>CM031242.1:878083050-878088050 GCA_018340775.1 Taxus wallichiana var. yunnanensis
TGTAGTTTCATACATCATGCTTTGCACTCTATTTAGTTACTTCATTCCTCATAATACAGGCTCTTCCCATTCTGGCATGTCTGATAATTAGAGAGAGAGAGTGATCAAAAAATAATCGATTATTACTACCCGATCTAGGACCCTTATAGGCTTTAATTATTTGTTGATAATTTACTCCTTTTAAGTAATCAATTTAAAATAATGCAAGACAATAATGACAATTGCACATAGATTGATTACGGAGTTAGAGAGAAATTGCCTACGTCTCCTGGGTTCGCGGTCAAATCGTTCCACTAGTCAAAACTTGAAGTTACAATAGTACTTTCACAAGAAAACCTAATGGAATTTTACTTACCTATCAAGTACACCAGGTTCTTGAAAAACTTCCGATGATTAGTCGAATCGTTCTTCACCTTCCTGATGCACAATCACCTTCGGCTTCGGTCAGCCTTCCCGACGCTATCAATGCGAAGCTAGCACTCCGATCGACAATCCAAGATTTCGCAAGTAATTGGTGTGGCTCAATGGGCCTATTGGATAGTTTATAATTTACTCCCAATCACAAATATTTCATCTACTATTGCCTAAAATAATAGGCCAATAGACAAAATAATAAGCTCGTTGGACTAATGTGTGTCCCAACAATAAGCTTAACACATAATAAGCTTGGGATACGTGTCATTACAATGAACTAGGTTCCCTATTTATACAAAAATAGGGCCCTTAAAATATGTGATAAAATATTATCTAAGGCTATTTTTAAACCTTAGCCCGTAGCATTTTGGATATGCTTATCCCATATTAGGGTGGATTGCATGTTTAATGGGATTAAATCCCAAATTGAGCGGCTAAGGTAAGTGGGTATATCCCACATTTTGCGGTTGGATAAAGTTTTAAGGCTTTAAATAGCCTTCCCACGCATATGTGAAGTGGTCAAAGGACCACTTTGGCGCATAACCGCCCCCTACCACCGCTTACCACCTTCTTCCCTCCACGTGGAAGATTCCACTACAACCGCTTTACAAAGGGGGTTGAGCATAATGTATGGTGGTGGTTTATACTAATGTATAAACATTAATATATATGTGTGGCATTTGTAAGTGGACTTACCAAGTAAATATAATTTCGTCCCATGTAATGTGGTATGAAAATAATTAACTCGGTCAATAGTATATATTCCACTTATTCGTCTCTCGATAGGCAAATCGGCGGGTCGGCGAGTGGTGGCAAGCCACGTGGTGGCTTGTGGACCCACCACGTTGGCAATAATACCATAGTCCACACGACACCGAGGCTCCCCTCTGTAATAAAAGTTGAGCCTCTTGTTTCCGTGCACCATTTTTACACTCGTCGAAGACAAGTGATCAAAACCAACAAACAACTCCCTTTTGCCTTTTCGCCACATGTCACGGTGTCAATGGTCCAATATTGACTAGTTGACGAGAGTTGACTTTCCCAATTGCATCTCGAACTTTGACCGAACATATCTAGAGCTTCCGATGTCCGTTTCTGCGTTCTCACAATCGTTGGAAAGCTCTCAAGATGATCTTCTACACTGACACCATTTAGGGATGTTTAGGGAACTTTTGAAAATGATCCCGATCGAGAGAGAGAGATATAGAGAGAATGAGGAGAGAGAGAGAGAAGGAGAAGGAGAAGGAAAAAAATAGATAGAAAGAGAAAGAGAGGGAAAGAGAGAAAGAGAGACAAATCAAGAGATAGAGAAAGAGAGAGTTCTTTTCACATTATTTTTAACAAGAACACATTCTCATTTCACCACCTATATCATATGAAATATTTTTTAAACATTCTTTTTACCTCTTACATATTCAAACTTTCACCAAGAATATCTACTTGCCTACCCAAACGTGTGGGAACCATCGGATTCGGTGTCATGAGGTGCCTATATTGTATTATTTAGTTAAAACAATTTTTTTATCTCGACATTGATGTTAATTGAAGGCTTTTCCACATTTCATTTGCTTCCACCACAAAGAAACATGTGAGATATAGGAGAAACCAAGATATATTTTTGTAGGAAGACCATATATGTATTCGTAGGTTTAATGGGACATTCCCAAGTGTCACGGCTTTCTATCTATCATACGTCAAAGTTTGATAAGTTTTTGTTTTACGGGACGCTTAAAAGACATTACAGATCGGGTGTAGCCTAGAAGGACCTAGGATAGTTTGGGAGCAAAATGACACCATTGATAAAGATCTAACAGCCCACTTGGATGTGTGGGAACCATTTTTTCGGTGCCACAAGGTGCCTATATTATATTAATTTTTTAAAAACAATTTTTTTATCTCTCGACACCGATTGTAATTGAAATTTTTTGCCACATTTTTTTTTATCACCACGAAACAATAGGCAAGAGATGGGAGAAAGTTTGAGATAGGATTTTTTAGGTGGACCATATGCACATCCGTAGGTTCAAACAAGACATTCCCAAGTTCCACGGATTACTAGTTATCACCCATCAAAGTTTGACAAGTTGTTACTCTTAGGGTGCTTAAGAGACATTAACGGACTATTGTAGCCCAAAAGTATGGAGAAGTTGTAGTGGAATGACACCACTAGTAGCATCTAATAGACCACCCAGATGTGTGGGAACCATCGGTTCGGTACCATGAGGTGTCCATTGCAAAATATTGCCCTAGATGCCTTCACACTAACTCTAATTGAATGTTTTACCACGTTTCATATGCTGCCACCATAAACAAATGGGTGAGATATGATATAAAATGAGATATAATTTTTAGGTGAACCATATGCGCATTTGTAAGTAGAAGACACATTCCCAAGCTGTCGCCACCACTTGCTAGTTATCACTTGTCAAAGTTTGACAAGTTTTTCTCTCAGAGGTAGGGTTTAAGAGACATTGATGGACCGAGTGTATCCCAAAAGGTACAAGATGGTTTAATAGTGGAATAACACCATTGGTAGTATCTAATGTGCCACCCAAATGTGTGGAACTATCGATTTGGTGCCATGAGGTGTCCATTGAAAAATATTGCCCAATATGCCCTCAAACTAACTCTAATTGAAGGTTTTTACCATGTTTCATTACCTGCCACAACAAAAAAAAACGGGAAGAGATGGGAGAAACCGAGATAGGATTTTGTAGGTGGACCATATACACATCTCGTAGGTTTGGACTGAGACATTTCCAAGTGTCACGGATTGCTAGTTATCACCCATCAAAGTTTGAAAAAAATTTCTCATGGCGCTTAAAAGACATTGATGGACCATTGTATCACTAAAAGTCTGAGACAATTTGGAAGCAAAATGAAAACACCCATTATGTGTAACAGCCCACCTAGATGTGATGGAACCATCGGTTCACGATGCCAAGAGGTGTCCATTGCAAACTATCATGCTAGATGCCCTCACACTAAATCTAATTGAAAGCTTTTACCACGTAATCATTTGCTTCCACCACAAACAAAATGGGTGAGAGATGGGAGAAACCGAGATAAGATATGCATACCATATGCATATCCATAGGTTTGGATGGTACATTCCAAAATTCTACTGACTTGTTAGCTATCACCGTCAAATTTTGATATGTTGTTTGCTCTTAGGGTGCTAAAGAGACATCTACATAATGGTGTATCCTGAAAGTCTAGGACGGTTTGGTTTGAAATGATACTATCATTAGTATGTAAAAGTCCACATCGTATGTAGGAACCATGGATTGAGTGCCATGAAGTGTCCATTGCAAAATAATTCCCTAGATGTCCTCACATTAACTCAAATTGAAGGTTTTTGCCACATTTCATTCATTGTCACCGTAGAAAAAATGGGTGAGAGATGGGAGAAACTAAGATAAAAAAATTAGGTGGACCATATATGCATCTGTAGGTTTAGACAAGACATTCCCAAGTGCTACGGATTACTAGTTATCATCCATCAAGTTTGACAAGTTTTTACTCTCGGGCGCTTAAGAGACATTGATAGATCGGTGTAGCCCGGAAGGACCGGGATAGTTTGGTAGTGGAATGAAACCACTGATAGTGTCTAATAGCCCACATAGATGTTTGGGAACCATTGGTTTGGTGCCATGAAGTTTACATTGCAAAATATCACCCAAGATGTCGTCACACTAACTCTAATTGAAGGTTTTTTCCATGTTTCATTTGTTGCCACCACGAACACACGTGAGAGAGATGGGAGAAAATGAGATAAGATTTTGTAGGAAGACCATATGCACATCCATAGGTTTAGATAAACAAAAATACCCAAGTGTCAATGCTTGGTACATTATCACCCATCAAAGTTTGACAAGTTTTTGCTCTCAAGGTGTTTAAGAGACATTGATAGACCGTTGTAGCCCAAAAGGTCGGAGACGGTTTAGCAAATGAGAATGATACCATCGATAGCATCTAACAGCCCACTTGGACACATTGGAACCATCGGTTTGGTTCCATGAGGTGTCCAATGCAAAATATCTCCCTAAGAGCAAAAATGTGTCCATTAATGCACCCTAAGAGAAAAACTTATCAAACTTTTTACAGGGGATAAATAGAAGCCATAACACTTGGTAATATCCCATCTCGAACCTACAAATGTGTATATGGTCTTCCTATAAAATCCTATCTCGGTTTCTCCCATATCTCTACCCATTGTTTGTTCATGTCAAAGTTTGTACAAATGAAACGTGGGCAAAAACCTTCAATTAGATTCGATGTGAGGGCATCAAGGGTGATAGTTTGCAATGGAAACCTCGTACCACCGAACCAATGGTTCCCACATCAGGTCCATTCTTGGGAAATGGGCTGTTAGATGCTCACATGAGGTGGTCCAGTTCCATTGCCAAACCTTTCATGTCCTTCGAGCTACTCCGGTCCATTAATGTCTCTTAAGCGCCAGAGACAAAAAAAACTTGTCAAACTTTTTGTGATAACTAGCAAGTCATGGCACTTGGGAATGCCCCGTCTAAACCTATAGATGCACATATGGTCTAGCTAAAAATATTATCTCAATTTCTCCCATA
>CM031242.1:878093050-878430749 GCA_018340775.1 Taxus wallichiana var. yunnanensis
ATCAATTAAACATTATATGCAACAACTAGGTGAGAATAATGAATAATATTTTTATGAGTATTAAAGTCCTTAAAAAACCACACATTGGATTTCTTCATTAGGTATCTTCTTAGCCATGTTCCAGTAATAACCATAGACCCCGTAGGATATTCTAGGACTTCTTCATTTATGATTAGGGTTATCAATTTCTTTTTTTCCTCAACACAATGACACAAATAATAAGATGTTCCTTCTTTATTATTTTCTTCTACAACAACCGCATAAACATGACCTACATCACATTGTACAAAAAATAGTTAATTTCAATAAATGATTCATAAATAAGTTACATAACATGAGAAAAACTATAAATTTTAACAAAATAATACGAGATATATAATACCTAGTTGCAATAGATATGATATATGGTCAAAGTCAATTGATGATTCACTAATTGTGATTTTTAGAACTTGTGGAGGTTGATAGGTGTCAAGTGGATATAATTGTCTACATCACTCTTTTGACTCACATTCATCCCAAAATGAATATGTACATGAAGAGAAAAAATATGCCATTTTCCTTGTATAAATAGTCCATGAACTACGTATTTGAAATTCTAAAAGAGTGTTACTCACTAGATCATGTTAGTGTACAAAAATCTTCATATTTTGCAAAATTAGCTTCTTCTACCAACCAAAAAAACCTACGAACTATATACTTACCCTCATTACCTAGACCCATTGTTGAGTTACACCATTCCATGATGGATTTTGCATCGATCAACTTGACACCACCTTTGTAGTTCAATTATTCTCTTGTTAGGGCCTCTTTTAACACATGCTCATGCACTATCATGTTCCCTTTTCCATGTTCAACCTCGGTGAAATTCCAAAAATGTTGAACACCGCTCATCCTATGCATCCTTCTCAACCAATAGAACATTCGTACATTCTTGAATTGTGATGTACAATTATCTATCCATATGAATTTTTTTATCAAATATGATTTTCTATTATTCAAATATCCATAGAAGATCTCAAAACAACCTTTCACAAACTCTTATGAATGTGCACAATCATCACTAATATAGAAATGGTACTCCCTCAAAATATTTTTGTCTTCCTCTTGTGTTGTTGAGAGCATGAGTGAATACTATATGCACAAATATGGAAACCCGAATAGAGTTGTAGTATTGCAATTGCACTTCATTTTGTGGTGGTAGAGTATAGTTCTCTGCAAAATCAACAACTGACACAATGGTACCAAGACAAAATGTTTCCTTGCATAACTTGAATCACTCATCTAACCATTGAGCTATGTGTGTATGTCATGCATACTCATACACTATCTTCTCTCAAAATATAGTCATAAAATTTGATACACTTATTTATTTACTCACTAATTCACACCTCTTGGATTCTTTACCATCTTTTGAAGTGTATGCCACTAACTTGTATTTTCCAAAATAACTAGTTCATTTTCGATTACATGTGTATTCTCGTGTGTATATCTTTAAACATTACAAACCACCACAACTATCACAAGTTACTTTTAAACAAGATTTCTTATAAACAAATTGTCTTTTCTCTTATACAAAACACACTTGAGATGAAATCTCTTTTTTGATTTAGGTGGAACATTTATCATACACTACGAAATATTCTCATTATGCAAATTAACACATATATGACAGAAAATATCATAATGCATAGCAAATTCAATATGGATCCTACAACGAAAAGTACTGTGAGTGATTTATTTTAGCATAAAAAGGTTTTGTCATTTCAAAATACCTTTTACTAATTTGTATTTAGGGATGAGTCTCTTTAAACTTATTAAAAATTTGTGTTTGTGTCATATTCAAAAAAATGTTTAGAATGTGATTCACGGTTTTGAGAACCAATTCTTCTTTTTAAAACATCTTTTCATTAGGTAAACTCTTGTATTTTTTTCCAAAATTCTAAAAAATTGATTTTAACTCATCAACTATGTCTTTGTATTTTCATGGCGACTTCTACCATAGAATGCTCATAATTCATTATTATTTGTATCTTCAATTCTTTCACGATGCCCGAGAGATTTTAATAGTGTTTTCCTACTTATTTTTAGTGCACTACTTATTTTTCTAATTAAACAAGATTTTTTATTGTTTTACTTACTAGATTTGATGTAATAACACGTCGGAGTAATATTACTATCTTTAGTATGTGAGACCTATTGATTGGTACGCATTCATTATATTTTTTACAATAGATTTTTTCACTATTGGTCTTAGATGTTCTTAGACCAAGGGTCTTCATAGTAGGTCTATAATTAATATTTTTATCATTTCAACAAATAATTGGCATCTACCTGTTTCATTTAAGTCATTAAAATATGTTTTCTGTATCCGATTAGATTTTCTTCGACAAGTGCATTGACTAATCTTATTAGTCGTTGGGTTTAAAATATTTTCATCAATATCAAGTAAAAGTTTGGGTGTTTTCTACAAAATTTTAATTGGTGATTTCAATGGAAATGATTATTGAATATTGTAGACACAAAATCACGCACTTGGGTACATTTCTAGGTCTTAAGCACATACTAGCATTCATATGATTCCTAAGCAAGAAAACTAGTAATTGACAACTATCCTTGGCCTCTTTTATGTGTTTCTTGTTTTCTATTTGGTCTTTCATACCATATAGCCCTGTTGGTGTTTGACTCATTTATCTTTGTGGCTCCGAGCACTCCAGCGCTTCAGGCCAAGATAGGAGCGCTGAGGCGCTCTGTCCCCTTTGGGCACCCCTAACCCTTTTCCACCTTACTCACTTATTTTGGGTCTCTTTTATATTTTAGGCACATTTTTCACTTATGGGTCATCCTTCCAGTTGTCAATTACAAAATTCAAACAAGGGAATCATATAACTACATAGTTATGTGTTCACAATTAAGGACCAAGTTCTAAGCATGTACTATCATCACCTAAGCTTGCATCCAAAGGCACCTAAAGAACTTCAAGGAATCCATTTAGCATCCATTAAAGGGACAAGGGACTACATTTTTTGCATACACAACATAGGAATGGTAATTTATTTATTCCATCCACACACTCTTACATCCTACTAGCTTTTAAGTGCACTCAGACAAGGGCATCCTAGGGAACGATTCTTTCATACACTCACCAGATTGCATGGACTCTAAGATGTAGTGAAGTGCTCGATCGTAAGTTAACTCTCGAGGTGACCACCGAGGTTTCCAACTCCCCATATTGCATCTTTAATTTTTGTATTTGATGTGGTATTGTGGGTTTTACAAGTGATATTTATTTTACAAGTTACAGGTACCCTCGGCAATCAAAGAGTGACATTTGGGAAATCAACAGGGAATATTTTGACACTTGTACAACACTATTGTAAAAATTAGATTCCAACCATTTACATGTAATAATATACGGGTACCTAGTAGCAGATCTCAAAGTGTCCAAGCACCATTTTCCAAACCATCAAAACCCATGTCCGACATCATCCATGAGCTCCAAAATTTATCCTGAGCATTGACGACATAGCTCACCTCCTTTCTCCGCAAACAATTTTCTCATTGAGAACACTTCAGGATCAAGCACAAATCAACTAAGTTATTCTTTAAATACCTCTTGCTTAGGGTTTTGTACTTTACTTTCTTATTTATTGTGTCATATTATATTTAGTAGTTGTATATCATTTGTTTACATCGATCTCATCGTAACAATTAGGGTTTAAAAAATAGTTTATTTTTGTTAAATCAAATATCATATAAACATTGTTCATTTTCTATTTTTCGTTCATCTTCATAATTTGGTAAAGAGTGTGTTTTCAATAGGTTGGTCATTTGGTGTAACATCTATGTTTAAATTTGGCATTGCATCATCATTCATTGAATATTCATTATTTATTGACTCAATTGGTGTTTGAGGATATGTTGCACCATCAATTTCATTTGGAAGAGATGACATACCTTCATCTCCATGCGTTGATTTCTTTTTTCACATATTTTTTGCACTCACTCCCTTGTTTTCTTTTTTTCTTCTTTCTTGGCTTTGTTGGATGATATACGATCTTTGGCAACATCTCCAATCTCTAGTAAAGACATGTTCAATTTCATTTTTTCACGCCTTTTTTCATTTGTTCCCTTTGTTTTCCTATTGCTCGAGTGTTTGCCTTCGTGGTATCCTCCCCATAATTCTCGAAAATATATTTATCACCACAAGACAATTGACAAAAAAATGTTAATGAGTGTTAAGAATATAAGAAACAATACAAACACACTTGAATATATCAAATAATTCTTAAATATTTCATAAAACAATCTCTATATAAAATAAAATATACAAAATTGTTAAGAAGAATAAAAAAGTGTAGGAATGCATGCAGACAACTCATGACTAGTGGAACAAAAATCACAAGTTATTTTTCTTTTTTTGTGTTTGGATTTCAATTTTAAGTGTGTTATAATGTGCTCGTGTTTTATCTTCTTTGGGTTTGAAATTCCCAATCCATAGGCTTGGATTTTCCTTGGATATCCAAACCTAAGGTTTGGACTGTGTAATCCGTGAATAAATCCGTGTTTGACAAAAAAAATCAAAATCTCACGTGTACACCCCGATATCTCATGCATTATAACATAATATTAAAAAAAAATTATACTACGATGTCAAGCTCGATTTTACCTTGGTGACAATATACTTCTTTCTAAAATCTGATTATTTTAAGGCTTTCATCCATAATTTCTTTTACTAGTGCCTTCTTTTCTTGCCAAAACCTATGCATACGTTTTGGTGCACAATTTATGATTTTTTCATCCAATTTTTTTAAAAAAATTGGTTTCATCTAAACTCCATTCTACACACATTAAAAAAACAAAAATCGACTATTTTTCTCAAAGTTACGGGGGTGTACACACAAATATTTCATTTTTGGGATGTGTGCACTTTGAAAATTAGTAAAAAATTATATATTCATCCAAAAATTATGAAAAATTAGTGGGACCTCATACATGGAATTAGATAAATTTCTACCAAAGGGATTTGAAAAATAATTTATAAAACTAAAAAATGGGGGGCGCACACACAATAGGTTCTTATCTTTTTGACACAAAAATAGACATACTTTTTGTGTGCACCACATTTGACCCTCTTAATCTCCACCATTTTTTAAAAAAAATAAGTAGTTTAGAAACTAGATTCTGAGCTCTATGGTACTTATTCTTATCACTTTGTCAAATTTTGAGCATATGCATGCCAAATTATTATATGAAGTTCAAGTTTCACTGATTTCAGGAAAAATGTGTCCACTTTTGACCCCCTTTTGGTCCCCCATTTCCATGTACTTACCCATGAGGAATTTCATTCCAGGATTCTCCACTATTTTAGCACCTCTACATATAGAGGCCACAAAGAGTAAGGGTTTTGAATGGAGTAAGGAACAAGATCAGGATTTTGAGTTATTAAAATACAAAATTAGTCATGCTCCAGTACTTGCTCTTCCTAATTTGTAGAATCCCTTTGAAGTAGAGATAGATTTGAATGATTACGTTGTGGGGCAGTGTTTCTACATGGAGGAAGCCAACATGCTATCATTCTGAAACATTTACTTTATTAGTTAAGGGATATTCAATATATGATAAATATATGTATGCACTAGTTCAGGAAATAAAGAAATGGAAACATTATTTGTTGGGTAAAGAAACTATTGTGCACACTGACCACAAACCTCTCCAATATTTGCAAGCACAATCTAAATTGTAGCAGGAAAGGCACTACAATTGGATGGGGTTCCTTCAAAATTTCTATTTTGTGATCAAATACAAGAAAGGTAGTATAAATTTGGTGGTAGACGTGATGTCTCAGGCTGCCCACAAAGGAGAAAATCTATAGCTTGACCACAATCTCTCATTTTGAGCCCTTCACGAAAGAATCTTTTGGAGAAGTATATGCTCAATAAAAATACTTTTGGGGTGACATATCAGAAGTTACAGTCCAAAGGGACTGAAAATATGGGAATTGATGATTGTTATCTCAAATATGGGATGCTCTACCAATGGGGGAAGCTTTGTGTGCCAAAAGAATAAAGAATTTTATTAATGAGGGAAGCACATACCTTGAAAGTATCAAGAAATTTTAGGGTTGGCAAGAGCATGGCCCACTTGAAAAGGTATGTATATTGGCCCAATATGCAAGATGAAGTATCTAAATTCATAAGAGGATGTAAACTTTGTTGTACAAACAAGCCTAAAATCAGGAAGGAAGGTTTGTATATGCCTTTATCGGTCCTACTTGACATTGGGAGGATATCTCTATGGATTTTGTAGGAGGAATACCTATGTCTAAACATGACCATGATTATCTATATGTTTTTGTAGATATATTTAGCAAAATGTGTGTTCTTATGGCATGCAAAATGACAATAAAAGGAGAAGAGGAAGTTGAAATTTTCTTTACTAATGTATGGGTGCATTTTGGTTTTCCAAAGTATATTATTTCGACATATATTCTAGGTTCTTGGGGAAATTTTGGACTACTTTTATGGGACAATATGGGCACCATGTTACAGAGAAGCATTGCCTTCCCTCCCTAAACAGATGGGAAAATAGATGTGGTGAATAATAGTTTGGTACAAATGATTAGAGGGTATAATAGAAAATATCCTCAAACATTGGATGAGTCCTTAGCCTACATTCAATATTCCTACAATAGGGTGGTAATTAATCAACTATGCAAGTCACCTTTTGAAGCATGCTTGGGGTATTTACCCACCAATCCACTAGGCATTGCGGTTGGATGGCAGGAAGAAGGAAAGATACATGATTCAAAAGTGACTAGAGCAGCGAATTTTATTGAGAGGATCTGGAAATTCCATCACAAGGTGAAAGAAAAATTGGAGAATTCTCAAACCAAGTATAAGGATAGGCATGATAAACATTGTAGAGAGCACAAACTTCATGTTGGAGACAAGGTTTTTTATTTGAGCAACGAAAAGAATACAAGTTCAAGCAAGGAAACTCAATCCACTACGATATGGACCCATCACTATACTAGAGTAAGTTGGGGAAAATGCTTTGAGACTTGATTTCTGCACTTCATGTAGATGTACTCGGTGGTAAATTTTGAGAGCCTAGACCTATATGAGCCATCTATGCTTGATGAGGAAGAATAATGTCAGTTGTTACCTTCCATATAGGATTGCATCTTGGATTCATGAGGTGAATTGGAGGAGGATGTAGTGTTGTAGCAAAAGGTCAAGGAAACAAGGAGAGGTCCACATGAGTCTTCGTAGGTTAGAATCAAGGGGAAGACACCAAGGCAAGCCTAGTGGTACTCAAAGGAGAAAGTGGTGGAATTGTTTCCTCATCTTCTACCCCACTAAGCTTTTGTGGGACCAAAAGCCTCCCGATAAGGGAGGTGTGATCCATAGTGATCCTAGAAAACACTACTTCATCATAACAACCAGGATCGAAGGAAAAAATAAGCAAAAGCAGGAGAAAATAGTTAAGTGACAAAATTTCCACTTTTTGCATAATGGTGGTTGTGTAACCACCCTCACTAGACACCGATGGTTGCGTAATCACCCTCTATGTCCATCGGTGCTCTATCATGATATATATATATATATATATATATATATATATATATATATATATATATATATATATATATATATATATATCCATGAAAAATCATAGATTTGGAACATATGGGTTGTGTCTCTTCCTTAAATGACTCTTCCTATTCTCCAAAGGCATAGGAGGACATAAGAAGCAAGCTATAAATACAAGTGGAGCATGTGGAATTGATGGGATAAGTGAGAAAGAAACCATTAGTTTTGAAATTGATTTGTAGAAGCAAGGTGTATGAGCAGAGCAAGGACGTAGAAAAGGGGAAGTAACATTGTTTTCTTCCTTTAGCTTCTTATAATTTGTAATCTCTTTATTTGGCCAATATAATACTGGGAAGAAAGAGAAATTTCCCTTCCCAAATGGTTTTCCCTCAATCTGGGGTTTCAAGATAAAAATATTGTGTTGTATGTTGAATTATTCATTTTTAATTGCTGCAAGTAGTTCTAAGCATGAGAATTCATTCGCTAAATTTTAGAACTTTCATTTTCAAGTAAGTTGGAAGTAGGAACAATGATTTTGTGGTTTTTTAAGTTTCCAAAGTAGAATTTTACAGATCAAAGTATATTGTATAATTATATTAACATATTTTTGGATTAATGATACGTAGTAAACAACATGATAACCAATAAAACTTATCAATGAGGTATAATAGGGTAATCTCACATCCATGTTTAATGTAATAACATATTAATTGCCACAATCCTTGCTCAAGATCAGGATCATGATAGTGAAGAGTTTGAGTAAAATCTCACCAAATCTTTTACCAGATAGGAATCTAGAAAACTCTTTTCATATTAGGAGTGTAGTTCTTCCTTATTAGTACATATAAGTAATACATCTACATTTACATCTTATTCCAGATCAATTAGAATAAGGAAGTGCAATAACATAGTCAATGAGTGACTAAGACCATTAAAACATAACATAGTCAAAGATTGACTAATACCATTAAAACACAACATAGTTCATAAACCTATGGTGTACCTCGTCAAATTAAGAGTAACACGGATTACTGATTTTTTTATAAAGGATTAACATTTCATATACACCATATAGTCATGATTAGGAAATTATCATACCCTATTATTGTCATGCAAATGTGCAACAAGGAAATTAACAATTTCTGAGCATGACAACTATACCCCTGTGTTAATTTTTTCAAGTCTTACCATTCCAAGGCACCCCAAGTCTATCCAGTTAGTCAAGTGACCTCCCAATTAATGTTATCTCATCCCCTAGGTGATTTAGGAAATTCCATTCATTCCCCCTAGGTGATTTTAGGAGTTCATTAAAAGTTGCAAGCTTTAGGCAGTTGTGGGAAGGGCTATCACTGGCCTTCCTAGGACTGGAGAAACCCCATGGAGCAGAGAAGAAAATCCAAAATGGACATGGAGGTGATTCAAAGGCCTTAGGACATCATGGAAGTGATTCAGGAAGATTCTGGAAGGACTCAGAGAAGTTGGGGCAATTTCACCAAAATTATGGTTCACAGGCCTAGGCAATGCACATGCCAAAAAAGCGTTGAACTTTTGAAGGCGATTCGAGAGCTCCAGGTGAAGTTAGGATAAAAAAACATCTTCAGAAATTTAATTCCAATCCCTAAAATAGGGTGAAATTATTATTTTACATCACTTTGGCGCATTGGGTATGCAATCAGTTTTTCTCATGCACAAGTGGAGTACCAAATCAAATATCTAATTTTTAAGGGATAAAATGGAAGAAACAAGACCTTATACCCCCACCATTGAATTAAAAATCTCATTTCCATTCAGGATCATATATAATTTCATCAAAAAAATCTATTGGGAGCTCAAGTTATCATCATTTCAAGTTGTCCTTTTGGAGCGAGTTCGAGAGTTAGTCAAATTTTGGAGGACACGTGTCAGCTCTAGGAGCCTGGTGAGATTTTGTGTCCATCAAGTCCCTCAAGATCAAGGAAATCAACCATGGAAAAATTCACCCAGCCCCCATATGACATCTGGATCCTCATCGACCTCAGATTGTCAATTCATCCCCGGTGCTTGCGGGAGCTCAAAGCCTCAATTGTCTTATCGCTGCCACGTGTCATCACCAAGAGCACCAGTGGAATTTTATGTCCCTCACAAGTCAAGGAAATCAGACTTGGAAAAATTCTCCCAGCCCCCAAGGAGACTCCTGGTCACCCATGTGACCTCTTCAAGACCATTTTTTCACCCATGCAGCTAGTGAAGCCTTAATTCCTTGCCATCAGATCGCCGCCACATGTCACCACCTTGCTCACCATGGAAATTGATGTCCCTCACATCCCTTTGAGGTGAGGGATGTCAGGGACACAAAAATGCACCCAGCCCTCTCTATGCATAATTTTTGAATTTTTTTAATCCCCACCTGTCGCTTTCTTCCTACTTCTTCCTTTTTAAACCTATGCACAGTTCTTTCTCCAAACTCCTCTGCAACTTCCTACCACCACTCCACCATTGCTGAACCTAGAACCAGATCTATCACAAAAAAAAATTCCTCCACTCCATGAAAACATACAAGTCTCAGAAGGAGGTTTGAGAAAACAAGGAAGAAGAAGCGAAGAACGAAGAGAAGAAACAATGAAAATCTCCATTGCCATGAAATGGAGATTCGTAGAAATCTTACAAACCAGTGCACAAAACAACACACATTTTTTTATGTTACTTCCTCTCTCAAAAACCATCATAAAAACACCTTCAATCCCTCCTTGTGTGGCATAGAACACTCACAACAACAAAAATCTCTTTCCGGCCCAACGAGGAAAAAGCTCAATTTCCAATCAAACCGTAGTTGGATCGAAACGAGATTTCACCAGAAGCACAAGAGGAAAAAACCCACAACAAAAATGTAATTTTTATTAAAATGGAGAAGAAAACAAAACCTGTAAATTTCAAGCTCCATTAATGGCTTCCGCATCCAGAAGTGCTAGGTCGAAAAATTAAAAGTTTAAAATCTCCTAGACTATTGAGCGGTAGGTCTAAAATTTCAGAGGGGTGATATTGGGAAAAAACCCATATCGAAAAACTTTTTTCCACATCAATCTGACCTCCAGAAGCCCACTTTCTAAAAATATCAGGTCTTTTGCATAAGGGACTGCTATTTTGGGAAAGTCATCAATAGAAGAACTTGCAAAGGAGACAAAGACATTGAAGATGCATTGTAGCTGAGAATTCATCAGAATGGGCATTTTGGCACTTACTAAAAATAGTAAGTGGTCCCACGAGCACCTGCCAAAAATAGAAATTTGATCCAAAAGGAGAGAGGAATGTAGGGAGAAGAGGAAATCAGAGTCACAACATTTAGTTGAGGTTTGAGGGAGCTACTTTTTCATACTTACTAAAAATAGTAAGTTGTTATTTCTAAGGAAAACATGAAGAAGTAGATGGGACAGGAAGTTGGCCATGACCCTTCGCTGCGAGTATGAGATAGAAGATAGTGATGTCTTGTACATGGACCTAAATGACCTTAGAACTCACATGGCAGCCAAAGGCGAAAGAAGACTAAAGATCGAGATATTCACAAGTGATTTATCTGTTTTCATGGGACACCCAGTGTCTGTGCAAAGTATTGAGTTGGTCCTAGCCTGCTCTCACCACTATGAGCCCGAAACACAAACCATCGACTGAAAATGGTACAACAATGGCGATCATTAGCCCTAGAACCATTTCACTTTCTCTATAGATATTGACATCACCCAAAGATGGTCGTCGTCATCTCAAAGGACGACGGGGTCTTGCACTATTGGGAAAGCGATAAATACATATGTATAAGGGGTAGGACTTGGTTCATGGTTGAAAATAGGAAGAAAGCCCTCAAGGATGCCCAAGAACCTTCCAAGGTGTGAGTTCTAAGAAGGATATTCGGATGCCATCACTCTCCTCAGTAGAGTTATGGGTGAAGCAAGCACAAGAGACTTCCAAGACTGGATGGGCCTTTTCATCTTGACATTGACAGAAGGAAAGTAGAGAATTGGATTTGGGGGAAGATCATCGGTGAAAATCTCCATCTATAATTTCTCAGTATAGATGATGAAGAAGTTCCACATGACTTCTTACTTGGTCTATCTCCTCGCTAGCTCAAGATCATTCAAAGGATTGGCTCTCATGCAAAACATTGTTGCCAAGGTGCCTGCGTTCGAGAAACTTCCACAGTTGGTGATGGAGGAAAGCCATAGGCATTTCACTCGTGTGAACGATGTGTTCATAATGTATGTGGTCTGAAGCTTAGAAGGATATATGTAGGCTAGGATGTCGTCACAATCGAAATTCGTGATCAAAAACATGGTTCTTATTTCATAGAATTCTCGACCTTCTCCTACCTATGAGTAGCTGGCTTCGACCAAGCTCCGCTAAGGCTGCAAAAGTAATTTAGTGACCAAATTGTATTGTTTGAGCTCTCTGAAAGATCATTCAAGTGAATAATAGGCTTAGAAGAAGGAGGAAGAAGTTGATTCAATTTCCTATCTCTCTCGGGGTAGGTATTCACGTGTAAGAGCTCAATTGATGCATCTTATATGGAGGCCGCTTTCACTCATTTGACTTTGAATTCCTATATTTCCAGTCCTAATTTTGACATCCGAGAAGATCCCGACTCTTTCTATGTCCTAGAATTACAACATGAGCCACAAGTCAAGGACTATTGGGCCAATTGTGTTGATGAATTTGAAGTGCGTGAAAAGGACCATATGAGGATGAAAATCGAGTGAGATGAAGAAATTCAAGTTCTCCTAGTATGAAGATATTTTACATGATGATGGGATGGAGATGTATGATCTTGAGTATGTGGTAGTCAAGATGTCCCCTTTGTCTCTAGTCAACTAGTATGTTCGTGAATCAGGGGATATAAAGGAGCAGGACTGAGAAAGTGGTAAGGAGAATGAGAAATTGGTTTCAAAAGAAGAGAACCATGATCATCCAGTCATGAGGAATTCCCCAAGTCAGAAGAAATATTCCCATCAATAATCCTCAAAATTCATAGAGGTGACTTCGATTCTAAACACTCCAGAGAAAGTTTGAAAAGGAAGGCCACAGAATTAGAAGCTTCTCCTCACAAGAAAACGCCAAAGAAATCCAGGGTAGAAGAAGACTCATTTGAATCACTGTGAGAGGAAGACTTGATCATAGAAATGCAGGAAGAAAATCCAGTGGCTGAGACACAAGTGGATGAAGAACACATGGTCCAAGACCCAGTCTTTGAGCCACCACAGGAGGTCCCACCTCTTGTTGACAACCATACCTCTCTCATTCAAGATTTTCCTCCTCCTTCAAAATAGGGAACTATTGGTGCACCTATCATTGAGCCGAATCCGATGAGATGTTTCCTTGGATGTAGGAAACAATTTTCCCTGAAACCTACATTGTGCAGCAAGTGGCAACCCCTGATCTATCAGCGATTGTCTCATTGGCCAAAGAAAAAGATCAAGAAAGCTCGCACATATAGCCTCACGGTTCTACAGTGGGGAAATGGGTAATCAATACATCAAAGTAGCTTGGCCCAAGGTAATCAAGCCAATGGATGAGATGACACCATCTGACTATGAGATGAGCACAATCCAACTAGGACCGAGAAACTCATGAAGGGGATTTACACATGTATCAAAGCAATCTTCCGCTTGCATGGTGGCAAGGAATAAGGAGTATAAGAAGAAGATTTTGAACTAAAAGAGAAGGTGCAAACTCTATCATTCTATGTGTAACATCTAGTTGATCCTAATGCCATGACAATTCCCATTGAGGAATTTGTGCCCATCAGTAGCTTCAATCCAGAATCCATCATGAGGACACATGAGTTCACAATGTAGGGGCGAGAGAATAATGAATGGATTAACTCAATTTCTGAAAAAGGGAAGTCAGTGCTCCAAGAAGTGGTCAAACTCTTTGCTTACATGTGTGTGATAGAAAATAAGACACATACACTCAAGGAGGACTTAGAGAAAGAAAGGGACTATTGGGAACCTTTGGGCCTAGTAGTAGATGAAATGAGCAAAGCACTCGTCTCTAGGAGTTGATCAACAAGAATATTTTTGAAACTCCTTCAAAATACTTGTCACATGTATGGGCAAGGGCCTTGGAAATTAGGTTTGAGGAAATCAATCAGGCCATCACAGAGTTGGAGGAAAAAGAGGAACAAGCATACAAATTGTAGGATAGTGTAAATCAGAAAATTCATAAACTTGGAGTACCTACAATGGGTGAGGATACAATTACTAATGAGTTGATTAGTCCATTTGAAGAATACGTCAAGAAAGAGGTAGGCAACCCATTGTCCTTCACTAAGGATACCCTCAACTTCATCCTTAGTGATTCGAGCCTCTATTGCACTTATCACAAAGAAACATTCATCATGGTTCAAAGTGCAAAGACATCAATAGTGTGGCTGATGGATGGACATATACCTTGAGCTGCGTTCGCATTCCTCAATCTGAAAATTTGGAACCTGCAGCAACTCGTTTCATCAAGGAGCT
Organism: Taxus wallichiana var. yunnanensis; assembly: GCA_018340775.1. Classification (NCBI taxonomy): domain Eukaryota; kingdom Viridiplantae; phylum Streptophyta; class Pinopsida; order Cupressales; family Taxaceae; genus Taxus; species Taxus wallichiana. The sequence continues at coordinate 878,107,125 of CM031242.1, forward strand.
TAAAGGCACAAAGGCCTTCTCGGGAGCGCGAAGTGAAGCGAATCAAGAAGCGAGATCAAATCCAATGCAAAAGCATCTCATTCTTCGTATAATTCTTCTTTTCTCTCTCTTCTTCTTCTTCCTCTTTTTCTCTTTCTCTCTTCTTTTCTCACCCAACGCTCTCTCTCATCAATGTTATATTTTTGTGTTGGGGTTTGCACTTTTTAATATAACTTTAAGTGACTTTATAAATATAATGTAAAATTTAAGTCACCTTGATTTTATAAAAGGGACTTAAATATTTAAGTGGAATATGAACAGTCTAAAGTCAAATTAAAGTATTTGAAAAGTCATCGGGAAGATGAAGAGTTGCCTTCTCTTATAAATTGTAACAAGCTCCTCATTTGAACTTCTTCTTAGAAAACTTCTTAGACTTCTTAGATATTGGAGCTGTTTTTTTTGAATTCATGAGAGAGATATCCTTGTGAAGAGAGCAAAGAGATAGCAAATTTCTTCCATTTTCCCTACTCAAAAATGTCTTCTATTTCTATGTTATGTACAATTTCTACTTGAGCTTCAATAAAGGAAGAAGGAATTTTAGCCTTTTTGACTGAGGAGTTTAGTGGTACTTTGTGCTCATTAAACGTTATTTGGTCTTGTTGTTATTACACAAATTTGATTTCTTCTAAATTCAAGTGCATGTATGCAAGTCTCAAATTTTTGTATGAAAGTCTACGATTTTTACTTGTAGCATTAGTTTCTCTTTTCTAACTTTCTCACTCCCTTTCCCACATTCCGGAAAATTCCTCTCTTGCGAGATATATGCAAGTTTTTCCCGAAGGTCGGTGGAGTGCCCCTGTTGGATCCCCAACCAAAAGGCCACCAGGAGAAAACTCACTTTTTACTCGTGCATGCACGTATGGTAGTTGCACCGATTAAGTAGAGGGACTTAGAATCCTAGAGAGTTGGCAAGATAACCACCAATTTGTCCCCGAAAATTTTTCTTGCCAACACCAATAACATTTAAACTTACATAACCTTTTAATGCATATTATATTTCTATATAAATAGAGCCATCACTAAACCCTTCACTTAGAAGACACACCAATATGGTTATCTCATAATTCATAATGTATATTGTTGTCATCGTACTCAACTAAGGAGAAAAATCTAATTATTTCCAACAACATATCATTAATGGAAATTTTTCCAATGAAGATGACATATAAAAGAGAAATAATAATCTTTTATTATGGCATCATGTTTTCATTCATAATAAAAATTCTAACACATAGTGAAGTCCTCTTGATGATAGTAAAACATTGTCACTGAGAACTAGATTTCACACTTTCTAAGCACAATCATGTAAAACCTCGGTATTCCAAATTCCAACAATCATAGTATTCATAGTGTCTATAACCAAAATTCTCATAACACTTAGAGTGACAACATTCATAATGCCAGTAGCCACAATATCCATAATACTAATCATCCAAAATACACATAATGTTAATCAACCATAGTACTCGTAATTGTAGTCAAGTATAGTCCATCAGGACTAGGCTTGAAGCCAATTTGGATAGAGTTTACATAAAAACCAATCATGAAATTCAAATCTTATCCATGGCACAAATCATAAGAGGAATTACACAAGACTACAAGGATCACCACACATTTAGAACAAGGAATTGAATTACTTAATCGTATAGAACAAGGGATTCACATATCCTTAACAAAGATAATTTAATTAGTAACTTGAAACAAGACTCTAACAACCATTAAGGAAATTGTTATCACCAAATTACAATGCCCTCTGATTTTCTAGCATGTGATTTTACTGGGAAATCAATGCAACTGGGTAACATGGAGTTATCTCTGGGTGTGGGACCATGAACTTGAGATAACTCTCTAGAGTAGGTTGGTTCCTCTTCCTAATATAATGCAACAACTACTCCTGATGAAGGTAAATATGTTATTTAATCCTATCCTATCGATTCTAAGGGACCAGGAGAAGGAGAGAACATAAAAATGAAGAAATCCTACACTAAGGGAGGTGATAACACCAAGAGAAGGGTAGTTTCAACACTCTCCAAGAATGAAAATGGAGTAAAAATGGAGATAGAGAGGATATTTACAACATCACAGTCTATAAAAACACATTTACACTACCATTTCCATGAAACACAACCATTAAAAGCATGCAAGAAACCATTAAAATGCACAAGATACCTTAAATTGTAATGTAGAGGTCAGATAATGCAAGAAAACATCATATAGGGTTACAAAATAACCACAAAGCTTGATTTTATTGCTTCAAGAGATGACACAGTCCATTACAACCAAGAAAAGAGGTTTGAATCTCTTTCCAAGTGCTCAAAATGGAAGGTTTAGAGTCCACAACACCTATAACAACCTGTGAAGAAGGAGAGGAGCAAAAATGGAGAATGTCTAACTATTGAAAAATGAACTCCTTTTTACAAAATATGAGTGAAAGAGAGAAATATCTCGAATTTCCTCTCCAACCACAAAAAATGGCATTAATTCACTTATAAAAATCATGGGAACATCTACAAACACATGCCACCATGTACCCTTGCTTGTGGAAGAAGGAAATTACACCCAAGTCTTCATTTAATGCATTTGTTGCACCTAGAAGTGGTTATTTTGATCTAGAAAATTATTTCATGTTTGTGAGCCACCTACCACCACCAAACTTCTGATTTCTTATCTCCATGATGTAGAGCACAAAAACAAACCCATCCATATAAATTTTGTGAAAAATGGAGTTCTTGGGACGAAATTATAGCCATGTGGGTCGGGTGTCATAAATGCTAAAAACACATATTTTTCGGGTCCTTTTCCACTTTGTTAAGTCAATAGTTTGCACTATAAAAGTTTGCTTTATTTCCCTTATAAATTGAGTATATCAGATCATTTGGGAACCCATGGCACTTGATTGTTTGTTCCTCATTTCCCGATTTCCCGTTGCCTTCTCTTATTTGCATTGCACTTGTTTCCTCCCCACCTCCATTTTCTTCGTGTTTTAGCTTGGGATGGGGTGCAAGGAACGACTTTGAATTAGGAATGGGTTTTTAGGTTCCATTGGGACCCGATAATTCCGATATGGCTGCAAAATACCACCACCCCTACATTGTAGACTTTAAAGCTCCCACGGGAACAAGTTCCCAAACACCATGGTACCCCACGGGCACTACCCGCCCGCAAATCTAACTCCCTAGATTGACGAGCTTGGTTAGCTCGGATGAGCCAAATCTAGCTCCACCACTTTTTATTATGTCCCATCCCCATGTGTGGAGAACTCAATCCCACCCCTCCCAGCCTCCTAGTGGGTTGCTTTTTTCCCGATTCGACCAAAGTTTCGCAAAGAAACGTGACTCGAGCCCCCTTTCTCCACACGGCGAGCTTTAGTGCCATGCAGAGAACCCGAATCCTCCAAGCCTTGTTCCACTTGTATCGTCGCCTTTGACTCATCTCCGCAATATAAAGGAGGCGGTGACCATCTATGTAAATCGGACCACAAATGAGTTCCGAGAACCTTGCAGTACAGCCGATTTGGTTCCATCCGACCTTCCTGCAGAGATGAAATACATTGTAAAGCACCCTTTGTCCCATTTTTTCTCAAAATTCATCCAACCTTTGTCTCGATTTTTTGGATCTACAAGCTATAAAAAAATGAAGTAAGACATTTCAAGACCATTTTTTTCCCATTTTTAGCCATTTTTACTAAGTATGAGAACTAAGCCAAGGGGTGAAGGCCTTCAAACTGTTCCAAATGTTCCTAATTTTCTAGTTACCCTATTCCAAGTCAAGAGAAAACATAAGTTATCTCGAATTACCTCAAGGGGTGTAATTTGGATAACAAAAATATCATATAAACCTATCTAGGTGTTATCAAATTAACTTCATGTTGGCGAGAAAATTTGTCTTGTGGACAAATTGGTGGGTTTCAAGCCAACACTATGGGAATCTAAGTCCCTCTACTTGAATGGTGTAGCTTCCGTATGTGCATGCGTGAAAAAGTGGATTTCAATGGTGGCCTTTTGACCAGAGATCCAACAGGGGCACTCCATTGACCTGTGGCAAAGCTAGCAATTTCTCACTAGAGAAGAACTTTGTCTGAGAAGGGGAAAGGGAGTGAGAATGGAGGTAGGAGAAACTAATGTTGCGAGTAGAATATCAGATGCCCACACACATTAATTAGAAATTTCATTCACATGCATTTAGAGTTAGAAGAAAAACAAATCCGCAGGAGAAGCTACAAGACCGAATGAAATTCATTGGTCGCAAGGTACCAATCAATCCCTCAATCAAAGAGGAGAAAATTCCTTATTTTATTATTGAAGCTAAGGCAGAGTTTGTACAGAGCTTTGAGAATGGAAGAAATTCGAGAGAGAAAGAAGATAGAAGAAATATGGCGTTTATCTATCTTTTTTGGTACGAAGCACTCAGTATTTTTAAAATCAACCGCTAACCCCTTGGAATGTCCCTAAGGAGCCATTATATCCTTTTTTAAAATGGTTATAAATTTACAAATCATTTATGCCTCTTCAAATTCCTCCATTGCAAAGAAAACACTCATGGCGGGTTAAAACCCAGATCTTGCAAAGCAACCGTTACATTCAATTTGCCAGTTTAAATATAGACCATTCGATTTTCTCCCCTAACTCTAAAATTGGGTCATCCATGTGGCAGAACGGAAGGAGTTGGGAGCGGTTACGGGGGAGCCTTTCGCATTTTGTGATTTTTCGTGAGATTTGGCAATTTGGAACAAATTGGCCCGTAGCCCCGCTTTGACTTTTCAACTTAGACACATGGCATGTTCTTATTGGAAATGGGATCGCGCCCTTTCTCAACATTTTAACCTTTTTAGAATAGGCTCAAAACGCAAATTCTCCATCGGCCCATTTGCTCTAATTTGACTTTTCAACGGCAGGGTTCCGAGACCTTGGCAGAGAGCCACAGAGCATTCTAGAAATTTTACTTCACTTTTGGAAATTTGGGTAAATTTCCAAAAGTGACTCAATGGCCCACTCGTCCGCTTTGACTCTTCAATGGCGGGCTTCACCTTTGACTTTTCCCTACGGGCTCAAGCTTTGAATTTTTCCCTGATAGCCTAATCGGGGCTGCGGGTTACTTTTTAACTTTTCACCTTTTTTACAAAGAGGCTCAAAATCTCAAATTCCCCCGATGGCCCGCTCATCCACTTTGAATTTTCAACGGCGACTTTTCCTCTCCAATGACTTTGACCACGTGGCAATATGGTGCGATTAGGAATGGCCCTTTTTCCCCACCTTCAGAATTGCACCATTGTGACACGTGGAGCCGTCCATTGAGCCTTCCATACTTAGCCGATTTTACCTTCATTTTGTACCTGGGACACGTGGAAAGCCTACGCTTAATTGAAGACTGTCCCTTGGACCCTGCCCCTGGAGTTGTGTCGTTGTGACACATGGCTGCTTCCACTAGATTTTGAAGTATGACTGAACCACATCCAATCAAAGAGACCCACGTATCACTCGGGGATGCTGAGGCAAAATTTGACGGGGAAAGAAATGCCCATCATTCCCAACTGTGGAAAAAAACATAGAGGAAGAGAACTTCGTCATTTTGAGTCCAATTTTTGAATTTCCTTCGAACCAAAGGCATGGAGGCAAAACAATGATTTGATGACCCAAGCCATAGAACAAGTGAAAAATTTCAATCAAAAATGGAGGTTACAAAGAGGATATTACGTGCACAAACTGGGAAATGGAGGATTTCTAAAAACAAGCAAAACAGAGGTTTAAACAACTCTAGGGCATGACTTTTGCTAATTTCTTGAATCTCTAACTTGGCTTAAACACCAACGAAGGGCATGAGCTCAAAAAATTTGAATTTGGCTATGAAAACGCAGAGTAGTTTTCGGGAGACAACAACTGGCTCTAGCTTGGGGACATGGCGTGAACTGGGCATGGCTAGGGCACGACATGAGGATCGTAATCTCAAGTTTCAAAACATATTACATTGACTAGTGCCTTATCCATTGGGCCTTGCAGATTCATGTACAATTCTGAGAAAGAATGGAAGAAGGAGGAAACACACAAGCCAAACCACACACAACAAAAACCAAACAAAACTAAACCAAAACCACACAACAGAAAAGGGAAAAACACACCTACGAAAACACCTATGGTACAAGGTGGGGGACAACCCACTTTCACTGATGATACAGTTTCAAGTATTTCCCACTTCGAGGTAATTCCAATGGCATTCCATCCAAGTATGAGAGGAGAAAAACATTCTCACCACAAGCTCCATGAATTTGGAATGGGCCTAGCCACAATGAATCAAACTTTCCATGGCTGCCTTTGGTTCTCTTCTCTTGTCCCATAGTAGGACAAAATCTCCAACTTTGAAATTCCTTGCTTTAGTATTCTTGTCTTAAATTTTTCTTCACTTTCAATGATGCTCTTTAATTCTATCCACCACTTGGCATCTCGCTTTCTTCCGCCTTTCCAGAAGAGGATCTTCTTGTCAATGGAGTCTTTGTATTGACCATCTTCTATTTCTTACAAAGAACTTGAGAGCTGACATCTCAATTGTGAGGGGAATCTTTGCCTCAACTCCATACAACATTTGGAAAGGTGACATACCTATTGCCCTCTTAGGATTGATCTTATCGGCCCACAATGCATCATATAACTTCTTGTACCATTTCCTTTGATTATCATCTACCAGCCTTGCAAACAATGGTCATAATGTTCTTATTGTTTGACTCGGCTTGTCCATTTCCCTATGGGTAGTAGTCAGAAGAGTGAGATAGGGAGATTCCAAAGCCATAACAAAACTCTGTGAGCTCCTTGGAAGAGAAATAGGTGGCATTGTCTACAACAATTTTATGTGGTATTCCAAAACAAACAATGATGTTCTCCTTGATGAAGTTGCAAACTATTTCAGAGCTAGCTTGCTTGGTTGGGATGTCTTCCACCCATTTAGTGAAGTAATCAATTGCGGTGAGTACATAAGTATGCCCTACACTAGAATGAGGATTCATAACACCAATGAAATCTAACCCCATTACGGAAATGGTTCTTCAATCACCATAGGTCTGAGTGGCAATGCGGCTAGTTGTGGCTTTCCAACAAATTGGTGGCATGCTTTACATTTGGAAACCCAATCCTGAGTGTCTACAAAGATGGAGGGCTAATAATATCTCCCTTTGAGGATCTTATGTGTGGTGACCATTTCTAAGAAATGTCCACCACAAGCTTGATCATGATATGCCCTAAGAAAATTTTCTTGTTACTCCTTATCTACACACTTGAGGAAACAACCATCTAGGCCTCTCTTGTAAAGTGCATGATTCTAGATCACAAACTTGGTTGCCTTTAGCTTGAGTTTCCTTCTTTGTTTGTAATCAAGATGAGGAGGGAATTCTCCATAAGTGAGGTAGTAAGCAATGTCAGCATACCACTCATCAGTAGTGGTGACAAAGAGTGCTGTGGACTGTCTCCTGAACAAGTTGAGCAAACACCATCTTTTTCTCCCTGCTAAGCTTTGAGAGCCTCATCTTCAGAAATCAGCTTGCATAAACCATTTACTCTTACCCATTATAAGGTCTAATCTCCAAGTCATACTCTTGGGTCTTTGCAATCCAACTTCCTCTCTTAGCCCCAAGATCTTGTTGAGTCAAAATGGACTTGATTGCACTTCCAAGGACCATCACCACTATATGGGAATTGAGAATGTAGAATCTGAAACTTTTAACAGCTTTGACCACTACATAGGCATGTTTCTCCAATTGGTTGTACTTTAGCTCATGATTTTTCAAAGGATAGCTCATGAAAGAAATGGGTGCTTCCAAACCTTCATCATTTTTCTGAACAAGGACAACAGAGAGTGTATGTTCTGATGCATAGAAATACATGATGAAATCCTTGTTGAAATATGGAGATACAAGAGTTGGAGCTTTGGCAATGGCTTTCTTGATCTCCTCAAATGTTGTTTTTCCTTCCTTATTCCACTTGAAACTTGCTTGAGGCTTCATCATGGAAGTTATATGCTTAGTCAATTCAGAAAACTCAAGCACAAAACAATGAAGGAAGTTTACCTTTCCAAAGAATGAATGAACTCCCTTCTTGCTGGTTGGTAAGGCTAGTGCTTGGATAGCTCTGACCCTCTTAGGATCAATGTGTGCTCCATGTTTGTTCACAATGTGTCCCAACAACTTACCTTCTGTGACTCCAAAAATGCACTTATTTGGATTTAGAGAAATTCCATGTTTCCTACACCTTGCAAGGACTTGCTCCAAATGACTGATATGATCTCCCCTCCTCTTTGAAAAAATTGTGAGGTCATCAAGGTAAATGACAATGCAATGTTTCAAATCTTTGAAGGCCAAGTCCATTGCTCTCTAGAAAGTGGCTCCAGCATTGATCAAGCCAAAAGGCATTCTGTTGTAGGAAAAAGTGCCCCAAGGTGTTGTGAAGGTTGTTTTGTTGCAATCCTCTTCTACCACCTTGATTTGGTTGTACCCTGAGAATCCATCAAGCAAAGAGAGAATTTCAGATCTAGTGACTGCTTGCAAAATATGATCCATGATTGGAAGAGGGTAGTTGTCCTTGAGAGATGCCTGATTCAGATTTCAGAAGTCTACACAAATCCTTATTTCCCCATTCTTCTTCCTTACTGGCACAATGTTAGCCACCCATGTTGAATGGTGGATGGGGAAGATGATTCTAGCATTGAGCATCTTTGTCACCTCTTCTTTGATAACATCAGCAATCTTTGGATTGTAGGGCCTTTGTTTTTTCCTGAAGGGCTTAGCTCCTTGCTTCAAAGGAATGGAGTGATGCATTTCCTTTGGCTGAAAATATTTGAGTTCATCATAGGAATAGGCCAGGACATCTGAGTACTTTTTTAGCAGAGCAACAAAATTTCTCTTCTCTTCTGGTGAGCAACATTTACCAATGTTAACCATCCTTGGATTCTCTAAAGTGCCAATGTTTTCTTGATCAAAATCAGATGGACACCAAGAAGACTATTTTTCTTTCTCTTGGATGAACTGTCATGTTTGTCAAAGAGGTCTTCCAAAGAAACTAGGCCTTTGGGGATTTTGTTTCCTTTCAATTTGATTACTCCCTCTTCATCAATTCCCTCAATTCCTTCCTTCTCCCCTTTGAGGACTGATTCACGGTGTGGATTTTCACTTCCTTCAAAGAAAATATTATTGAATTTATCCCTTTGTTCTAAGAAGGCTAGGATCTGATTGTCATCATTGAAGACCTGCCAGTGATTTGCATTATCTGGTATGTTGGGTCTGAACACCATCTCAATGGTCACTTTATCCTTGCCAAAAGAAGGATGAGGTGTCACTAAGGAAGCTGACACTGCTAGAGAATCAACCTTTTCATTCTACTCCCTAGGGATAGCTTCAATGGAGAATGCATCAAAGGATTCAATGCAGTCCCACACTCTATTTCTATATTGTTCGAGTCCGGGATTTTTACCTGATATTGTTAGCGAACCTGCTTCACCACAATCTCTGCATCACCTTTGCATCTCAGCTTCTTGATTCCCATGTCTTTTTTTACATTCATGCCTAAGAGCAATGCTTCATACTCTACAATATTGTTTGTATTATCAAATTACAGCTTGTAGGAAAAAGGATATACCTCATTGAAGGGAGAGTACTAGAATGACTACCATCAAATTCCATTGTCCAAATTTGATCTTCCTCTTCCTCCATGAGAAGTGGCAAGTTCTCCTCTTTTTCTAATGTGAGGAAGTAGTTTCCTAGCCCACAATCTTGAAAGAGAATGTTTGCTCTTGGATCATCATACTTTCTTATTGTGAACTTCATTTTTCTGACTAATAAAGAACTTCTTCATTTCTCCTTTCACTGGGATAGTTGCAGATGACCAATCCATTTTTATTTCTCCACCTAGATCTCTACAAAAACTTCTACTCAACAACATACCAAAAGATGTTGGGATGTCTGCCACCAAAATGGTCAGGAGTATCTTCTTGTCAGGGTAATCAACTAGTGCAAACCGAGCATCCTTAATCGCTCCCACCAATAGAACTTGTTTGAATTTACATTGAGTAGCATGTGTAATTTACCGAGGTCAAAGTGAGGCCAAGATAATTTGTAACTTTTGTTGGCATCACATTATCTGAGGCTCCAGAGTCTATAATGCAATTGTTCAACTAGAAACCTTTGATGAGAAGTGACAGGTAAAAAGGCTCAACTCTGTTGGTGGTGGAGGCACTGAGGGCTAGCATGTTTTGGGAAGGTGGTATGGATGGTGTGGGTAATAGGCCTTTAGAGATTGGGCTTGAAGAAAAAGGGTTACTACCATGAACTACCTTGATGAATCTGTCAAATTGGGCAGGATGTGTTTGTAGGTATTTAATCTCAGAGAGCTGGACTTTGGTTTTGCTAGCATGCTCTACAAAGTCAAATGAAGTTATGGTAGATGAGGAATTAAATGGAAGATGCATCATTACTTTTGGTGTTGGGTTCTCCTTTTCAAATGTAGCAATTGGCTTGGAAGGAGATGGGGGTGTAGCCTTTGATTGAAATTTAGATGTTCTTGCAGAACCAGTATTTAGAAGAGAATTGCTCTTAACAAATTTTGAGTTGGGAGAAGAATCAGATAACTTACTTAGCACAACAAAGGCAATCCTTGAAAATTGGTGAATCTGATTTCTCTCTAGCTGATTCCATGGAAGGTGGTAATGGTGATCCCTTGTTGATGATCTTGTTTAGTGGAGGCTTTGAAGAGCTATCTTCTTTGTTCTTCCTACTCTCAGTTGTAACTGTTGAGGCTGAAACACCATTCTTGGATTGTGCACAAGTGAAAATAAAGCACATGAAAAACTTGGAGCTTCTTCATCACCTTCCTCCTCATCATCAACATATTCAATCAGGCCATTGTGCATGCCAACCTCTTCAATTTCAAGATAGTTTTCATAGTCATCCATGCTTTCTTCTTCAGTTTCCTCAATGTCTGTTCCTTCTTCTGATTCCCTAGTGTCACAGATGGCATTGACTAGTGGTGCTTCAAGAGCAAGCCTACAAGGAGGTGGAGCAATTCTTGGTCTATCAGAGAGGATTTGGTCTCCTTGGAGCATTCCTCATTGTGATTTGTGACAGCTTGCTTCTTCAAAGAAACTAGGTCATTTGCCATTTTTTGGAACATTGGATCAGTGGTGACTAAATTTGAACTTTGACCTTTTTGCTTCCCATTTGGTATTTTCACTTTGCTAGAAAGAATGAGATCATCATCAAGCTCGACCGCAAAGTTTTGAACTTCCCTCAATGTTATTGGTTGGGCTCTTCTGAGGAAGAAACCAACTTTTGATGGCAAAGCACTAATGAAGAACCTTTTCAAGTTGTTTTTAGGGGGTACCACATCTTTTGGATCCTTCTTGTCAACCTATTATACCTTACTACAAAATCTCTCATTGATTCAGAGGTCTCCTTCTTCATCTAAACCAATTGGACCAGCAGATCCTGACAATATTTTGTGCTCTTGAACCTATGTTCAAATGCACTTCTTATATCTTCCTAGCATGTGACAGATCTTAGGGGCAACATGTAGAACCATTCAACAGCTCTTTCTTGGAGTGAATCCATAAAGAGCCTAATTGAAACATCTTCATCTTCAACTCCCAACACTCCACAAGTAGTGATGAATGTTGCAACATGTTCTTCAGAAGCTGAGAACCATCCCCTTTGAATTTTGGGAATTTCTTTCTTGAGCCTCTTGGGAGCTCATGGAGTGGTTGAGCAAGAGCCAGTGGACTAGTATTTCTTCCCCATGGTACGTTAGGCTTGTGTTCCTCATGCTCATGATCACCCATTCTATTCCTATTTCTATCCTCCAGTCTTGTTAAGGCTACTTCTGCTGTTGCTCTTTCTTCTGCTTTAATTTGGAGTATTTCTATTTCTTCAAGTTGAGCCCTTATCTCCTCTTCAAAGCAACTACCTCTCTTTCAAGCTCTTCAAATGTGGGATCAATTTGTCCTCCTAGCCTCAATTTTGGGTGTATCTTCTATCAGCCAGCTTGAAAGTTTATGCTCTTCTCTAGGGTGCTGGAATTTGTCTCTGCCTTTCCAATTCAACAACACGTTCCTCTTCCAGGTCCAAAATCCTTATGGCAATGAAGTATTGATTGACACTTTGTCTATTATGCCAAATAGCTTCTCTCAGATCAGAAGCAATGTCTTCTTAGATGTGAAAGAGTAAATCAGTCTCCCAACAGGAGGATTTCCTAGAATAGCCATGATTTACATCCATGTAGTTTGTGTGATTATTCAATCTCTAGAAACTTTTCTTCTAGAATCTTTTTTTTATGACCCTAAGGTCATTTTTAGGTGTAGATGCTACAAAATCTGCCCCACACGGTGGCCAAAAAACTGTTGGCAAGAAAATTTGTCTTGTGGAAAAATTGGTGGGTTTCAAGCCAACGCTATGGGAATCTAAGTCCCTCTACTTGAATGGTGCAAGCTTCCGTATGTGCATGCGTGAAAAGTGGATTTCAATGGTGGCCTTTCGACCAGAGATCCAACAGGGGCACTCCACTAACTCTGTGGCAAAGCTAGCAATTTCTCACTAGAGAAGAACTTTGTCTAAGAAGGGGAAAGGGAGTGAGAATGGAGGTAGGAGAAAATAATGTTGCGAGTAGAATATCAGATGCCCACACACATTAATTAGAAATTTCATTCACATGCATTTAGAGTTAGAAGAAAAACAAATCCGCAGGAGAAGCTACAAGACCGAATGAAATTCATTGGTCGCAAGGTACCAATCAATCCCTCAATCAAAGAGGTGAAAATTCCTTCTTTTATTATCAAGCTAAAGCAAGAGTTTGTACATATCTTGAGAATGGAAGAAATTGAGAGAGAAAGAAGATAGAAGAAATATGGCATTTTTTCTGTCTTTTCCAGGTACAAAGCACTCTGGTATTTTTCAAAATCAATCATCAACACCTCGGAATGGCCCCGAGGAGCCATTATATCCTTTGCTAAAATGGTTATAACTTTACAAATCATTTACACCTCTTCAAATTCCTCCATTGCGAAGAAAACGCTCATGGCGTGTTAAAAACCAGATCATTCGCAAAGCAACCGTTACATTCGATTTGCTAGTTTAAATATAGACCATTTGATTTTCTCCTCTAACTCTAAAATTGGGTTGTCCATGTGGTAGGAAGGGATTGGAGCGGTTACGGGGGAAGCCTTTCACATTTTGTGATTTTTCGTGAGATTTGGCAATTTGGAACAAATTGGCCCAGACCCGCTTTGACTTTTCAACTTAGACACGTGGCACATTCTTATTGGAAATGGGATTGCGGCCCTTTTCTCAACATTTTAACCTTTTTGGAAAAGGCTCAAAAATAAAATTCCTCCGTCGGCCCACCGCTCTAATTTGACTTTTCAACGGCGGCCCGAGACCTTGGCAGAGCCGCGAAGCATAGAACTTTTACTTCGCTTTTGGAAATTTGGGTAAATTTCAAAAGTGACCCAATGGCCCGCTTCAACATCCGCTTTGACTTTTCAACGGTGGGCTTCACCTTTGACTTTTTCCCTATGGGCTCAAGCTTTGACTTTTCCTTGCGGGCTCAAGCTTTGACTTTTTCCCGAGGGCTCAAGCTTTGACTTTTTCCCGATGACTGGTTGAGTCATGGTGGGTTACTTTTTAACTTTTCACCTTTTTTACAAAGAGGCTCAAAATCTCAAATTCCCCGATGGCCCGCTTCTGTCTCGCTTTGACTTTTCAACGGCGGGCTTTACCTCTCCAATGACTCCGACCACGTGGTGATCTCGCGCCGATTGGGAATGGCCCTTTCTACCCCACCTTCGTAATTGTGCCATATGCGGCGTGTGGAGCCATCTACTAAGCCTTCCATACTTAGCTGATTTTACCTTCATTTTGTACTTGGGACACGTGGAAAGCCTGCGCTTAATGAAGACTTGTCCCTTGGACCCTGCCCCTAGAGTTACGTCGTTGTGACACATGGCTACTTCGTTGGATTTTGAAGTATGACTGAACCGCATCCAATCAGAGAGACCCACGTATCACTCGGGGATGCTGAGGCAAAATTTGACAGGAAAGAAACGCCCATCATTCCCGACTGTGGAAAAAATACACAGAGGAAGAGAACTTCATCATTTTGAGTCCAATTTTTGAATTTCCTTCGAAACCGAGGCATGGAGGAAAAACAATGATTTGACGACCCAAACCATAGAACAAGTGAACAATTTTGATTTAAAAAATGGAGGTTGCAAAGAGGATATTATGTGCTCAGACCGGAAATGGAGGATTTCTAAAAATGAGCAAAATAGAGGTTTAAAAAGCTCTAGGGCATGACTTTTGCTAATTTATTGAATCTCTAACTTGGCTTAAACACCAACGAAGGGCATGAGCTCAAAAAATTTGAATTTGGCTATGAAAATGTAGAGTAGTTTTGGGAGGCAAAACTTCATACGAAACACCGCCATGCTTTAAGGAGGAGAGTTTTCATTCTTAACTTTGAAACAAGAGATCTCCTAGCCTATTCCAAAAGGTAAAACAAACTTTATAACAATACATATTTAATTCTCTAGGTAGTGTCACAATGTACTATTAAAAATTCCATAATCATGCAAGGTAACCAAAGATTATGCTTAAGAACAACCTTTATTTTTCTTCCCTACTCTACATAGATACATATTCTATATTTGATTTTATCTAGTTCAATATGATACAATTAATTCGTAATGACTTGAGAAAATCCAAGAACAACACAAACCCATAACTTTCACACCCAATACAATATTACACTTTTTCCACTTTTCACACCTAAGCCAAAATTATAGATTAAAAATGATGCATCCAAATTACGAACTTATATTTCCACAAGTTACAAGTCATACTACATACATGTTATGACAAAAAAGTATCACCCTAGGTTTTTTTCATGACATATCCATATTTTTTGCTAACATGGGATGATCTCACAAGTGTGGGACTTACAGAGTTAAATCAACCTCCGGAGAAGGCTGGTTTCCTCTATCTAAATCTAATTCTAAAAATACTCCTAAGCTGAAATGCAAACTAACTAATCCTAAACTAACATTACAAGGGACCAAGGAGAGAGAGAGGGTTAGAAGATGCATAAAAGGGAAATCCTAAGCTAAAAGGTGGTGATAGCACTAGAAAAGGGTGAGGAAACTATAATGAGGGAGAAGGGAGAAGGAAATGGAGAAGGGAGAGGCCAGACATAAGTGACATAAACCAAACTACATTTCACATCTATTCTCACATGAAACACAAAAAATGAACTTGCAAAGGATAAATACATGCACAACACACTACATCAAGTAAAAGAGAGGCAAGGTTACAAATAAACACAAGTCAAGGTTGAGAAAACACCACAAAACAAGATTTATTGCAATAAAAGTATGCACAGACCATTACAATTGCAGAGGAAGGCACAAGAACACATTGTGAAGCCCAAAATGAAGGTTTGATGGCTCACAGTTGCTCAGGAACCATTTTGACATAGTTAATTTACATTAGACATCCCCAAAATGAAAGATTTTTACAATATATAGATCAAGAAGAAAGAGAAGAGGGAAAAAGAAGGGCATGGATTTTTCAACTTTCAACCACCAACAATTTGTATTGAATTCTTCTTGCAAAGCACATATGGGAACCCTGTAAGGTCATTCCAATGTCATTATTTCTTGTAGAAGAAGGAAGAAGCCCCATACTTCATCTATTTTGGTTAGGTGGATTTGAGCTATTTTCGTGCTCAAACTATGTATTCTCCCTCTGAAGTATTTTTCCTCTTATGACCCACCAAAACCTCATCAATATTGAATTTTATTATTCCAACATTAAAGGGTTAGAGGATAGCTTTCCAATGATACCAATTTTATTAATTTGGAGCAGGAGAAAATATATGGCCATTTGAATTTTGTATGCCGTGGAAGCACATAACGTGACACATGACAACATTTGATTGCCTGGGATTGTATATGCCTATGTGATACATTTATTTGCCACGTGTTGCTTTAGTTGGTAGGTGCTTGCCTGTGCTTCTTCTTTCGACCTTTTATTCCCTCTTGGGGTCAAACACCTTTTAAAAATTATTTGTTCTCGCTCATTCCACGACTTGAAGTCTCGAGATGAGCCCATCGCCTCTGAAGTGTGATGGAATACCACCACGTGTATCTACCTTGGACCATTGATTTTGCTACGTGTCACCTTCAACTATTTTTTTGCATGTTCCACCGTGTCCACTAACTCTTTCTACCTCATCACGTAGACCCAAAATACCTTGGAATCCATCTCATTCCAAAAATCTTACATCTGTGGGATCCTAATGCTTTGAGTGGTGCCTAAATGGTGACATGTTTCTTTGACAATTGATCTTCTACCACGTGGCCCCTTCTATTTGCACCATGTCATGCTCACCCCGTTTTACCATTCCCCCTTAACCATCCAAATACATATCAATTGATTATGTGGTTACATCTTCAAGTGCATACTTGAAGTGTTCGCAGAAATGCAATGCGTGTATGTTCATTACCTATTGGATCCTTGTCATGTGGGCACCTCCAAACCCGTTGCACGTGTCCTTTAACCTTTCAACCCTGTTTGCTGTTGTCCTGGACTAGGCGGATATTTTATTCATCATAGACTCATTTTGGGGTCTTGACATCTACAAAGCCCAATCCTTTTAGGAAACCAAAATGGTAGTGTGTGTGTCCTCCATTGGTCTTTTGCCATGTGGCCCCTATTTAATGCTTGGTGTTTAAATTGGATGGCCAAATGAACATAATTTGGCCTTTTAAAATAACTCGCTAATGGATTAAATTTGAGCCTCCTACGGTTTTTTAAATGCCAATGGCCATTTCTTTGGAGCAGTGGAATTTGACAACCATTTAAACATATTTTCCTTTAAAAATGACTAAATCCATTTTTAACCTTGTTAAAGCCAAAATAACCAGGGGGTATTTTGGGATAATAATTTGGCGACCTCTAGGGGTAATCTTCCTACTAGATTAGATTAGTGGCCTTTTGCAATCCATTGGGCATGGAGTCAAGCCCGATAAATATTAAAATTGATCTGATCTTTTAAAATTCTTACCCTTGAGTCATGTGAAGCATGTAATGGACTTAGAATGGCCTATCGAACTTTGAATGATTTCGGAATAAATTGCTATAATTATCGATTCCACCATTAAACCTACCCAAACTGATTTGGGGTTCCTTGGTCATGCTCTTGCACTTAAGCTGATTCTTGGGCATTTTTAATTAGAACCTGCAACTTTGCCCACAAACACCTTGAATTTTTTACCAAGGAGCACGGAACTCTAAACTCAAATTGATTTGTTGGGGCCTAAAATATGAGAATTTAAAACTACCCCCATAATGGTTTTTCTAAGAAAGGAGAAACAAAAGCATTAATCCCTAGTGAGAGTGGAAAACTATTCAACTGGACCAAAACACCGAGTTCCTAGAAAGGACAAAGCACTACATAGTTCTGAATTGCATGCTGATTTGGAAATATAGTGCATGCATTTGAAAAAGCTCCAAAACACTTTGTTTTGATCATGAACTCCTGTCTCAACCCAAAATAGAATCTACAACAAAACAAAGGCCAAAACTATGTAGAAAACATGAAAATCATACATGTTCTAAATGGAAACATGTAGAGTGTGCACAAGCACTTCTTTTTTACTAAAAACAAACCTACCTATTCTACTCTAACCAGAGGAAGAGAAGCTAAACAAAAACTCTACAACAGGTAGTGAGAAATAACATCCCTTTCTCAAAATATGGCCATGTAAATAATTTGGCATTGAACATGGCCTTTAATGAGAGTGGAAAACTGTTTTGAAGTTGTTTTCCCTCTCCATTCCCAAAGTATCAACTAGAAAAAAATATGCATACCTCCTCAATTTTTTCTTCATTTGATTGGAAGAGTTGAGGCTGACCTTTGGTGTATTGAAACTCTTCCTCATGCTTTGAAGTGAGCATGAATGGTTACAACTCCTTCTTTGGCTCTAGAATAGCCAAATACCTAATTGGGCAAGGACTAGTACTCGATTTTTCCCATTTTCTTTGTGTGTAACTCTATGAATGGAGCTACAAGGATCACTTCTCCTTTCTCATCATTGAGCATGTCTGCAAGCTGATTTAAACTTTGTTCTACTTCTACAAACAACTTTGTCTCTTCCATGATGACCTTTGATTTGAAATGGTGTCATCATTTTTTTCCTCCTTTTCCCCATCATCCATCAAACTGAAGTTTGAAAGATCAAACTCATCCTTTATGCTTTTCTTCATGAGGGTTTTTGAAAATGGCAAGGAAGGATTTCTTCTTTGATGTTCTCCTCCATGGCAAGGGAGTTTATCAACAGAAATCAAATGATTTGGAAAAAGGACTGTAAAAAGGAAAGACTCTTAGATATAAATTTTCAATTATAAAAATCAAAGCAAGAAACTTTCTATGATCTCTTCTTCATCCATAACCTTTGCTCAATCTGAAATTTTCTCCTCCATTTGATTTTACAAGAAGACAAATCAACAACCTCTATGTGAATATGGTGCTGCATCATCACTACACTAAAAAACAGAGATTATCGATCTTCTCCTCTTGTGTTTGTTCTTGTACAAAATCAGCCTCCACCCGTGTTCTTCAATCCCAGCCTCTTTTGAAGGTTATTTGATTGGATTCAAATTTTGAACTCCAATCATTCAATTTTTTAAAGTTCTTCCTGCTGGGTTCTTCAATTGCTGCCCTCCTTGACTGATTTTTATTTTTTTCCCAAAATGGGTTTGGGAATGTAAGAGGAGGGGTGGGTTGGGTTTCAAACTGATTTTGTAATGTTGTAATGAAGGGGAAGGTGTAAATTCTTCTTGTGGAGGAGAGGGAATGGAAGGAGAAGCCTTGAGGAAGCTAGGAATTTTAACCTTGGGCTGAGATGGTTGATAAGGAATGGGCATTGGATACTGATAGGGAAGGTAAGTGGGAACATCCCATAGATAGGTTCCTCAACCTTAGATTGATTAGTCTCTAATGCCTACAAATGATGAAATAAAATCAACCATTTGAGTGAAGAGACTCACTCATTACCTCAATATTTTGTTGTGGGCTAAACCAACTAGGTATAGGACCTCCCCATGGACAGGGCTTCCTAAAACTAGGTTGTTTAGCATGCAATATTTGTAGTTTCCTTGACATCCTACAAGATCTTCTCCATTATTTGAATTCTACCTTCAAAATCTTCTTCAGGTGTAGATGGCTAAATTCTACAAACCCTGCATACCCATGGTTTTTTGAAGAACATGCATGCTCATAGGAATATTACTAATTTTGATTTTGTCCACAAAACTAATTTGGATGTGTTATAGCAGTTTGAAGAATGGATTTTGGAAGGTGGAGGTGGATTTGAATGATACTACTATTGAAAGTGAGAATTCCTTTGAGGAAATGAAGTCATGATTGCACAACTTCATGGGAAAGAGAAATGAAATGATGGAAAGAAAGGAAATGGTTTGTATGTTAAGAAAATGGGCTTGTTAGACTAGAGGAGTCGCGGATATGCTTGAGAATGCCTCTAAAGGCTGAAATCTCACCAAGAACACATCAAATTTGGTGAAATGAAAATGATGTGTAATGGAAATTAAAATATGACTTCAATCTTGTCCCACCGGACATGCCAAAACTATTATCAAAAAAGTAGCACCATAGGATTTTCTCATTATAGATCCTAATTTTTCTAACATGGGATGATCTCACAAGTGTGGGACTTGCATAAGTGAGATCAACCTCAAAGAAGGTTGGTTCCTCTACCTATCTTAACTACTCTAATGCTGAAATGCAAACTAACTAATCCTAAACTAACAATTCCAAGGGACCATGGAGAGAGAGAAGGGTTAGAAAGATGCATGGAAATGAAATCCTAAGCTAAAAGATGGTGATAACACTATAAGAGACGTGGAAATAATCTAATGAGGGAAAAGGGGAAGGAAAATGGAGAAGGGAGAGGCCAAACAAATGTTGTCAAACCAAAATATGAGGTTCAACCACAGTACATGAGATTTAATCCCTCCTCAAAGACAGGTGAGGCTGCCTGTTTATTGCTAATCTAAAACACAGTAAATAATATATACAATATTCACACTAATCTAACCATTGGGGGTTGGGATGAAATCCCGAAATCCACATTCACACGATTCAAGGATATTGCTTTCGTACGTGAAATAGGTTAGAAACTATTACAGTGAAAGAAGCACGGTAGAAAAGAAATGGGAGAAACGTATTTTCTTTCGAGTAAACACAGAGCACGAAATAATCATACGAGTTTTAGATCACAAATATAGTGTCCGAGATAATTAGAAACACTGAGATTTTATGCAAAGAATAGCTCTAAGATCATGAACATAAGAACAATATCTTAAATAAGATATATTTCACAACACAAAGTCTGTAAAACAATATCAACTTCTATTCTTCAAAATGATTGAAAGAAAACACAAAGTTTTTCTCCTTTCCAATAGCCTCTTAATGCTTCAAAAATTCTCGACCCTTTTGAATGCACAAGCATCCCTTATTTATAACAAGAGAATCAGAGCCAAAATAGGCCAGATCCTGAAAAGTAGCATGCTAACTAGAGTTTCAGCTTTGCATGATTCTCACGCAGGAGATCAAGTCGAAGTCTGAATTAAAAATAATGACAAAATGGAAATAAAAGATGTGTCATTCTAAAAATAGAAATGACATGAGACGCTGGAGCTCAATCCGAGTCATCATCTTTTGATTCTTCTCCTTTCTCTTCTCCTCCGAGACTGTTTGTTCCGAACTCCCGAACTTCCGAATAATGCCTTGCATTTCGTTTTCCTCAAAGTGGAAAGATCATTCCACATTTCGCAAGTCTCATGGATATCACCGCACCGCCGGAAGCTTTTTTAACCTCACTTGAGCTTTATTAAGGCCTCCAACGTATGCTCAATCCTCACAAACCGACCAATGACTTCAAGGTCGAATCCATCTACAGTTCATGCCGAATAATCTCTTGAACTTGTTTGAAGAGATCATCTCACGATAGGGCACTTGATTTCCCAACCGACATCTTTGGACAAATCTTTAGCAATTCTTCCTCCGCATCACTTTTCCCATCGATCAATTTATCCTTGATTCTCTCAACTTGCTGCAGCTTCGTTGAGAATCTTTACTCGAACTTGATGCCCTTGATCAGCTGAAAGTGTTTATCGTATGTGGAAGAACGCCTTCTTCTACCAAGAGATGTGCTGGTATTTGCTTTAGCACTGGAGAGCTTCACAAGTCAAATCAAGTCCGCCCAAGTTCTTGATGAATTCCTCATCCATCTTCTCTCCTTCCTTCTGAATCTCTGCCAAGGACTGATGAACTTTCACCACGTCTTGAATTACTTCCTTCCCTTGTTGGAGCAACTTTTGGATCCATTCATTAACCACTCTTCCTTTTCTGGTAATCTTCTCAATCGTAGGCACCGATGAGAAATCGAATCCGGCAGAAGCAGAAGCAGATGGTATGGATTCCAGGGGTGTTGAGAGTTTAATCAAAACCTCTGTCAACTGCTCCACTTTTTTCTTAAACTCATCTCTGCTGATCTTTGTTTCTTTCAACTTTTGGCACAGCACGTCTATGGAAGCCCGTGCATCTTGTTGCGCTCCTTCTGTTGTTACTTTCCCTAGAGCCACCTTGGTGATCTGATAATCAGCAGCTGTTACATCATCCCTAGTTTTGTCAGCTGAGGGAGTGGCGATCTCTGCGAACTTATCTCCTGAAGCATCTACCAAAACTCTTGAAACTGTTTTGGGTTTCTTGGCTGATTTCGCAGTAGAAGTCTTGAGTGAGCTAAAATCAAGGGGTGGTAGGGGTACAATCACCTTCCTCTTCCTGGGAGTTTGCTCAAGTAACCATTGTGGAGTATCAGAAGGAACTGCTGATGTTGTAGTAACTAGTAATCTACTCTCAAGAGGAGAAGATTCTACTATTGGAGGGGGAACAGTAATCAACGTGGTAGTAGGTGCAACAAAGAGAGGCACAGGTTGTGGCGAGCTGGTAATTATTTGGGTTCCAGTAGAGAGGGGAGAGAGACCAGAGAAAATGCCTGCCATACTTGAAGAAGTGAATGGGGATTGAGGAGATTGGAGTGGTTGTTGAGGGGCAGGCACAGATTCAGACTCCAAACCCTGGGTTGCAAGAGACAAAGTTTCTTTGGTCTGACTATCAACAGATGATGGAATCAAGATTTGACTTCCTTCCTCTTCCACATTAATTTCTTCTTTTTCTGGTGACGTTGGTGATTCTGGCACAACCACCGTTTCAGCTGGAGAAACAATTGAAGAGATTTGTCTTTCTTTCCTCCTCCTAGGAATCCTGATTTTTATAGGCCCCCCAGAAGATTCTTTGCCCTTTTCCTGTTGGGAGGGCCCCACCTCTAAAGCAGCCAATTTGGGAAACTTGTCATCATTGAAATTCATCCCCCAAGAAGAAAGCCATTTCTTCGTACGAGCCAATATTAGGGCTGACCTATCGGTGATAGAGGCTTTCTCAGTAACTGACCAATCAATAGGTGGAAAAATGTATCGATCTTCGTTAAGCCCATCATAGGACATATCCAACACACTTTCATTATCTGCAGTGCCATCTGGCAAATCAGAAAGCCCCAGTGTCTGAATTTCATCAATAGTAAGCCTACTATTATCCTTTCTGCGTATCGCAACTTCGTCCCGCAGATCAATCCAGATGTCCTCAATATCAGGCCTGTGCAGATGTTGAGCTCCATAAGCCCGAAGCACTCCTCGGATGTCAAAACCATCCCGAGATTTCATATGCTTCTTTAATTTCTCCTGAAGTTCACATTCGACATTTTTGGCCTTAGCCGCTGTCGAGCAAGTATATCTCCCAATAGAAATTGGGAAGGATACTGCTGCCTTGTGCTTGCTCTGTTGGAACTTGTGGAAATCCAACAATTGTCTGACCAATTCCAACAAAATTAATCTATCCCCAGGATAGCGAGGCAGACGGAAAGGCTCTCCTGCATACATCACTGTTCGAATGTATGTAAACTTCCTAAACTGTAGGAAGATACATCCCCATTTAGATACCTCGGCCCAAGCCTCATCGGAGACTCTTGTTTTTCTCAATCCCGGGTTCAGTCTGCAGATGTTCTCATAGAAAAAGGCATCATTAACCCTTCTAAACTGATCCTTAGACCCCTTCTTCGTTATTTGCGGAAAATGCTTGTAGATTGGGTTTGTGATCCTGCTGCCTTTTGTATCGAGCCCGGGATAGTTCCTCATCCCGGCTGCCGCATAGGCCACATACGAGAACATGTAAAATTTTCCCGTCGACAAGACCGTCGTCATTTGGGCATCAATCTCATCACTGATCAAGGTTCCCCAGTCAATCCCTTGCTTATTCTTCTTGATGGTGACCATGAACTGGTACATCCATCCGTGAAATAGATTTGACTCTGGTAAACCAAATGCCCGGCTAAGAAGTGTGATGATATCATTTATCTCTTGTATAAAGTCACACCTAGGAATAGTCCTAGGAAATCGGGATACCGCTGGCTTAGCTTTAGCCAGGAACTTCTTGTTAACATCTCTTATACAATTCTCCTGGTTAGTGTCCCAGGTTTTCTGGGCTGACTTCATATTCAAATTCCCATACTCCTCGAAATTGGGTAATTTCAGGAGGTCATCAAGATAAATCCCATCTAGCTTGATCACTACTTCTCCTGCTGGGTTCCTAACGGAACGAGAAGCAGAGTCGTAGTTAGAGGCACAGGCCAGAATGAACTCTGGACATTGGGCCGATAGAGGAAAGCCTGCTGCCAAAGGTAAGCCACTGTTTGCTAAAGAGGTCATCCATTCAGTTTGACTGGGACTTTTCACCCTGTTCCAGAAATCGTCCATGTCAACATTACCGAATTCGGTATCCCGAATATCGTAATTACAGTCAACATATGACGGGGATTCTGGTTTCTTAAACTTATATTTCATCCTGCTTGATTTCTCGGTCTTCTCTTGTGATGGACCGGGGTCTGTCATGAAGAAAATCGGATGAAGAGATGCTCGGAAAACCCCGTGATGCTATGCACGCTGAAATACCCGATTGAAGGTATGTGACGGAAGATAAAAAGAACCCGACAGGCTGAAGGTGTCGGAACTTTGGAGGAACCCGACACGCACTGCCTTTGACAGAACTTCGACGGAACCCGACACTTAGTGTTACTGGCGGAACCTTTTGAGAACCCGGTACCCACTGTTGAGATCGGAATATTGAGGAACCCCGAACTTCGAGCTCTCTCTGTACTTTGGGCAGATTAAGGAAAGCCTGCAAAACAGCTTCCGAAGTCCGGGTAGCACAAAAAGAATTTCTCCTTTGAGTTTTTGCATATAAAACCTTTTTTCTTTGATAATATTCCAAATATCATGCAAACAATTGTAATTCAAAAGGAACAGTACCAACTGATATTTGCAAGAAGAAAATAAACCCTAGAAAACCCCAAAACGCTTTCGAAAACGATTCAGAGGAAATAAGGAAGAAAAATCTTCAACAATCGGCAAGGAAGTACACGGAAAACGTTTCTTAAATCAAGAACAAAGGAGGAACGATTAATACCTTCCAATCGAGACAGGTGAAAATGAAAACAATCGATCCAGTATGATAACGCGAGCTTGCGGGTTTTGGGAGCAGGAGAACATGCGCAAAAATCCACGGTGTAAAATTAAGAACGGTGAAAATGACGTGTAAAAACCGCATATTTATAAGAAAACCAATAATAAATACACATCAGCTCCGCACGTGCCAACGCACCGACCGCTTAGCATGTGCCACGTCAGCATGTTGGAGGAGTTCGGAAACCCGATGGGAAAAGATTTGGTGTATTTCGGGTTTTGAGCGTCGGAAAACATGGAACACAAAACATGTCTAGAAACACGAATGTTCCGATGTGTTAAACTTCCGAAAACCCGATTTACAAAGGATTTTCTTAATACTTGGCGGGTTTCGGGAATCGGAGAACATGCCATATAAAACATGTTTTGTAACACGAATGTTCCGATGCCTTAAGCTTCCGAAAACCCGATTTGAAAGGACTTGCTCAATATAAAGCGGGATTCGGGAATCGGAAATCAAGCAACACAAAGCATGTTTTAACTCATGAATATTCCGATGCATGAGATATCCGAAAACCCGATTTACTCATAAAGAGGTCATAACTCAAAAGTGTTAAGAAAATTTTGTAGGGGTTATCCAACCATTTCGTCGTTAACTCAAAATGGGGATAACAGCTGGCTCCAGTTGGGGACTTTCTTTGTAACATCAAAGGAAGAGAACTCAGAATCTCTGGTCTTATTCATTAGGCTACGGGGTCAAGAAGAAAACCAAAACAAAACAAACAAAACAGAAAGCAAAGCGAAAGCAAACACACAACGGAAAGTAAAATATGTACAATGCAAGAGAGCATTTTGCATCAATGGTGGAACAGCTTCAGATGTTGTCCACTGAAAGGCAAAGGGAGTAACCCTCCATCCAAATATGATAGAAGGAAACTATTTTCACCATTCAACTCGTTGATCTTGAAAGGTCCTTTCCATAAAGAATCAAATTTTCCATGCATTCCTTTCTGTTCTCTTCTTTTATCCCAAAGCAATACCAGGTCTCCAATCCGGAAGTTACGCTGCTTTGACTTCCTGTCGAAAATCTTCTTTACCTTGCTCTGATGATCTGCTATACGATCAACCACCTTAATCCGCTCTTCTTCTAGCTTGGTTAGGTACGTAACCCTTTTTTCTATAGAATTTTGAAAAGCTATATCTTCAATCGCTTTTGCCAACTGCAAGGCTGGCAATTCTACTGAGATAGGAACTTCAGCATCAGTCCCGTATAGCAATTGAAAAGGGGACATCCCTATGGCTCGCTTTGGAGTGATCCGGTCAGCCCACAACGCATCATATAATGCTTTGTGCCATGTCCTCTGATTTTCGTCTACTAATTTCCTGATTATTGTAACCAGATTCTTATTACTAGACTCAGCTTGCCCATTGCCCTGTGGATAATAGTCAGATGAATGAGCCAAAGTAATGCCAAATCCATAGCAGAATTCTGTCAATTCATGTGACGAGAAATTAGAGGCATTATCTGCTACAATTTTGTGAGGAACACCGAATCTGACGATTATGTTTTCCTTTAAGAATTTGCAAACAGCTTCAGAAGTTGCTTGCTTGATTGGTACAGCTTCTACCCACTTAGTAAAATAATCAGTAGCGGTCAGCACATAATTGTGTCCAGCACTAGAAGCAGGATTCAATGTTCCGATAAAATCAATCCCCCATTGGCGAAAAGGTTCTTCAATTACCACAGGTTTTAGAGGAAGAGCTGCTAGCTTAGGACGACCAACGAAATGTTGACAAGCTTCACATTTTGATACCCATTCAGCCGAATCTCGGAAAAGAGTAGGCCAATAATACCTGGCCCGTAAGATTTTATACGCTGTTACGGAAGATGAAAAGTGTCCCCCGCATGCCAGGCTATGAAAGGATTCCAATAACTTTTCCTGTTGTAACTTATCAACACAACGCAAAAAGACACCATCAATACCTTTCTTATATACTGCATTATTCCACAAAAGGTATTTTGCAGCTCTCAACTTAACAGTCCTCTTCTCCTTTTGATTTAAATGCGGAGGGCATTCACCATAGGTTAGAAAAAAACAATGTCAGTGTACCACTCATCAGTCGTACTTACAAAAAGTACCATAGGCAGCTCGGGAGGAGTATCTTGAGTCTTTTCACACTCTTTTTCGATATGGTTTTCTGCAATCAATTGACACAGGCCCCTTCCTCGTACCAACTTGGTGGGTTTAATGTCCAAATCGTACTCCTGAACCTTTGCTATCCAAGTACCTCGTTGACTTCCCAGTTCTTGTTGAGTCAAAATAGACTTAACAGCAGTATCAGGAACAAGAACGACCGTATGGGAATTCAGCACATAGTACCTGAAGTGTTTTACCGCTCTTACCACTGCGTAGGCATGTTTCTCAATCTGTGACATCTTCAGCTCATGTTCCTTCAACGGACAACTCATGAACGCGATAGGAGCTTCTATGCCTTCTTCATTTTTCTGCATTAGAATGGCTGATACTGTATGAGCAGAAGCATAACTGTACATTATGAAATCTTTCTTGAAGTCTGGACACACTAAGACAGGAGCATCAGCAACTGCCTTTTTGATTTCTTCAAAAGCCAACTTTCCTTCTGTACTCCATCGAAATGGAGTTTTGCTTTTCATCATTCCAAGGATATCCTTGGTTTTATCAGCGAAATCTGGTACAAATCTTCTCAAGAAATTAACCTTTCCGAAGAAAGAATGAACTCCTGTTTTGCTTGTTGGCAAGGTAAGGCTCTGAATAGCCTTTACCCTTTCTGGGTCAATCTTAGTTCCTTCTTTGGTCACAATATGGCCCAGCAGCTTTCCTTCTGTTACCCCAAACATAGACTTTTTAGGATTCAACGAAATTCCGTGACGTCTGCATCTCTGAAGTACCTGTTCTAAATGATCATAATGATCACTTCGTTTTTTAGAAAAGATAGTCAAGTCATCCAAATACACGACTATGACCTTACCCATCAGATCTCTGAATGCTAGGTCCATTGCTCTCTGAAAAGTAGCTCCGGCGTTGATCAAGCCGAACGGCATCCTCCTATATGCAAAGGTACCCCAGGGGGTTGTAAAAGCTGTTTTGTGTTGATCTTCTGTGGTTACCTCGACTTGATTATATCCCGAAAACCCATCGAGCATGGACAGCATTTGTGATCCAGTAACAGTTTGCAATACCTGGTCCATAATAGGCAAGGGATAGTTATCCTTCAGTGAGGACTGGTTCAAGTTTCGGAAGTCAACACAGATCCGAATCTCGCCATTTTTCTTCCTGACAGGAACAATATTAGCAATCCAAGTGGAGTGATGGATCGGAAAAATTATTCGAGCATCCAACATCTTCTGTATTTCTGCCAGGATAGTCCCGGAAATCTTTGGATTGTAATGCCTCTGTTTTTGTCTATACGGCTTCACATCAGGCTTCAGAGGAATACTGTGCTGAACATCCTTGGGCTTGAAAGATTTCAAATCTGCATAGGACCATGCCAACACATCGATGTATTTCTTTAAAAGCGAAGTGAATCTTTCCTTCTCTTCAGGAGAACAGCATTTACCGATATTCACCATCCGAGGTTGATCAGATGAACCTAAATTGATTTGATCCACTTCAGAGGAAGAAGCTCCTTCAACCTGCTTTTTGTTTTGGATGAAGCGATCATGCTTATCAAACAAACCCTCCAGGGAAACCAGACCTTTTGGTATCTTGTTGCCTTTCAGCTGGATAAATTCGCCATCAACTTCTTGGTATGGATCTGAAATAGTTTCACGAAAGGCTGATTCTGAACCCTCGAAATACAGCTCACTGAAATTGTCAGCCTTTTCCAGGAAAGCCAACACTTGTTGATCGTCATTGAACACCTGCCAGTGAGTTGCATTATCTGGGATGCTAGGGCGGTACACAATCTCGATAGAGTATGTGTCTTGATTAAACTGAGGATGAGGAAGAAGAAGAGATGCAGACACAGCCAAAGAATCAGCCTTGTCATTATAATCTCTTAAAACTGCCTTAATAGAAAATGCATCAAAGCATTCTATACTGTCCCAGACCTTGTTCCTGTAATGCCTCAACCGGTCGTTTTTTACCTGATATATACCCCTGACCTGATTAACAATCAGCTCCGCATCTCCCTGTACTTTGAGATTCTTGATTCCCTTCTGTCTGGCTAATTCTAATCCTAATAACAGGGCTTCATATTCGGCCGTGTTATTAGTATTATCAAATTGCAACTTGTAAGCTGATGGGAAAATCTCGGAGCTAGGAGATATGAGAACAACACCAGCGCCTGACCCAGAAGTTGAGCAGCTACCATCAAATTCAAGCGTCCAAATTGCATTGGGATCTTCCTCTTCCACATCTACAATGGGTATTTCTGAAGCCATGAAATAATTCCCAAAGCTAGCATCTTCGAAAAGGATCTGAGCTTTTGGATCGTCTGATTTGGTCACCAAATACTTTGCCTGTGATTCAGGATAAAGAACCTGTTGAACCCCTTTGACTGGGATCTTAGCTTGGGTCCAATCCATATTAATTTCTCCTCCGACATCTTTACAAAATCCTCTACCCAAGAGGATACCGTAAGCTGCAGGAATATCTGCAACCAGAATAGTCATTTTCACTCTCTTCTCAGGAAAAGCAACAAATGCGAACTGTGCGTCCTTGATTTGACCAATCAGAGGGACTTGCTTAGTTTCCATGGAATAGCACCGTCCATATGACTTGGTCAAAGTAAGCCCAAGGGCATGGGCCACTTTTGCGGGCATAACATTATCAGAGGCCCCTGAGTCAATAATGCAATTGCTGAGTTTAAACCCATTTATTAGTAGAGACAAATAAAATGGTTCAATCTTTCCTAAGGAAGAAGCAGAGGTTAGATTATTCTGAGGTGTGAGTTGAGTAGGATTTGGAAGGAGACCTTTTGAAGGTGATGGAATAGCCGCTTTACTTCTGATGAACTTGGCTAGTTTTTCAAATTGTTCAGGATTTGATTGAAGGTATTCTGCTTCTGACATTTGAATTTTAGTTCTCTTTGCATGATCAATAATATCAAAAGCAGTATAAGAAGGAATGATAGTAGGCTCAGTTCTAATTACATGAGCTTGTGCTGGGGTACTGGCC
The DNA here is from genome assembly GCA_018340775.1 of Taxus wallichiana var. yunnanensis. NCBI lineage: Eukaryota > Viridiplantae > Streptophyta > Pinopsida > Cupressales > Taxaceae > Taxus > Taxus wallichiana. The sequence goes on from CM031242.1 coordinate 878,136,939, forward strand.
TTAGGAGAAGGAGCATAAGGAGCAGCTGCCTTTTTAGTAACCTCTTTCTCAGTTTGTGCCGAAATAGGTGTACCCCTCTTGACTATGGATATGGGAGGTTCCTTATTCTTCTCCTTAGTATTTTCTGGAGGTCTTCTGGGATTCTGAGATTGAGACCGAGTGAAAACAGCAAAAGATTGACCATCGGACTCACATTCATCTTCATCATATTCTAAATACCCAATGCTGGAGTCGCCAGCTGACTCATCATAAGACTCATCAGCATATCCTGAAGCTTCAAAATCCTCATGGGAATCCTCTTCTTCTGGTTCATCATCCTCTTCAATCAGTTCCACTGCTGCATTAACGGGCGGAGCTTCAATTGCTAATCTTGGTTGAGCAGGAGCTAACCGTGGCCTATCTCTGGCAGGTACACCATTGTTATTAAAATTCCGCCTAGGGATATCCCGGTACGGAACATTGCTCCCCTGCTGAGACACTTGCTTCTTTAGGGCAATCAAATCATTAGCCATTTTTTGAAACATAGGGTCAGTATTACCTTGAGAAGAACCTTGATTTTTTAGTTTGGGAATATCTTTCTTGATCCTTCCGGCTAAGATGAGATCATCCTCTATTTCAGTAGCCGTTGACTGAGCAGTAGCCAAATCTGGGATAACCGACCTTCGTAATAAAAAGCTTATATCAGGAGGTTGAGCATTGATGAAGAAGCACTTTTGGTTTTCCAGAGTTGGTACAGCTATAACTGGAATTTTCCGAATCAGCTTATTGAACTTAGCCACGAATTCCCGCATAGGTTCATGCGATTCCTTCTTCATATGAGTAAGCTGGGCTAACAATGCATGAGAATCTTCGGCTGGTTTGAAACGTGCCTCAAACTTGGTCCGCATGGTAGCCCAATCCGGAATGCATGCATTCGGGAGGTGATAAAACCATTCAGCTGCTACTCCCTGCAATGTTTCAACGAAGAGCCGAACAGAGACGTCTTCATGGGCTACTCCAAGGACACCGCATGCAACAAAGAAAGACGCAATATGCTCATCAGGATGCTGCTTCCCATCCCCATTAAACTTGGGAATATTTTTACGTGATCCACGTGGTAACTCATGCAATGGAGGAGTCAAAGTAAGAGGACCAATGGCTGCACCCCAAGGCACAGGTTGAACCGCCATCCTTCTGAAAAGAGTGCGTATAGGGATCCGGGTATCAGACAAGAGTAGTGCACGGCAAGTTGCAGATGCTTCACGTTCTTCAGGGATCCGATTTCTCCGAACAGGTGAAGAGCTTCTGGCTCGATTAGAGACAACGCTGTTGGGAGAAAGGCTGAAATTGTGCTGTTGCAGCAACTCGAAGAGTGGATCAATTTCACCTTGAGCTCGGCGAGACCGAGTGAAGATCCTCCTGGCCAGCTTGAACTGAAAGGAGATCTTATTAAAAATAAGGCAAATATGGAGTCGCCAGACACCGAGAGGATAAGCTTTATACTATGGATCTGTAGATCCCCAGCGGAGTCGCCAAAAACTGTTGGTTGGATATTTTGTCAAACCAAAATATGAGGTTCAACCACAGTACATGAGATTTAATCCCTCCTCAAAGACAGGTGAGGCTGCTGCTGCTTATTGCTAATCTAAAACACAAGAAATAATATATACAATATTCACACTAATCTAACCATTGGGGGTTGGGATGAAATCCCAAATCCACATTCACACGATTCAAGGATATTGCTTTCGTACGTGAAATAGGTTAGAAACTATTACAGTGAAAGAAGCACGGTAGAAAAGAAATGGGAGAAACGTATTTTCTTTCGAGTAAACACAGAGCACGAAATAATCATACGAGTTTTAGATCACAAATATAGTGTCCGAGATAATTAGAAACACTGAGATTTTATGCAAAGAATAGCTCTAAGATCATGAACATAAGAACAATATCTTAAATAAGATATATTTCACAACACAAAGTCTGTAAAACAATATCAACTTCTATTCTTCAAAATGATTGAAAGAAAACACAAAGTTTTTCTCCTTTCCAATAGCCTCTTAATGCTCAAAAAATTCTCGACCCTTTTGAATGCACAAGCATCCCTTATTTATAACAAGAGAATCAGAGCCAAAATAGGCCAGATCCTGAAAAGTAGCATGTTTTAACTAGAGTTTCAGCTTTGCATGATTCTCACGCAGGAGATCAAGTCGAAGTCTGAATTAAAAATACGATAAAATGGAAATAAAAGATGTGTCATTCTAAAAATAGAAATGACATGAGACGCTGGAGCTCAATCCGAGTCATCATCTTTTGATTCTTCTCCTTTCTCTTCCTCCAGCTGAGACTGTTTGTCGAACTCCCGAACTTCCGAATAATGCCTTGCATTTCGCTTTCCTCAAAAAAAGTGGAAAGATCATTCCACATTTCGCAGTCTCATGGATATCACCGCACCGCCGGAAGCTTTTTTAACCTCTCACGAGCTTTATTAAGGCCTCCAACGTATGCTCAATCCTCACAAACCGACCAATGACTTCAAGGTCGAATCCATCTACAAAGTTCATGCCGAATAATCTCTTGAACTTGTTTGAAGAGATCATCTGCACGATAGGGCACTTGATTTCCCAACCGACATCTTTGGACAAATCTTTAGCAATTCTTCCTCCGCATCACTTTTCCCATCGATCAATTTATCCTCGATTCTCTCAACTTGCTGCAGCTTCGTTGAGAATCTTTACTCTGAACTTGATGCCCTTGATCAGCTGAAAGTGTTTATCTGTATGTGGAAGAACGCCTTCTTCTACCAAGAGATGTGCTGGTATTTGCTTTAGCACTTGGAGAGCTTCACAAGTCAAATCAAGCTGTCCAAGTTCTTCAGTGAATTCCTCATCCATCTTCTCTCCTTCCTTCGAATCTCTCGCCAAGGACGATGAACTTTCACCACGCCTTGAATTACTTCCTTCCCTTGTTGGAGCAACTTTTGGATCCATTCATTAACCACTCTTCCTTTTCTGGTAATCTTCTCAATCGTAGGCACCGATGAGAAATCGAATCCGGCAGAAGCAGGAGCAGATGGTATGGATTCCAGGGGTGTTGAGAGTTTAATCAAAACCTCTGTCAACTGCTCCACTTTTTTCTTAAACTCATCTCTGCTGATCTTTGTTTCTTTCAACTTTTGGCACAAAGACGTCTATGGAAGCCCGTGCATCTTGTTGCGCTCCTTCGTTGTTACTTTCCTAGAGCCACCTTGGTGATCGATAATCAGCAGCTGTTACATCATCCCTAGTTTTGTCAGCTGAGGGAGTGGCGATCTCTGCGAACTTATCTCCTGAAGCATCTACCAAAACTCTTGAAACTGTTTTGGGTTTCTTGGCTGATTTCGCAGTAGAAGTCTTGAGTGAGCTAAAATCAAGGGGTGGTAGGGGTACAATCACCTTCCTCTTCCTGGGAGTTTGCTCAAGTAACCATTGTGGAGTATCGAAGGAACCGCTGATGTTGAAGAACTAGTAATCTACTTCAAGAGGAGAAGATTCTACTATTGGAGGGGGAACAGTAATCAACGTGGTAGTAGGTGCAACAAAGAGAGGCACAGGTTGTGGCGAGCTGGTAATTATTTGGGTTCCAGTAGAGAGGGGAGAGAGACCAGAGAAAATGCCTGCCATACTTGAAGAAGTGAATGGGGATTGAGGAGATTGGAGTGGTTGTTGAGGGGCAGGCACAGATTCAGACTCCAAACCCTGGGTTGCAAGAGACAAAGTTTCTTTGGTCTGACTATCAACAGATGATGGAATCAAGATTTGACTTCCTTCCTCTTCCACATTAATTTCTTCTTTTTCTGGTGACGTTGGTGATTCTGGCACAACCACCGTTTCAGCTGGAGAAACAATTGAAGAGATTTGTCTTTCTTTCCTCCTCCTAGGAATCCTGATTTTTATAGGCCCCCCAGAAGATTCTTTGCCCTTTTCCTGTTGGGAGGGCCCCACCTCTAAAGCAGCCAATTTGGGAAACTTGTCATCATTGAAATTCATCCCCCAAGAAGAAAGCCATTTCTTCGCATTTGAGCCAATATTAGGGCTGACCTATCGGTGATAGAGGCTTTCTCAGTAACTGACCAATCAATAGGTGGAAAAATGTATCGATCTTCGTTAAGCCCATCATAGGACATATCCAACACACTTTCATTATCTGCAGTGCCATCTGGCAAATCGAAAGCCCCAAAGTTGTTCGAATTTCATCAATAGTAAGCCTACTATTATCCTTTTCTCGTATCGCAACTTCGCCCCGCAGATCAATCCAGATGTCCTCAATATCGTGCCCGTGCGAGATGTTGAGCTCCATAAGCCCGAAGCACTCCTCGGATGTCAAAACCATCCCGAGATTTCATATGCTTCTTTAATTTCTCCCGAAGTTCACATTCGACATTTTTGGCCTTAGCATTGCCGAGCAAGTATATCTCCCAATAGAAATTGGGAAGGATATGCCGCTCTTGTGCTTGCTCGCTGGAACTTGTGGAAATCCAACAATTGTCTCGACCAATTCCAACAAAATTAATCTATCCCGTGGATAGCGAGGCGACGGAAAGGCTCTCCCGCATACATCACTGCTTCGAATGTATGTAAACTTCCTAAACTCGTAGGAAGATACATCCCCATTTAGATACCTCGCCCAAGCCTCATCTGAGACTCTTGTTTTTCTCAATCCGGGTTCATCTGCAGATGTTCTCAGAAAAAGGCATCATTAACCCTTCTAAACCGATCCTTAGACCCCTTCTTCGTTATTTGCGGAAAATGCTTGTAGATTGGGTTTGTGATCCCGCCGCCAGACGAGCCGGGATAGTTCTCATCCCGGCCGCCGATAGGCCACATACGAGAACATGTAAAATTTTCCCGCCGACAAGACCGTCGCCATTTGGGCATCAATCTCATCACCGATCAAGGTTCCCAACCAATCCCTTGCTTATTCTTCTTGATGGTGACCATGAACCGGTACATCCATCCGTGAAATAGATTGACTGTAAACCAAATGCCCGGCTAAGAAGTGTGATGATATCATTTATCTCTTGTATAAAGTCACACCTAGGAATAGTCCTAGAAATCGGGATACCTGGGCTTAGCTTTAGCCAGGAACTTCTTGTTAACATCTCTTATACAATTCTCCTGGTTAGTGTCCCATGTTTTCTGGGCTGACTTCATATTCAAATTCCCATACTCCTCGAAATTGGGTAATTTCAGGAGGTCATCAAGATAAATCCCATCTAGCTTGATCACTACTTCTCCTGCTGGGTTCCTAACGGAACGAGAAGCAGAGTCGTAGTTAGAGGCACAGCCGTAATGAACTCGGACATGGGCCGACAGAGGAAAGCCTGCTGCCAAAGGTAAGCCACTGTTTGCTAAAGAGGTCATCCATTCAGTTTGACTGGGACTTTTCACCCTGTTCCAGAAATCGTCCATGTCAACATTACCGAATTCGGTATCCCGAATATCGTAATTACAGTCAACATATGACGGGGATTCTGGTTTCTTAAACTTATATTTCATCCTGCTTGATTTCTCGGTCTTCTCTTGTGATGGACCGGGGTCTGTCATGAAGAAAATCGGATGAAGAGATGCTCGGAAAACCCTGGTGATGCTATGCACGCTGAAATACCCGATTGAAGGTATGTGACGGAAGATAAAAAGAACCCGACAGGCTGAAGGTGTCGGAACTTTGGAGGAACCCGACACGCACTGCCTGTGACAGAACTTCGACGGAACCCGACACTTAGTGTTACTGGCGGAACCTTTTGAGAACCCGGTACCCACTGTTGAGATCGGAATATTGAGGAACCCCGAACTTCGAGCTCTCTCTGTACTTTGGGCAGATTAAGGAAAGCCTGCAAAACAGCTTCCGAAGTCCGGGTAGCACAAAAAGAATTTCTCCTTTGAGTTTTTGCATATAAAACCTTTTTTCTTTGATAATATTCCAAATATCATGCAAACAATTGTAATTCAAAAGGAACAGTACCAACTGATATTTGCAAGAAGAAAATAAACCCTAGAAAACCCCAAAACGCTTTCGAAAACGATTCAGAGGAAATAAGGAAGAAAAATCTTCAACAATCGGCAAGGAAGTACACGGAAAACGTTTCTTAAATCAAGAACAAAGGAGGAACGATTAATACCTTCCAATCGAGACAGGTGAAAATGAAAACAATCGATCCAGGATGATAACGCGAGCTTCATGGGTTTTGGGAGCAGGAGAACATGCGCAAAAATCCACGGTGTAAAATTAAGAACGGTGAAAATGACGGTAAAAACCGCATATTTATAAGAAAACCAATAATAAATACACATCAGCTCCGCACGCACGCCAACGCACCGACCGCTAAAGCATGTGCCACGCCAAAGCATGTTGGAGGAGTTCGAAACCCGATGGGAAAAGATTTGGTGTATTTCGGGTTTTGAGCGTCGGAAAACATGGAACACAAAACATGTCTAGAAACACGAATGTTCCGATGTGTTAAACTTCCAAAACCCGATTTACAAAGGATTTTCTTAATACTTGGCGGGTTTCGGGAATCGGAGAACATGCCATATAAAACATGTTTTCAGAACACGAATGTTCCGATGCCTTAAGCTTCCGAAAACCCGATTTGAAAGGACTTGCTCAATATAAAGCGGGATTCGGGAATCGGAAATCAAGCAACACAAAGCATGTTTTAACTCATGAATATTCCGATGCATGAGATATCCGAAAACCCGATTTACTCATAAAGAGGTCATAACTCAAAAGTGTTAAGAAAATTTTGTAGGGGTTATCCAACCATTTCGTAGAAGAAGGAAGAGTTCCATACTTCATCAATTCGGTGGTTGATCCGTTTGTAACTACACATTAATTTCCAAACTATTCCTCTTTTCCTCTCACTAAACACCATCAATCTCGAATCAAATGATGTCAAATTTAAGGGATGGAGAATACCTTTCCAAAGATATCAATTTTGTGTGATTTGGAGATCTGGAGTGAAAGATATGGCCATTTAAATTTTTCATGTCAGAAGCAAAATAACATGACACATGGCAACCTCTCGATTTGTTATTGGGATGCATCCGCCTTTATGTTCATTGCTTTGACTTTGCTATGTTTGTGCCATGTGTTTACATTTGATTGGTTGTGGGGTCGTATGGACCCAAAATATTATTTGTTCTAGCTCATTCCATAGACTTGAAGTCCGAGATGAGCCCATTGCCCGAAGTGTGACCTCATGCCTAGGACCATTGATCTCCCACCATGTGTCACCTCTATATTTGGTCATGTGTTCTTTGACCTTCCTACTATGTCTACCTCACCCTGCACTCCAAAATGCCTTGAAATCTATCTCATTTCATGAACTTTACGTCCGCAAGAGTCCATCTACTCACCCCCGCACCATAATGGTGATGCGTTTCCACCCTCAACTATCAATCTTTTGCCACATAGCCCCTTCTATTTTTTCCACCGTCCTACTCACCCTACTAACCATTCAACCCTTACCTAGACCTGAAATACTATCAACCTTGGTTGATTTCATGGGCCTCACATATGCCCGGTGCATTGGCCTCAAGTGTGGCCATAATGCCAACACATTTCTATTCCTCATCCATTAGATCCTCGCAATGTGACCGACTCCAAACCCGTCATGTGTCCTTTGACCTTTCAACCCCGCTTGGTTGTTTCCGGACGACATTGTATTCATTGTAGCACATTTTGGGGCTTTGACATCCGCAGAGCCCAATCGATTTGAGTAATGCTAGAATGGTGATGCATGTCCTTCATCGGTCGTTGACCTCTCACCATGGGCCGCCTGATTTTTGGTGTTGAAATTGACACGAATGAACATCACGCGACCTTTTAAAAATAACCCGCTAATGGATTAAATTTTATCCTCCCATGATTTTTTTGAATGTCAACAGCCAATTCTTTAGAGCGGTGGAATTTCATGGCCGTTTGATCATATTTTGCCCATAAAAATGACTAAATCCATTTTTAACCTTGTTAAATCCAAAATAACCCTGGGGGTATTTTTGGATAACAATACCACAAAACCAATTTTATACTCCACAATAACAATGTCATATGCATGCATTATCATATGCTCTATACAAATAATGCAAATAAAAACTCATCATTTTCATATCCATATTTAATGCAACATACACACAATAGCAGAAGTGGAGTGATTAGCCTCCACCCTTATAACAACCATAATATAATTATCAAAGTAAAACATAACCCATCTTAGTACATGTAAGAATCATAGTATTAAAAAACTTTATTATAGTATGGTCTCTAAACCCATCAAGTCATAGGTTACAATAGTATGAATTAATAGTGGATCATATTACATTTGGGATACCATTATCTCATCATCGATAACACCATAATAACAAAATAGTAATAATTTATCAAAAAAATAAAGTTTCCTAGAATTGAGGCTTGAGGCCTTCAATTATTTTAATTGAAGGTACACCCTATAATATAAGGCAATATAGTCATGGAATTACAATGCCTTCCTTAATATAATATGTGACTCATTGAAACAAAGACTAATGACTGAGTTATTTATCAATGAAGACCATTCCTATCATCAACAAGGAGTTCCTAAAATGTAAAATAAAAGGTCACACCCATATGGTGGATCACAATGAGCCCTTTATGGAATAGAATTTCCAAAGTGTCCCTACCCTCCCCATCCATCTGAAGGATAACATGAGCAAGCTCACACATGTTTGATAGTCACCCAAAATACAATTACTATATTTCTATCTTCACATAATGCAATACATAATGAGAATGCACATGTATTCAAAAATCACACATACATTTAAAGATCTCTAACCTAGTCATTTGGATGTTCAATTTTTCCACTTTTACTAAATTCATACACATTGAACATCGATTTTGGAATAACATAAAACATGTTATCTATATTTCTATGTTTTGTTCTCATCAATAGAAAATTAGTGATGTTTATTTGTTATCAGGTTGTTCAAGATTAAATAATGTCCTTTCATATTATGAATTATGCCCTAATTTATTGGTAATTGTTAGAAATAAAAGATATATAGTCAAATTAGGACTTTTACTTTATTGGGGAATTTTCACTTGTATATATGTGGTTTGCAAATGTTTCATACTTTTTATGTATGTCAAAGCATAAATATTCATGTATTGTATTTAATTATTGATAATAATCATCCCAAAATCCTAGATTTGTTTCCCTATGCAAGAGAGTTAAGTAGACAATCCAATTACAAAAGGGATTAATATAAAGTATTCAATATCCTCATAAATGGAAATTACATTGGTTAAAACATGTTGTCATGAATGACATAAGGATTCAAAATGCAATTTAGCATTTAAAGGAAATATAATTCATTTTTACCTAGGATTTTTTCTACAAGGAATTATCAAAATTATTTAGATACACCAAGACCAAGTGTATCCAACTAGCCATTAGAAAATACAAAAATCATAAATCTACATTCAACTTGATGATGCGAAATTAACCAAAGTAGTGAAGAACATCCTACTTTTTCCATGTCTAGTTTCCTAAGAGAAAACAATTCTTGAGTTAATTAATGAATATGACATCACATTTTATACGAGAGGTATATGGCCACATATAAGAAGATATTATGATACATTGAAGGAAAATTTTACTATTTTTCATATTTGCATTATATCCTCTAAACCAAAAAAATAAAAACCCTTTGCATAGTTAAAATAATTAAATTATAAGGTTAAATTTAATTCCCACTTCCAAGACAACTTTGATGATTTTATAGAGATGTTCCACAAATCAAGGTGTACATGGGGTTATACAATATGAGTAGCACCCTTTAGAAAATGCGCACCGTTATATATTAAAAAAATTGATTGTCTCCTTAACCTTTTTATCATATAAATGAGATTAAAGATAAACTAACTAGTGTGAATTAGATGATAAAAGGAGTATATGAAAAAAATGATCAACTAACTTCAACTCTTGAATTGTTAAAAATAGAATACAAACTACATGAAGAAATATAAAATTATATTGGCATCAAACCATTCGAACTAATACAAGGACTACTTCAATTAAAAAACCATTTGGCTCTATATTTAGTGCTAAACTAGCCCCTATACATCAAATATTATAGAATTCACAGGAGCTTAATCCATTTTCTTACATGTAAAGAGAAATTGCAAATGTCTATATTCTCATCCTTCCTTAGTACATAAAAGGATGATAATATCAATCCTATGAAACAAATTATTACTTGGGAAAATTCTACACAATTATTATAATAGCCACAAATAATGTACCTAAAAATATGGCTATGTTGGCAACTAGATTGTGTGGGGAAGATTTACCAATTCATAGGAGAATATTATAGAAGAACGAAAAAGGCTAATGTCTTTAGTCAAAAGGAACCATTACATGACTTGTATTTGTTATTGATTAATGGTTATTGTCCCCTCATGTCAATAAACAAATAAAACATAAAAAATGGCTTATACATATGAATTGTATGATCTATCCAAGTTTGAAGATTTGGTTAAATAATATAATTGATTATCATATGAAATAAAAACACACTTATAAAGCAACCAAGATACCATTTATATATGAACTTCCATATTATCTTACTAAGCACAATCTCAATTTTATGTAATAACAATTATGCTCCTTTTATTCTTGTTATTTGGAAATAGTGTGGATGATACCATTTTGGAGTTTTCATAAAAGAATGAGAAAAATTTCTAATGAGTTAGTCTACAACTATATTACTTATTCTTGTATTGTGTTTAGTTGTATAATGGAATTGGTTAAAGAAACTATGTCACCTTAAAATTTTCTTTCATCCTTTCATCCATGATCCTTTTCTTAAAGTTCAAAATCTTTTCTAGTAAGTTTGGATGATAAAAGTCTTTAGATACATCAACCAAAGTGGAACATTCTCAAGAAATTTCTTTACTACATAGATTTTGTTTCAAGAAATCCATTTTTGACATCATCAAAAATTACTTCACAAGTATATTCACAAATATGTTCAACATTATCATCTATAAAACACAATATTCCTCTCTAATAATTATTGTGTGTGTGTGTGTGTGTGTGTGTGTGTGTGTGTGTGTGTGTGTGTGTGTTTTAAGATATTTTAGAACTTTTAGAACATGCAACTAAGGGATATTAGAAACCTTATATTTTATTTTGTGGATGGATTTAGTATGATATGGGTCAAACAAGATTAGAATTTTTCATCACTAATTCTTGCAAGATATTTCTATCAATACCACTATCTCGATATAAATAATTTATATAGTTAAAATTTATAAGAAAGCTTGGAGTTTATTTCTATCTAATTGATTATGGAATTCAAGGATTTTTGTCCTTAATGTGACCTCATACTATTATTTTAAATAATCACCTCAATGCCTAAGAATTTATGTTCTTTCTAGCATACTTATTTTTTTAATGAAAGTCTTATTCTTACATATTCTAACTCTTGATTAAAAAAATTAAAATGCTCCACATGATCTTTCACAATTTGATTAAAATTTATGATGTCATATTTACACACACACACACACACACACACACACACACACACACACATAATCATACATTCCATTAAATACATTATAATATAATCTTAGAAATATGTTAGAGTGATAATTACTATAAATGACACGAACTTCAATCGGAAGTAGCCAAATGGGAAAATAAATTTCACTTGGTGTCTATCTCATTCGGGAAAATTGTAAGACCCCCAAAAAAAAAAAATGTAGATGTTACTTGGTGAATCTGTGAAAATTGGTGAATCGAGCAAAACGAGTTTCAAATGGTTGGAAATTATTTCATAATGTTGAAGGCCAGTAGTATTTCTAAATGCTACTAATCGATAACATGCAACATGTTACCATCTGTAGCATGTAGTATGTTATCGTGCCAAACAATGCGTACCACATGGTACCCTCCTCTATAAATAGACCAATTGCACTATTTTGTCACTTTTAGCAATCCCTCTCATTAAAAAATCACAATAAAATGAGAACAAACCCTTCTTGGCTCCGCCACTCACCATACAGTTAAAGAGTCAAATCCAATAATCCATGTTGTTCAAATCCATCTATAAATTCAAATCCACTACCATGGTTGACCTAAGAAGCAACACAACAAAAAACAGAAACCACTCATTCCCAAATTCACATATAACATCTTGGTGTTTCCTTAACTCATGAGGATATTGGAGGATCCGAAAACAAAATTCTTTGTGAATTGAACAGAGCATTGTTTTATGATCCTCATGGGTGGATTTCACTAATTCTCTGAGGTTTTGGTGTAACTGTTCATTACATTAGGTATCGAGCAACCACCCAAGTTCGAGTCTGGCATGGGTGGCTACGCCAAAATTGTAGTGTTCACCAGGTGGCTCGTGTAGGGTAAGGTGTGGTCCCATTCTATGGGCACAAATCTAGCTTGGGGTCCGAGCTACGAAATCATGGTTGGATATTATTATCCTCATGGGTGGATTTCACTAATGCCTCGAGGTTTTGGTGTGATAGTTTGTTACACAGTTTAAATGGCCGGTCTCTCATAGTCCATAATTTGAAATAGATTACAAGTTACTTAACTACCTATTATCAAATTTCAATAGTGAGGATTATACTTTTCATGTACAACTCACATCGCACACACTTTTTTGGAACATCCCTTGAAGATATTTAGCATTTGACATGACTTCCACATAAAAATGTGGATCTTGTCACATTATAGACCTTGACTAACGGAGATGTCAATTACTTGGAGTTTGAATTTGACCGATAATTAATCAAACTACAACAAATCCTTAAAAGGGGGAATTTCACTTTATGATGTCACACACCCATTTTTGCATGCCATGGTGAAATTTTTCCTGAGCAGGATTGTTTTACAGGGTATATATACTGACAATCCTTCCTGGGCATTGGTTTACATTATACATACCCTTGGTGGTCACCAATATGACTAGTGCACCTACTTATCTACCAAGATAAGGAATGACATTAGTAATTCTCTTGTGAAATAATATGTTGTAATTACAATAGGAAATTATATACTTTCATTATATTTTGAGACTTATCATAATTTTTGCAACACCCCTGTTTTACCGCATGCCACCAAAAGATGAAGACATTTTCCTTTTCCATTGAAAGATAGAGGTGATATGAGTTTAAACTTTACCTTTCTTTAATTCATTAATTTTGTACGTTAATAATTCTCCTATTTTTTTATAGTGTTATATTAAATATTAATATTTTGTTTAATTTTAACAAGGCATTATGACTTGATTATCCCCCAAAGAGACGTCATTATAAGAGGAATCTTACCACCTAAGGTGTAGAGAGATAGTATTGGGAAATTTTTCCAAAGGAACTCACCAACACCCCATCGGGAAGATCTAGAAAATGCACAAGTTCTCTAACACCTGAACAACTTGAGACTTTGCAGGTTTTTACATTTTACATTTTAAAATTTTCATAAATGTTAGTTTTTACATTCTTTTTAACATACTTATAATTTTGTTGAACAAGTAGTGTAAGCCATGATTGACCTCCTGAGCTAGTTCCCCAATAATACAATGAACTGAAGACATAATTAATTAATGTCTCATCCTCAAAAAATGGTTATTTAACCTTTAAATTATTTAATTATTTTATTATTTATATGTTCTTCATTTATGGTTTTATTTTATGGTGCCTCCACCATATCATACTCATAATGTTGTTCAAGGGTGGTAACTAGAACTACAATAATACAATAGGCCACCCCCATGACCACATCCAAACAATGGTTTTAACCTTAAGGGGTAAAATATTATATTACCATCTTCATTTCGATTTTAATTCCTAGTATGTGGGAACTATCATACTCAAAGTGTTTCTTGTTTTGTCTACCTTCCACAAGTTCCCAAGGGTAAAATATTATATTACCATCTACTAGTGTGGGAATTATCGATGGTCTACCTTTGAGTTCCCCAAGCATGGGTGGAATTTTAGTTCTAAATCAAATTGATTTGGATGAGGAATATCTTGGTTTTGCAAAGCAGGGACCAAGCCCCTACAAATTTCAATCCTCAACATCTAATTCAAGGTCCAACACAAGCTTCCCTAGAATGAGAACAAATGTCCAATACACCATCTCGACTCCAAGGAAACACCATTAACTGATGATGAGATCACAAATTTTTCATTGGGAAGTCTTTTGGTTGATAATTGTTCAACCACTATTAAATTGTTTTGAAAGATATTGAAACATTAAAAAATTGGGAGTTCAAGGAAAAAGCATTGATTAAAGAAATTAATGCCCATTTTCACAACCACTCCCAAAGACATTCTTTATTTTCTTTAGTTCAAAATGAACCGGAAAATATTGATATATTATTGAATCAAGTTGTATCCAATTTTGTTACTATTTATAATCCTTATCATGATAATGTGTTAGATATAATGTTAAATAGAATAGAAAATTTAAATGCAAAATCCTAGGCCCTGATATGATAGATGGTTCATAAACAAGATCCTTGTTGTGATTATGAATGTAGAGAAAGAAAAGGTTGTGGTAAGTTATAATAATATTTAGAAAGTTAATAATAATTTATTATGGTTATTTTTTAAAAAATTGTCTTACTATTGTTTATTTTCTAAATGCAGTCCAAGTATCAAAATCTAAAGAATGAGGTACAAGTGCTTAATGTGCACTGAAAAATGTGAAGAAAATTTTGAATGGATTCATTGGGTTGAAAGAAAAGGTTGTTATTTTAAACAAGTAGAATAATTCTTTACGAAGAATTATTAAGGAGCATGGAATGGATCTAGATATTTTATTGAAGAAGAAAACTAATTCAAATCCTAGTTTAGCTTCACCGGGGATGCAACAAATGCATAACGTGAAATAATTTTCAATATAAATGTTGTTGTAAAATATCTGATTCAATCATGAATATTAAGTGAAGATTCTAGTCAAGCCCAAGGAAAGGAGGTAGCTTCTATAGAAGAGAAAGGAGCATAAACTAATACTATTGATATAAATTGAGAAAAATGATTTCTTTTGTAACCTGGAGAAACATTTTTTTGTAAGAAATGAAATCGAGAAAATGATTTCTTTTGTACATGGAGAAATTTATTTTATTTTCTTTGTATTTGATTGTATAAATAAATTGGTAGTTTCTACGAATATTATGTGTCTTATTCTTTCCATGCTTAAGATTTATGAAAAACTATTTTTGTGATCATTATGATTTAGTTCTTTATGTAGTGGCATTTTAATATTTCTTGTGTCCACCAATGAGTGCTATGATGGGTTACTATTTTTAACACACCTCAAGAGTCAAAACAATCATATAGTAAGTTGTAACAATCAAAACTTAAATAGGAAAGACAATGGAAAAATTAAATAATTCATAGATTTGTAAATAAAAATAGTAAACAATGATATTGAAACTATCTTTCAATAAAGAACACAACATGTCAACTACATAACAATGTTATATGAAATTTTAGTTCTAGAAATACAATGTTCTTAAATCATTAGTCAAAATCAGGTAGCTGAAACATTTCGGACCTTCACTAACTTGTTTCTTCATAACTCGCACTCGTATCTAACATCTCAGAGGTATATTCAATGTGAATGTTCATATATTCTCTTCTGGTGGTTGTATTAAAGACCCATCTCCTATCTGTAAGAGAAATCCATATTTCAGTGCTCTTTCATATGGGAATGTGTCCACAGAATATCATGAAACATACAATCTCAAACAAGTCTCTAAATTTTTATCCAATTTGTTTTGGATTTTTGACTTAACAAATGTTAATGCACTAAAAACCCTTTCATCTTCCATTGAGCCCAATATCATTGTTTGACAAAATTCATATAATAAAAAATATTCACTAATACTTTCCTGCATGATGCTACTAGGATACAACTTTTTCCATAGTCATGTAATAACACCTTTTTTCTGTTGGTTCAATTAGACAATTATATTGATCAATCATTGTGAGTGCGAAATGAGATGACTAAGACATCAGTAATTCCTTCGTAAAATACCTTTAATTTAAACTCCTTGGAACTCTACAAATTTATTGAAATTCTTAATGAGAGTTTCCATAAATTTGTAAAATAAATTTCTTATGCCTTCTTTACCTCTATCAGGATTCCAAAATTAGGATACACCACTGTCATGGCCTCAAGTAGGTCATCCCTTTTAAAATATTCTTTGATCTCACGGATAATCTTTCTGAAATTTTTCTTAATTTTATTTGTGTGTCATATATAACCTTTTCATATAAATTACTGTGTTACATGTACTTCTTCAAGATCTGCTACTGTGATATCTTTACTTTTTTGGAAAGTGTGCATTGAAATATCCATCCCATTAACAATGATACAAAGATGGTCATTGATATTGAATTTCAAATAGTTTTTGGATCCTTTATATCTGTTAAAGTTTTCCAACTACTAAAAATTGGTCCTTTAAAACTTTCTTCAGAGTTGTATAACATATCAAGAGATAGACATACATGTTTTCTCAACCTTATGAAGTCAAAAATATATATGGATCTTTCTTGAGCATGTTTAATTAAGAAATTGATTTCCTTCAACATAGGGAGAATACCACATAGTGTCAATAATGTTTCCAAATCTTTTAAATGGTACAACAAATATTTTTCTTTGTCAACTTCCCTATGGTATTTAAACATGAAACCTACTAAAGATGGATATTCTTCAAAAATATTACATGCATATGGAAATCCATCTTGTATCAACATCTTTAAGGATATTTTTACCATCAGTAACTCCAATTGCAAATTTATGAAACTCTAAAAATATTTTTGGACTACTTGTCATGTAAGCATGTAAGTCACAGATGAGCTCTTCCACTTTAGCGACATTTTCAAATGTGCTAACAATTTTGTATGCAAGGTTCATTCTATGAGCCATGTAATGAATTAGAATCATATATGGGTAAATTTTTTTTGTAGGTGAACACAAAGTCCACTTCTATGACCCTACATTACTGATGCACCATTAGTACCAACACACACCAACTTAGTAGTAATTGCATAGTCATCCATCCCAACTAAATTCCTCAAATTAGAAATAACCAATTCACAAAGGTTTTCAACATTACATGGTTTTCAACCATTTTATTAATAGCTAACAAATGAGTTTTCCTTGAATGATTCTCAAAAGTGTAGACATGCATGCAAACCCACGATGTGTTGTCAATTTTTGTGACCTCATCGATGGACAAAGTGAGATAAACATTACTTTTTTACTTTTTCTTTCAAATCTTCCATTTCAATTATTGCTAAACACTTTTCCATTTCCCAAGCACTACTCTAACCAATGTGATTGTGGAATGTTAAGAAACCCATTATATTGAAACAAAACCTTATAATTAGCAAATCTGAAATTGGTCTACCATTTTTAAGAATGTGGAATATAGTAGAGAACTGTAGATTTTTGGCATGTAGATTGGTATTCATAACTTTTTGAAATTGTGCATTAATTTTTCCCCTTTCTCAAATTGTTAAAATTTATGCTCATTTTCATACTCGGTTGCATGTCTTACATGCAAGAAATATTTTGTATTTTTCCATTTATGTGTCTTTATTTTTTTCCATCTTTTTGTGTGATTGTCACATATACTTTTCTCAATGTTTCTCAATTGTGTCCAACTTCAGTTGTAATCTATGGTCATTTTTAGTTTCCAACTACATATTGTACATCTACATTTTGTTGGAGTATCACTACCATTCTTTGGCTCTATAGGTTCAATGAATGGATATTTAGATGATTAGTCTACCTTAAATGACCTCCCAATTGTCCAACTAGTTTTCTTCCTTTACACATTTTTTTAGAATTTTCAACTTGAGTCTTTGTTTCATGAGATTGAGAATTGGAAATATCTTGTACTAGTTGAATCTCATCATTAGGAATGTCTTCCATTGGAGGTATAATGAGGATTATCTTCAGCTTTGGCATGTCATCATCAATAATATCTTCATGTGTTGACATGTTATTCGATTAATTGTTCCATGTGGTGAGTGTGGTGACATGTTATTCTGATTAATTATTCCATGTGGTGTGTCTGGTGACATGTTCTTCTCATTAATTGTTTCATGTGGAATACAATTATCAGTGGGGGTTTCTGCATTCAAAAGGGACAAGGGTTTGACTATGATCTTGAAACTTTAAATTAAACTAACAAATGCATTAAAAACAATCTCTTACCTATGTTTGAAGTGGATGCAAGTTGTGTGCGTGATTTATTTTTGTTTCCTAAAATAATTTAATATGTTTTTTTTTTTCATTTTAATTAATTTTATTATGGTTATTATTAAATAGGCCATTTACGTTAGACCAATCCAAATTTAATTTAAGTATGGAATCATGGAAGATCTAGATCGGTGGTTCATTTAAGAGAACTCTTTGAAATCGAGGTGGAAAATACCTGGCGAATATCCTCGGAACCGGTTTCGCGGGAAGGCAAAACTTTTTAGGGGTCCGACAATGACAAAATTTTCACCTGATTTTTAAGTGGTATGATAGAAGGATACAAATGTGTGACAAGATATTTTCTATCACGCGTCAATGAACCTCACTGATGAGCATCAACAACCTTGTTGACGCACGACAACAAATATTCTTGCATGCATCTAACAACCTCCGCCCTCTAGTCGCACGACAACAAAATATTCATGTTTCACATGTATACTTCCTACGCACTCCTGTCATGTGTCAAAAAACTCTCTCTGTTGTGTGTTAACAAACTCTCCCTATCACACACGCAAAAACTCTCCTGTGCCGCGCATTTGCGCAGCCCTCGCCCTCTGTTGTGCATTTTATGTACTTGATAATACATATGCCCCTGTGGTGGTATGAGTGAGCTAGTAGTGTTCTACCCGATGAATAATCTAGGATTATATAGGAGATATTTCAAGGGTAGGCGAAGCCGACCCTAAAAAAATTAAACTGTAATTTTTAGGAGAAACAAAGTCATGACTCGCAGCGCTTTTAAAATTTTCCTTTACAAATTTTTAAAAATAGAATATTCACCACTAAAATTATCCCCGATCCATATGTAAAATATAAAACTAGTTACTGAGATCCATACCACATGCTATAGGTCACTAGCATAAATATATGCTACCATCCGAGTAGCATATACTACCCGCAACCTTATAGGAAATGTTGAAGCATATATGCTAACGATTTGGTAGCATATTCTATAATCAATGAAACAGAGAATTTACAATACACGAGGTCCTGTATAATGTTGTATGGTAGTGATTTTATGTTGATCATCAAAGCCCACACTAAAATTAGAATTGTGAGTTGATGTTTAATAATGGAATTATAATTACTATATGTGTGTGTGTGTGTGTGTGTGTGTGTAATGTGGAAAATTTCTCTTTCGTGGTAAAGGTGATGTTAATATAAATAGTCGGATATTAGTTTAAATGTTTAGTAAAAATAACTTAGAACCATAAAATTTAGATGAAATATCAAGTCATCAACCCCTAAAAGTTTCCAAAACAAATTTCAAAATTCGAATATTCATGAATTAAAAAGATTTCGCTAAAATTTTACCATATATATATATATATTATATATATATATATATATATATATATATATATATATATTCAATTTTATACATTAATTTTAAAAATAAAAATCATCCAATAATGTGCCTCCTATTATATTTCTAACGAATCCTCTCACACATGACATAATGCGATCAAAACATGAGTGGATTCAAAGGAAGCCAAGATGAGTGAAGCCAATTGAGACGTTCACCTAAATGAAAGTCCCAAAAACATAAATACCTCCTCCATATCTAAAATACCACATAATTATATCTTAGGGATTGATAATGAAGATAATAATGTCCCATGTAATTATTTAAACTTCAAATGAGGTGGTTAAAAACCCTATGGATGATACTCATAACCATCATCTATGATAATTGTTTTGGAGATAAATACATGACATTGTGTAGGCTATGACTACAACCGACATCAATGAATTTGATGTTGGGGTTAGCACACCGGTTGTACAGATAATATATTAGATCTAAGCATACATGCAAATAAAAGTGGATATTCTACTAGAAGAATTATACAAAACAAGAGACATAAATCAACACTAGATTTAACGTGGTTCACCTAGTGTGGGCTACGTCCACCAAGAAACAAGCCAATCTATTATCCAAAGCTTTGACAAGATATACAATGAAGATTTACAATCTTCCACACCTCTCAGATGTTCAGTACTTTCTTCCTTCAAGATTTTTTTATTCTTCTCCAAGAATTCTCTCTCACATAATTATCTTGTAATTATGATCCATACATTACTTCTAAACCCTAGCTTTTATGCTTATATAGTCATTTATAGACTTAGGGCACTTAGCCATGCAATTACAATTAATAAATCTATTTTAATGCTAAAAATAGATATAATTCCCGAGAGTTAATTAAAACTTCATCACACAGGTAACCGACGTTGGTTCTACCTAACCATCATTCCTGATTACCCTAACTCGCCTAATCGATGTCGATGCCGATCGATGTCTGCCTGTCCGACCGATGACCTTCGATGCCATCGTATTTTCCAGCAAGTTCCAATTGCATGCTAAAATGAAGTAATTAAGCTTCACAACTCAACAATCTCCCACTTGGAGTTTAATTACTACACCATACCTATACAACATCATTCTTGGATCCTTCCTTGGCTTTGTTTCTTCCTCTTCAAGTCTCAAACTCGAAGACCAACAAAAGTGGAGTGTAGCTCCAACTTCTCCTTTGCTAATGGCTTCATTAGCATATCCGTAGGGTTCTTGCTCGTATGAATCTTTTCCAGATTCAATTTTCCATCCTCCAATACCTGCCGTATGAAGTGATACCTCAACTGAATGTGTTTTGTTCTCGAATGAAATGTTGAGTTCTTTCCAAATGAATTGCACTCTAACTGTCACTGAACAATTTACAATTACTTTTCTCCTTTCCCAACTCTTCCATGAACCTACTCATCCATATCATCTCCTTACTAGCCTCTGTAGCTGCAACATACTGCCTCTTGTAGTAGACAAAGCCACAACCTTCTGCAATCTCGAAATCCAACTAATTGTTGTTCCACCTACTGTGAAAATATATCCAGTAGTGCTCCTCCTACCATCCAGATCTCTAGCCATATCCGAATCAACATAGCCACGTAATGAAATATCTGAACCTCCATAGCATAACTACATGCTAGATGTTCCTTTCAAATACCTGAGTATCCATTGGACTACTTTCCAATGCTCTTTACCTGGATTAGCCATATATCTACTCACAACTCCCACTGCCTGAGCAATGTCTGGTCTAGTACAAACCATAACGTACATGAGACTTCTAACTGTTGAAGCATATGGCACTGTGTCATGTATTTGACCTCCTCATGTGATGAAGGACATTGATCTTTACTCAATTTGAAGTGTCCAGCCATAGGTGTGCTAACAAGTTTTACATTCTACATGTTGAACCTTTCTAACACCTTGTAGATATAATCCTCCTGAGATAAATACAATTTATTGTTTTTCATGTCTCTATGTATTTGCATGCCAATGATTCTTTTTGTAGCTCCTAAATCCTTCATTGCAAATGTGTGAGCTAGCTTTCTCTTAAGCTCACCAATGTCCTGCATACTAGATCCTACAATAAGCATATCATCCACATACAGTAACAAAATAATATAGCTCCCATTTTCAAGCTTCTTGAAATAAACACAATGGTCATATTCACATCTCAAGTAACCATGCTCATGCATAAATCTATCAAACCTCATGTACCATTTCCTTGGAGCTTGCTTGAGCCCATATAGGCTCTTTTTCAACCTGCACACTAATTTCTCCTTACCCTTGACTTCATACCCAAATGGATATTGCATATAAATATCTTCATCCAAATCACCATGAAGGAAAGTTGTCTTCACATCTAGTTGCTCTAAATGCAAATCTTCTACTGTAACTAAACTCAATACAATATGAATGGAAGTCATCTTAACAATAGGAGAAAATATTTCACCAAAGTCAATACCCTTTTGTGTAAATCCCTTTACTACAAGCCTTGCCTTGTACCTTTTCTATCCACCCTCTTCTTCCTTAATTTTGTAAACCCACTTGTTCTATAATGTTCTCTTTCCTGCTGGCAACTTAACCAAATCCCAAGTCTGGTTTTGTTCCAACGAGTCCATCTCCTCATCCATTCCATGCTCCCACTGAACGTGAGTCTTATCCTACATTGCTTCTTCAAATATTTTTGGTTCACCACTATCAATCAATAATAGATAAAATAGAGAAGGTGTAAATCTTTCTGGAAGTTTACTTACCCTTTGTGACCTTCTCATAGGAGTTTGGGGTGAGGCTCAATCTGGAGGACATTAGTATCAAACTAGTGACCGACATCAATCACCTCTAACCTGGACATTAGTATCGGTTTGAATCCTTTGTAATTCGGTGGTTCATCTAACCAATGTTGGTCGTCAGGCCTAAGGCATTCTATGTGTATTTCTTTAGTTGTTTATTTAAAACCCGAGAGTTCATTTTCATCAATAAACTTCTCAATTTTCTCATCCTTAGGTACCAAAATTTGATCCTGTACATTCTCTTTTCATTCCATTCAACATCACGACTCTAATAATTTTAGAATTCTCTAAATCCCAAAAACGAAACTGAAATCACTAGATCCATAACCAATGAAAGTGCATCTCTTGGATTTTGCATCCAACTTTTTCTTATTTTCCTTATCAACATGCACAAAAGCTTTGAACCCAAAACTTTAAGAAAAGAAATATCTACCTCTTTTCGGTCCAAGCTTCCTCTGGTATTCCTCCATCTAGTGAACTTGAAGGGCCACGGTTAATCAAATAAACCGTTGTATCAACTGCTTCTGCCCAAAATTGTAAGGGCAATCCAGAATGTATCCTCATACTTCTAGCACGTTCCATGATTGTCTTGTTCATTCTTTCTACAACACCATTCTCTTGTGGTGTTCTTGGAACCATTCTTTCTCTACGTATCTCATTCACTGAACAATAATCATTGAAATCCTTGCTACAGTATTCACCACCATTGTCAGATCTAAGGCACTTTAACTTAGAATTTGATTCATTCTCAACAAGGGCTTTCCATCTTTTAAAAGTCTCAAAAACATCAGATTTACATTTAATACAATAAACCCATACCTTTCTTGTAGCATCATCAATGAAAGTAACATAATACTAGGATCCTCCATGAGAAGCTACTTGAGCTGGTCCCCACACATCTGAGTGTACAAGCTCCAATTTTTGATCCTTCTTAGTTGCCCCAACTTTGAGAAATCTCACTCTCTTTTTCTTTCCAAAGATACAATGCTCATAGAAATCAAGATCTAAATCTTTCAAATATGATAACTTACCCTTAGCCTTTAAGATTTGCATTCCTTTTTTACTCATATGACCCAACCGATTATGCCACATGCATGCATATGAATCTAAAGTAGATAATGCAGAAAATGAATCAATAATACAAGTAGATAAATATAATGTTCCTACCTTCTTACCTCTTGCCACAACAAAAGCACCCTTGGTGACTTTCTAAGAGTCTCTGTAAAAGTAACCATGCAACCAAATTCACCTAGTTGCCCTACAGAAATAAGATTCCTCCTGAGGCTTGGCACATGCCTCACATCTTTCAATACCCATGTATTTCCATTCTACGTAATTTTAGATGAACTTCCCCTTTACCAGTAATACTGCAAGGTTCATCATCACCCAAATAAACATGCCCAAAATTGCCCTGGACATAATTTCTGAAATAACCCTTATTAGGGGTTGCATGGAAAGAAGCTCTGAATCTAAAACCCATGATTCAATTCTACTATCTAAAGAAAGAATAAGAGCATCTTGCATTACCTCTAATGTAGCAAGATTTGCCTCTTTACCTTTGTCTGGTTGTTGGTTCTCTTTATCCTTTGACCAACAATCTTTCTTTGCATGTCCTTTCTTTCCACATTTCCAACAAGTAATTCCCTTACTTCTAGATTTAGATTTTCTATCCCTTGACTTTGATTTCCCATTACTCTTACTCTTGGATCTCTCTTTCTGCCTGCCCCTTCTTTCTACATTCAAAGCATTTCTAGATGATGTTTCCTCTGTAATCTTCCTACAAATTTCTTCATTCAAGATTATACTAACCACATCATCAAACTTCAAAATATTATTAGCAGATGTTGTATTACTAATAGCCATTACCAAGTTGTCCCAACTATCAGGCAAAGAACATAAGAATAAAAGTGCTTTTACTTCATCATCAAATGGTATTGCAACCGATTTTAATTGATTTACAATAGATCGGAAATCATTCAAATGACTAGAGGTAGATTCACCTTCATGCATCTTAGAACTAAATAGTTTCTTCATTAAATAAAATTTATTTGAAGCACTAGGTTTTTCATATAAATTAGTAAGAGATTTCATTAAGTCTACCGTAGAAGCCGCTTCTGTAATATTGGAAGCCACGGATGCTACCAAGCTCAATCTTATAGATCCCAAAGCCTTTCTGTCAAGAATATTCCATTCTTCATCAATCATCTTCGTAGGTCTAGACTTCTCATCCAACGGTAAGTATAAATCTCTTTGATACAGATAATCCTCAATTTGCATCTTCCATAATTGATAATTTCAGTCATCAAACTTCTCTACCTTGTATTTATTATCTTATCATTGTTGTAGCTCCCACTCAATCAGAAAACCCTCTATGAGTAAATTTGTCAACACACAAAACCCTCAAACAAAGCTTTGATACCAGTTGTTGGGGTTAGCACACCGGTTGTATAGACAATATATCAGATCTAAGCATACATGCAAATAAAAGTGGATATTCTACCAGAAGAATTATACAAAACAAGAGACATAAATCAACACCAGATTTAACGTGGTTCACTCTCCACATAATTATCTTGGCTATGATCCATACATACTTCTAAACAAGCCAATCTATTATCCAAAGCTTTCGTTTAAGATATACAATGAAGATTTACAATCTTCACACCTCTAATATGTTAAATCTATTTTCTTCCTTCAAGCTTTTTTATTCTTTAATTAGAATTCTCTCTCACATAATTATCTTGTAATTATGATCCATACATACTTCTAAACCCTAGCTTTTATGCTTATATAGTCGTTTATAGACTTAGGGCACTTAGCCATGCAATTACTGATTAATAAATCTATTTTAATGCTAAAAATAGATATAATTTTCGAGAGTTAATTAAAACTTCATCACAAAATGTAAGTAATTCCAGCTTTTCCTAACTCAACACCATTCCTAATTGCCCTTCAAGATTGAAGAAAGTTTCTAACCGATGTAAAAATTCTCCACCGAAACCCAATGACGTGCACTTAAGGGGGATGCCTCAAGTCATCGTATTTTCCACATTCAGCAAGTTCTAATTACATGCTAAAATGAAGTAATTAATCTTCACAACTCAACATGTTGAAGAGAATAAATGGAAAGAAAGTTTCATCAAGAGGTAAAAATCCATGGAAAACCCAATGACGGGCAAAGGGGGAAGCCTCGAGTCATCGCCTTAGTTGTTTTCACATTCACCCGACTGTAGGGTGGAAACAATATCACCTAAGTGTTAGAGAGATGAGGATGGGGTGCGAAGGTGTACACGGAAGATTTTTGGAGCAAATGGATAAAGGGCACATGTGAAGTTTGAGCTAATAATAGATTAGATTGGGACTTAATCTATTGTTGAAAATATTACATGCTAAAAATAGATTGTAAGTGTATGGCTTTTTTAGCATGCATTAGATAGAGATAAATAGGTGGTGAAGGAAAATCCCCACTACAAAGCATTTTTGGAGCAAATGGAAGATACATACATACATGTGTGTGTGTGTGTATATATATATGTATTGATTTATGATTTACTTTTACTTAGAAGGATCATTGTACACCTGGATTGTTCAGAGGGTTATATTGTTGGTATGATTTTGCGCGCATGACTTTTATGATGATAACTATGATGTATTCATATATGGGTTTTGTTATAACTTAATATAATGGATCATTTTGGATGGATATTGATTGTTAATGTCTCTATTATTGGCTATTGTATGGTAAATTGATCTTGATCCTTGTTTAATTTATTATGCACTATGGTTGTGATCTAGTTCTTGATATGCTTTACCCTTGATTACTTGTTATGGTTATGGAATATATGAATGATCATGCTAACATATTGACAAAGATGGTATAAAAAGAGGGATCTCGATACCTTTTTGCACACTTTGGGTGAGCGCTCATATCTATCTAAGTGATGGGCTAGCACGCTTAGGGTTTGAGTAAGAAAAACATACTACATTTTGGTTTTGTTTTCGGGACCTATTTTTAAGATGTTGCAAGGATGTTGCATGATGAAGACGTATCGATTGACTTTGGACAACATTGAGAGTTGGGTTATGGATTTAGAAGACTAGTTTTCTCATGATATAATACTGGACCTGATTTTGACGCTCACGCGTGGGTTGAAGAAAATTTATATCATGAACTCTATGAGACGTTCTTTTTTTTTTTTCCTATAGAGTTGTACAAGTGGCTGGTAGTATATGCATCAAAGTGGAATTGGAGGTATAGAAAAAAATTTGGACACAAGAAGATTACCAAACTCTATATGATGTTGGTGTGACTTGAACACGTGTTGTAGATCATTGTTGGAGTGGTGTTTTACATAGTTATACATTGGAGTACATTGTTTCTAATTATTCTTGTCTAGAGAGGTTGTTGAGTTTTAATTCTTATGAACCCAGAGGATCTTATTTTCATGTTATCCCTTTAGCCATTAAGATCTTATTGGTGACTTTGGATTTGGAAGAATGACTTATGGCTAGCTAAATCTCCACCACGTGTGGGGGAAGGAGTAGGTGTGGTGAAAGATGGCATACCTTACAATAGAAAAGGAAAGAGAGGAAAGATGACTTAAGTATAATGAAGTGGGAGGGAATTAGTGAAGAAGTGTGATATTGAGGAGTCTATGGAGTTATGGAGGATGATGTCTCGTGAAGGATTTGAAGCTCACGTGAAATACATGGAGCCAGAGCATCAAGCTCTCCCCACTTAGGAAATCAGGAAGAGAATCCCCTTCAGCTTCAGATGAGAGCACATCAGAAGAAGAGAGAATAAGGACCATAGGTGCACATATGATCCCACATGGTGACCTTGCCCCTTGCGCTTGGTGTT
The DNA here is from genome assembly GCA_018340775.1 of Taxus wallichiana var. yunnanensis. Lineage (NCBI taxonomy): Eukaryota > Viridiplantae > Streptophyta > Pinopsida > Cupressales > Taxaceae > Taxus > Taxus wallichiana. The sequence continues at coordinate 878,164,229 of CM031242.1, forward strand.
CCAGTTCCTAAAATAGTTATTGAGAAACAAGCTAGTGTTGGTGATAGAGTAGCGATAGGTAGATTTCATTTTCCATTGAGTACAAAAGTTCATCAAATGAAAAATTCATCTATGGCTACGTAGACATCTTCTTTGTTTGGTCATCCGATTAGTGGTATATTTTCTGGCGCGTCATCAAGGACAGAGCGTGGGCACACAAAATGTTGGTAATACATCTGGAAGTAGTAAAATATCATAGAACATGGGAGTTAAATTTAGTACAATAGTTGGGAACACAGAGTAGCTCATCCTATGGTATGGTGCCTGCTACAAGAGGTGGATCAGGAGGATCAGAGGTTTGAGGATCTAGTGGATCTAGTGGTTCTGGAGGTGGAGGAATATTGGAGGTAATACATGTTCTAGATCTGGTGGGCATGGCCCACACCAGCCTAAAGAAGTCTATTAAAAATGTCTCTTTTCTTACCTTCTAGAGTACAGAGGCATTGAGGATGCAATGGAGCATGTGCATATGTGTGAGATATTATGGCGCACTAAGGGAATTACAACTCTTGAGCGTAAGGAAAGTTATTTTGCTACTACTTTGCAAGGGCACACACATAGTTGGTATAGGAAGTATGATCCGAATCAGACTATTGTAGATTACAATGTGTTGTGTGATGCTTTCTTGGTTGAGTTTCATATACCTAAGTTTGAATAGAAAAGCATCAGCGCATTGAAGGAGATTAAGCAGGGCATGGCTGAGAGTGTAAGGGAGTATGATGCATGCTTTAAAACTTTTCTATCAAATTTGTCTTATGATATTCACCCTAGCCAACATGCATAGTGGTTTTTTATTGGTTTGATCACACCTTTCAGAAGGGTGCTCTCTCATAAGACATTTATAGATCTGCGTGAGGATTTAGAAGGTTTTCGCATGCTGAGGAAGTTGGGAGCATAGAAACTAGAGTTAGCCCATTCTTAGAGGTGCATATTGCATCTATGGCAAAGTAATTGGAGAAACTATCAACCAATTTAGCTCATGAGACATGCAGTGGGATATGGTGTATATATTGTGAGGTTGAAGGACACACTAAGGATAGTTTCCCTCGTAAATCAGTGCACGCCATGTTGTTGATTGTGAGATTTGTCACTTAGATCATGATTCGAGTAGATGCCCATTGTTGTAGTGCATGATCCAAAAGAACATGTCCTATTATTGTAAGATTTGTAAGTCACACTCATGATATGAAAAAATTGTAGATTGATTGATCAGATTCATGAAGTTATTGAAACTGGCATGTGTTAGACTAGTGTTGCAAATAATTCAAAGGAGTAAGGAAGAATAATCATCATCATGAAGGGCACTCTGATGGAGGTGGTAGAGGTAGAGGTTATCGTGGAGGATAGAGGTCATGGTCATGGTGGTGGATGAGGTGATTTCCCATGAGGAACCTATTTTACATGTGGATCCCCTAATCATTATAGGTGTGAATGCCCCATAGAATATAGTCTTCTCATGGTGTGGGAAGCAACATAAGTTTGAAGAATGTCCTGAGTTATATGAGCACATGAGTAAGAACTATAAGAAGAATGATAAGGGCATGGGGATGATTAAGTGTAGCATGTAGAAGACCAATGGATGCCTAAGATTGTGCTTGATCCTGAGATGTTTCTGTGTTAGTGACTACACATGCTGAGGCTACATGTGCTCATGAGATCCTGAAGTAGAAAATTGTTATTACAAAGTAAGAGGTGATAAATGTGAAATATCTAGATCCTTCCCATAGAAGGAAGTTTATCAGAGACTATGGAGGTTATTAGAAAATTACAAGGTGAAATACAATGCTTGAAGGAGTAGTCGTGGAAGATGGAGAGAAAAGAAAGTTGAGCTTCCTCAGAAAGATGTTGATGACTTGAAGGAGGTTTGTAAGATGTTGTGCTAGGAAAATATCATTCCTTTGTTAGGGGAATGGTTGAGGGAGAAGATACCACGCGTTGGATCTAAGCGTGAGAGATAGATATTACATGCAAACTTACCTCCTCTCAAGTCTTGAGTATGATAAAGAGATCACTTTGAATGTAGTTGTTGATGGGTGGTTGTTGAGTAACATATTGATTGATATAGGTGCGAAGTAAATGTACTCACTTTGGATGTGGAATAGATGGGGAGACCACCATTACAACCCTCTTCAAATGTGTTGTATATGGTGAACAGGACTAGAGCCATGCCCATTGGAGTATTGAAGGATGCCATTATTACTATACAAGGGGCCAAGTTTCACTAGGGGACTTTGAGGTCTTGGTGCTTACAAAAGCAGATAGTTTTCCAGCATTACTTGGGCACCCTTGGTGTTATGTGAATAATGTTGATTATACACTTTAATAAAGGTTATATCAGTTTTGAGAACAAAGAAGAGCATGTGATTATTCCTTTGACAGATGGAAAGTTGCACCTTATGTAGAACCCTTGAGTGAAGAGGATTGAATAGGATATATGCACACATAGTTAGAGATCCTAAATTTCTTGAGCCATCTAAGGAAGGTGTTATTCAGTGGGATGATGCTCAGTCTATGAGTGATACAACTAGTGTTTCCTGTGATAACTGGGTGCATGGAACATATGAAATGGTCGGGTGAGAGATCAAGAATATAGTTACTCATGTGATCAGGTCACGCATGCATGTTAGGTTGCATTTGAGTCATAACCAGTACCTCGGTACATTAGTGAAGGAAACCCTGATGTATTTTTGTGTGCCATGGAATCCTAGTGGAAGGATGAGGGTGACAAAAGAAATATGTTGGTTTTTATACACATGTGGGACAACAACGTGTTGGTGGACTACACATAGAGATAACCTTTTGGAGTGGCGAGAGGTGAGAATCACTTTCTCTACTAGGTTTCTTAAGGAACAATGTACCTTCATAGATATGTGAATTTCATGGGAAGGATTCTACTTCACATCATTCAAAAGTGTGAGAGACTCTAGATGGAGGAGAGAGGCCTTACCACCATCACTCTAGGTACATAAGTTCTATGCCACTCTAAGTGGTTGTGCACACACATGGTATGTTCATGTAGAGTTAACAAAGAAAATAATTAATTGGTAGGAGATGACCTCAAGGTATGATTCAGACCTTTGACTATTTTTCTACTAAACCTCTAGTGAATGAAGCATTACAGATTATGAAAGTGCCTTATGATGGGGGATAGTGAAAAGGATGAGGAAATCTTGTTAGATATGTTTGGAGAGTTAGATTTGGAGTGCACTTTGAAGAAGAGAGACAGATGAGGAAAAACTTGGGTGTGCCTAGTTGGAAAAAGAAAAGGGTAAGTTGGTTTACATGATTGATGATGAAGAAGTAGATAATTTGGATGTTGATCACACTATAGGTATGCGTGAGGTCTTAGATAGTGTTGATGAGAAGGCACACATTTATCATGAGCCTATGAAAAAAATGAAGAAGGTCAACATTGGGACATATATGTAAAACCTAAGGAGGCCATTATTGGTGATTATTGGTCTAAAAAAGAGGTGGAAAAGATTATTGAGCTATTACGTGACTTCAGGACTTATTTCCATGAGGCTATCATGAGTTGAAGGGAGTGCATCACTCTTTGGGTGAGATGAGGATCAAGTTAAAGGAAGGTGTGTGCCCGGTTAGGAAGAGGCCTTACAGGATGAATCCTAATCTTGTGCATCAAAGTTAAGGAAGAGATTGATAAGATGTTGAAATATGGAATCATTGAGCCCATTGAGGAGTCAGAGTGGGTTAGCCCCATGGTGATAAGCATAAAGAAATATGGTAGGATAAGGATTTGTGTGGATTATAGAGTTGAATGTTGCTTGTGTTATAGATCCTTTTCCCACCTTTTATTGAGGAGATCTTGGAAGGCATTGTAGGGGTGCATGAGATTTACTCTTTCATTGATGGATTCTCTGGTTATCATCAGTGTGGATTGCTAAAGAAGACCAAGAAAAGACAAACTTTCACCACTTGAGTGGGGAAGTTTTGCATACATATTATGCCCTTTGGGTTGAAGAATGCACCTGTAGTCTTTTCATGCATTGTTGTACAAGCATTTGAGGACTTTATACACAAGTTTTTAGGTTTACTTGGATGATTGGACTATATATGGGCTGGTAAAAGATCATTGTGACAATTTGAGACTTATGTTTGAGAGGTGTAGGAAGTTGAGCATCTCTCTTAATATTAAGAAGTGTATCTTTTTACACCCTTTGGAACTTTGTTGGGACATATTATATGCAAAGAAGGTTTGTTGGTAGATCCCTGCTAAAGGTTGCAGTTATCTTGGGTTTGGAGGAGCCTACCAATCAGAGTGAGTGTGTGGGTTCTTAGGACATATAGGTTATTACAGGAAGTTCATTAAGGGATATGCTAAGATTTCATGCCCTTGGAAGAATTGTTGAAAAGTAAAGGAAAGTTCCATTGGGATGAGGCACAATAGACTAGCATTTGAGACATTGAAGGAAAGACTTACTTTTGTGCCCATTTGTGCTTTCCTTCTTGGGATAAACCATTTCATGTACATGTTGATGCCTCTAGCATGGCCATTGCATGTAGTGTTAGCACAACTGGTGATGGGATTATTGATCATCCTATCTATTTTCATGAGTAGGAAGTTGACCCCAGATGAACATAATTATATACAACTACAGAGTGTGAAGCATTGTCCATGATTTACACATTGCACAAGTTTAGATAATACTTGTTGGAAACTCCCTTTATATTTTATACAGATCACATGGCACTTAAGTATTTGGTTAATAAGCCCATTTTTAGAGGGTGCATATATGTCGGTGGATTCTCTTGTTTTAGGAATTTGACTTTATAGTGGTGGTAAAGCTAGGAAAGAGTAATTTCGGATTGGATCATTTATCAAGGATTAACTTAGGTGAGGATGTAGAGCATTGAGGACACAATGTCGGATGCACAACTATTTAGATTAAACATGCATGTGCCCTCGATTTAGAAGATATTTTTGTTTTTTTTACATACTGGTGTGGTGCTGAAGGGATGAAGAGCTTAGAGAAGAAACAACTTTCCATACGTGTCATGTGCCTTACATGTTGATTAGTGGGGATTTATACAAGTTAGGTCATGATGAGGTATTTTTTGCCTTGGTGTGTACTTGAACATGAGTGTGAAGCTATAATGGAGGAAGCTCATGGTGGGAATTGTAGGAGGACATTATGTAGGTAATGCTACCGTGTGCAAGATTTTGTTGGTTGGCCTTTGGTGGGAAACACTATATAAGGATTGTAAAAAGAGTATGTCTAGGGTGTGTGATCATTTTCAATGCACCTTGGGAAGCCTGGGCATAGAGATGAAATTCCTTTGAGGCCTATTACAAGTGCATAACCTTTTGAGAAATGGGAAATTGACTTTGTGGGCCCTATTCCCCCCGGTACGTGCAGAGACTGGGTCGCTATATTATAACATGTATAAATTATCTAACAAGGTGGGGAAGAAAGTGCACCTACAAAGGATTACATGGAAACTACAACAACAAGGTTCTTATGGGAAAACATTATCAATAGGTATGGATGTCCATTGAGCTTGAAAAGTGATAGGGGCACACACTTTTTGAATGAGACTATCAGAATATTATTGGCTGAGTTTATGGTGGCACATAAGACAACCCTATCACCCACAGGATAATGGGACTGTTGAGGCTTTCAACAAGATATTGGGACATACATTGACAAAGATATGTGATGTTGGAAGGAAATACTAGGATGATAAAGTCTATATTTGTACTTTGGGCATATACAAGGACAACTTACAAAAGATTGAACAAAGCCACACCCTTTCAGTTGGTGTTTAGCGTGGAGGTTGTTTTATCGATGGAATTTATGTTACCCTCCCTGCATATTGCGTGCGTAGGAGGATTGGATGATGAATAAGCACTTGAAGAGCATATAGATAAACTGATGTAGTTGGATGAGAGGTGTGCCATCACACGTTGGAGCAGAAGATAAAAAGGCTAGGTAGAAGGCATGACATGATAGGCACATTAAGAATAAGTAGTTTGAGGTTGGACAAATGGTTCTTCTTTATGACTCCAATTTATGCACCACCCTAGGAAATTGAAGGTGCATTGGTTGGGACCATATGTGGTGACATATATACTTGATTCAAGTGCTTTTCGATTTAGGCGTTGGATGGAACATGGTTTCCCTGGTTATTTCAATGGGAGTAGGCTGAAGCCCTACTATAAATAAGTCTTCTTGGTGTTTGTAATAAGGTAGTGGTGTCATTTAGATTAGGTTTCCTTTAATGCATTTCCTTTATATGTGTTTCTTTTTCGTTGTTATTTTATATTTTTTCAATTTAGTTATGTGTTTTTTCTAATAAGTGTTTGTGCACCAATAGTTGATTATTATCTAGTGAATTCATGCAAGAGGACCACACATACTTTTAGTGTGGGGTGGAGTAGATACATGATAAATGGGCCAAGATGGAAAGAGATTGAATGTCCTCTGGAAGATGGGTATGCATAGAAGAAATATGGTGTAGGTGTTTGAAGTAAAGGTGTGGATCAAGAAAAAATTTCTCATAGATGAAGACCACATGTAGATGGATGGACACACAGTGTAATGTGAGGTAGGTAAAGCAACATGGGAAACTACTTGGTATTAGGCATATAGGAGGTACTTTGGTGCATGAAGAAGGTGTGAGAGGAGGTCTGTGGGAGAAGTAGTGGGTGTGCTAGAAGGTTATGACTAGGGGGGGTGAAAAATTATTTGAAAAGTGTGGAAAAGGAAAAGGAAACATCATTTAATGTTGAGTATGGTGGTAGATGGAGAGCAATAAATGTGGGGAAATTTGAAAAAAAATTTATATAAGGAGGGTTGTGATATCATTTTTACCTTGAATTGTGAAGTGAAGTGTTGAGATTGAGTTGAAGAGTGAGTAAAGAAAGAGTGTGCATGAAAAAGTGCATGAAAGAGAGATTATAGACATCGAACCAGAGAGATTTTTGCATGACATTGTTTGGAGCTCCATCAGAGAGGGTGTTTGAGAAAGAAGAAAAGGTGTGGGAGAAAATATGTGAGTTAGGGTTGAGGAGAAGCTAGGGCACATGAGTTTGAAGTTGTAGAGCTCGAATCTAGTGTAAGAACACATTTTTATTATCACAATGGCACCTAAATGAGCACCTGGAGAAACCACAAGGGGAAGGAAGAAAAAATAAGTGGAATTAGAGGTGGAGGATACCCCCAAAAGCATTTTGGAAATGTAGTACCCAGAAGGTGTCATAATGGGATTGGATTGGGAGTCACATATCAAAAGAAGAAAAGTAAGTGACTATAATCATCATACTAAGGATAACAGGGATGAATTGGACAAACAATTGGTGGTAAAAAAATAGATTTGAGATGGAAAATGACATGGCCATCTATGATGATGTAGGTCAGAAGTTGTTGGAGAGTGTTGGAGTCATGTAGTTGTATGAGCTTACCATACTTTGGGAAACTAAGAAATTATATCAATGGTTGATGTCCCGTGTGCATGAGGACTTCTTCTATTTTTAGGGTGGCGAATGTGACTTACCACACCCTTGATTGGAAGGTTGATAGGGTTGAGAAGCTTCGGGCACTAAGATTAGTAGTGACCTCACTGATGATGAGGCATGTAGAGCTGAAACAAGGATTTACATTGGCTTTATGAAAAGGAGGGCATGCGATGGATATCGTCAAGTTAGAAAATTACCTTGTGATTTAAGGAAGCCATGCACCTCCTCACCAAATTGAATAACCAGGAGCATTGGAGCTAGGTAAATAGAAGATGGCTCCATATTGCTAAAAAAAATGACGAAGGGAGTGGTATATAATTTATCTTCTTTCATTGTTGAGACTATTATTGAAGAAGCACACCATGGAGACAAGATAATTTTTGGTGTTATTTTATTGTCTCTTGTGTTTGTGGAAATTGGGGTGCTTGATGGGCCAAAGGAGAATATTTGGCAATTCCCTAAAGAGAAAAAGTCCCTTGCAGAGATAAGTTTTAAAATACACATGTGATGGATCTATGAGTGGACCTTATAAGAAAAGGTTGAAATATGGTATAAGCACTTGCTGTAAAGCCTTTGAACATGAATGGAGAATACCCAAGGACCTTCCTTTGGTATTGGATAAGAAGGCCCAGTTTGTTGTATATCAACATTTTTGCATAGGTAGATTTGGAATGAAGGATGGAAAGTGGAGCCCTTGGTGTAAGCTCCCATATGCCTTCACGTGTGCATTATTACTTCTAAAGCCTCGGTGCATAGGTTTTCAAACATGCACAAATTGGTTTTTTGATGTAGATAAGGTAGACTATGATTATCATACTTTGGAAAGACATATGTATATACCCTAGTATGTCTTCTTACATAGAAAAGATGATCTTAGATGATATAAGTATTAATTCAATGAGTTTGGAAGTTGGGAAACTTGGCGTGGCTAAGGTATACATCTACCTTAAGCCCAAATTGGAAAAAGGAAGATACATTGAAAATGAGTTCAGGATTCCTAAACTACCCAAAGGAAAGCATACATGGGAACATGTGCAAGATGAGATCCCAATCCCCCCACATGAGAGAGAAGAAGAGGAGGAATAATTAAAGGAAGATAAGTGGTGGATTGGACCATGGCTCATGGAGGTAGCCAATAGTTTGAGTAAAAGAGAACATGTGAGGAAACTCCTCTCACGTAAAAAAAGAAGAAGAAGTAGGAGAGGAGACATGCATTGAGGAGATAGGGGTAGATGTTGAGGAGGCACTTTGAGAGAGAAAAATTTAGGGAGGGTGTTAAGAAGAAAAAATACCCCAGGCAAAAGTGTGAGTGTAGGCCCCCTTCCCAGACTCTAAGAAGCCTAAGACCTCTCCCACCAAGCCTATGCAAGAGAAGAAGAAGAAGAAGAAACAAGAAGTATATACCAAGACAGGGTGAGGAGGAGGAGTCGGATGGAAGTGTGTGCATAGAAACAGAACCACATGTCATTGAGTTGGATGTAGAAGATCCTCGAGAGGAAGAGGTGAAATATGATATAGAAATATTTCAAGGAATGTGAAGATGCGGGTGGAGATGAAGAGAAAGATAAGGGTAGACCTTTTGGTGAGCCCATGAATGAACAAACAGTGCGTTGTAGGGAAGGCTTGACTTTGGATGAAGGGTGCACATTCCTAAAGGTAGGCACTAGGGAGAGATAAGGGGAGATGTATAAAACTCCATAGTTGGATATATTAATGATCCCACAAAGATCATTCACACCAGGTTTCAAAGCACTTTGGAGCTGAGGAGATTTATGGATGGGAATTGATGGACCTTGAAGTAGCCAACTTGTGCACTAGAAAGCAACTCTCTTGGAGCATGTAAACTCATATTGATGAGCCGAGTTTGATGTAAAATAAGATGCATGTGTTAAGAGGAAAATGAAGAAGAAATCCCAAGCCACACATTGGACCATTAGGCCACATAGAGTTTTTCTGATGAGAGCAAAGTAATGCATTGAACAAAAATAGCTGAGTAAGTATGCATGAATATAGATAAATCAGTCACACTAAGAACTCTATTGGAGGAGAATAAGAGCCTAAAAGAATAAGTGGAATGGTTATGAAGGGGAAGGAAGAAGGATAAAGAGAAACAAAAGAACATTTTGGATTTTGTGGTAGAGTTGGGGAAGGAGATTATTGATGTGCATCTAGATGTTGATGAATAGACTGAACAGACCTATCAGTCCTCTCTGCACTTCTTACAGATTGTGTCCATCTCTTGATTAAGAAGTAGTTAGGGTGCACCATGAGAGACCATGAGAGAAAGATACATAAAAGAGAAAGATATTGCAGCACAGAAGGAAAGAGCCAAGGCTATAATAGCATGTCGAATAGTTGGGTATGAATCTCTACTCCAAACATTAAAGGATGAAATGAAGAAGAAGGTAGACTCGGCATTGAATTTGTGTGCAGACCCAGATCCAATCATTAAGACAAGGAATTTGGTTGAGGAGAATGAATTCCTTGCTACAAAGAAGAATGAAACTCTTGGGCATGAGGAGAGGATGACATTATTAGTAGAAAAGCATGATGCACTGCTCACACATGACTTGAGGATCCTCACAAGAGAAGATAAAGGAAATTGGGAAACTTATAGCCGATGTATGGATGTAATGGATGGGATGGTTTCTAGTTTATAGAAAATGTTCTTAGGGTGCTACAGAATGAGGGTGAAAATATGACCTTGGATGAGATGGATGGATGGAGTACTTATAGACATCCTGAAAAGAAAAAGAAGGTGCTAGTGACTGGAATGAGTTAGAGGTGGAAATCAAGAATGAATACCTGAGTTACTTTACCTTCAGAGGAATAGAGCACCCATACTCTTTTTGGTATATTTTCATTCATTATGTACAATCATTATTTTATTCCTTATTCTTTATTCTTAGAGAGACAAGGCATGATTACCCATTGTCAGGGGGGAAATGAAGCTAGTGTGGGGTAATGTTGATTGGAAAAATATTTCCTAAGTGTTATAGGTGCATAAGGATGGGGCACGAGAATGGGGGGGCATGTAGGTGTGCGTGGAAGAATTTGGAAAAGGGCACCAAGGAAAGTTAGAGTTTGGGACTTATCCATTTTGCATATTATGGGCTAAGAATGGATTGAGTGTGAGCACGCATTGGATAAGAAAAAGAAGACTTGGAGGTTACACAAAGCTATTTTTGGAGAAAGTGGAAGATCAAGTGTCATGCGAAGTTTGAGCTAATAATAGGATTAGATCTAGAGTTAATTATAGGTAATCTATTATTAGTGAATATTACATGCTTCTTAGTTACTTTTGTAGTGGCGCATGGCTATTTTGAGCATGCAACCTATTTTGAGAAGTGCATGGGTGGTGAAGGGAAAGTCCCCACTACCTATATATATGTATTGATTTGCACATGTTTTTTAAGGATCAGAGACACATAGATGGATTATTAGAGTTATGTTGTTGGTATGATTTTGTGCATGACTTTGTGATGATGCTTTATGATGTATTCAGCTATGGGTTTTTTTATAACTTAATATAATGGATCTTTGTGGATGGATATTGATTTTGATGTCTATATTCTTATGGTTATTGTATGGTAAATCTGATATTGATCCTTGTTTGATTCATTATGCACTATGGTTATGATCTAGTTCTTGATATGATTTACCTTTAATTATTATGGCTATGGAATATATGAATGATCATGCTAAATGATGGTCATAAAAAGAGGCTAACATTAATTCCTAACATACATTCAATAAAAAAATTGCTCCACTTGTTGTGGGAAGAAAATATGCTAAAACAATATTTAGAAAAATGAATATCTAAAGCATAGCAAACAAATATTCATAAGATAAAACATATGTGCACATACTAACAACCTCAATAACTTACATGAATATTGTTTTAAATAACAACTAAGGGTATCGTGTGTACACACACACATGTACACACACTCTCACACGTGTGTACATGCACACACATATGTACACATGCATACTCGCACACAAACCCACACACACACACACACACACACACACACACACACACACACACACACACACACACACCCACATACACATATATACCCACATACACACACATCCATACACACACCCACATATACGTGTGTGTGCACACACTTGTGCAAAGACATATATGCACACACACACGCACATTCACACATTCACACACTCATACACACATGTGTATACGCACACAAAGAGAGAGAGAGAGAGAGAGAGAGAGAGAGAGAGACCCAAACCCACACACATACATACACACTGCACATGCACAATATTGAATGATTTTTTTCCTATACCTACAATATTGTACTTCAATCACATAATTACTCCTAGCTATAGCTAAGAATTTGATCAAAATTCGTTAATAAACACATTTTTAGTAGAAAAGGATTTATAATTTTTCTAAAACAAAAATTATAAACAAACTATGAAAAATGTATTTTCGAAAAGAAATACAACAAAGTAATATGGATTCTTTAGAATAACCAAAACTTATGATCAAATAAAATTCATTCCCATTAACCCTCATTATAACAAAAAAATCATAACATGCAAGCATATAAATTTATCAAATTGATAGGTGTTTTCCAACTAGGGACGTAGTGCGGCCACCTTTGATACTTGGTAGTAGTGGATGATAATGATTAGATGTGGCCCATCCTACATGACATGATCTCAACCATCCACATTACACAACCTAATAATTATAGAAGTGTTGTGCACTAAAAATTCTCCTCTTTTGAGAAGTTGAAAATTGAAAATTTTTGAAGTTAATGTCTTTTTCATGTTGTCCTGGTAATGTGAAAAGTCAAGAAATTGGAAAAATCTGCATTTTTGGGTCATTTTGTGTGATTTTGGCCTGTCGGACATTTTTGTCCCAAGTGTCCCAAGTTCATTCGGGCTCTCTATTCCCCGATCGGCCGCTTTACCCGAAGTCTGTTTCTTTCGGGCCCGTCGGAACTTTTTGTCCCAAGTGTCCCAAGTTCTTAGGACTCATTGTTCCCTTTTCGTCCGATTTGGCCGAATCGCGTACTCGCGTACTTTCGTCCCTCATGTCCCATAAGCATTTGTGCATGCTTTTCCGTGTCACCCGTATCGGCCGAATCGCGCTGGCGTCCCGCGTGTCCCAAATGAACTAAAGGCCATTCGAGTTAATTTTTCCGCTCTTCACAAATATCTTGCTTTCCAAGTTGGTAGGTGTGTATTTAATGCACATTAATTATCTTTCTCTCTCCTAAATGGCTATATAATGAAGCTGTCCCCTATGTGTTTTGCACATCGCTTTCGCTATATCATTGCTCATACTTTTACGATCAAAATTTATGCACGCATACTCATTTCCCTGCAATTTCGTCCCAAGTCTAGATTGCAACCTTGGCTCCTCAAATTACTAACAACATGAAAATTAAATTCCAAGGCCGGGAGAGCTAGTCTCACCACTGAGTCTGCTCGTTCCCGATATCGGGGATAGTGAGGTTCACCACCTTGACTTTGGAGATTTTTGGGCAAGAATGATAGACGTGAACCCTTCACCCATGGCACAGATGATTCATGACAGTGGTTTGGCATTCGCCGGTGGTTTCCCTATCTCGGTGCAATGCGCAGATACAGTACTTTCTGCGGTGCTCATTTCAACCCTGATTCGAGTGAGCTGACGAATGTGCATGGGGAACTCATCACCAAACTTGACGCTGCCACCATTGGTGCTGCCCTAAGAATTCCTGAGATGGACAATGCTATAGTAATTTCTCAAAACCAGGCACAAGCCCTCTTCGATCAGGACAGTGAGAAATATAAGGCGCGGGTGGCAAAGTCTTGGCTTAAAAACCCTAAAAAGGGGGCGTCTCATCTATCCAAGGTTCTTTTCGTGTAGATTTCAATGAGGAATTGTCAGATTTTATAATCCTACTGGCTCGGGTCATGGGCTTACCCTCTACAAATGAGTTCCATTTCTGGATGTGCCCACTTATCAATATGGTGTGTGAAGGAACTCAGAATATCAATTAGGCAGAGATCATTAGTATGAACCTAGCAGAGTAGCTATCCAATGTACAACAAACCAAGAAGTTCTATATGACTTCATACTTGATGTATACTCTGGCAACATCAAGGCAATGGATTGGTTTCTCATACATTGATGCTCACAAGGGTGACCCCGTATATGCCTACTGCCCTCAGTTCACCTTGGAAACTAGAAATCGCAACTTCGAAGGGTGAATGATGCCTTCACCATGTACGTTGTCGCTTCGCAGAGTGATACTGACGAGGATATTTTACGATGAAGCTATGAATTTGATATCGCACTGCATGGTGCCTACTTCATCTAATTTAGAAAATTTTCCTATATAAGGCTTATCAAGCTATGAGAGCACCCTCTCAAAAGCCCCATGTTCTCGCAATGATAAAATGGCCTTAATAGAAGTATGCAGGCAATTGGACAAGTTGCATAGAACCTGTAGGGATAAGAAAATTACTGGCTTGCACTTCCCCATCACTTTGGGAAACTACACTGTAAAACGGCTCTAGATGCACAAAACATAGAAAGAGCCCTAGCTCCCATCACTATCCATTTCTTCAGGCCAAGAACCTATTTTGACTTGAAGAAGTTTATTGAGCAGAACATCAAGATCACTTATCATCATAGGCGTACACAAAAGATTATTGGGTTGACTGTGTTGATGATTTTGAAGCAAGAAGGAGGCATTATGGTAGATTTTCTCAACTAATTCAAGAGCTTAATCATGTACCAAGTTCTGAAGGGCTCTGAGAATGATAATTTGACACTGTACTCATATGAGTATGACAACATGATCAAACACACTCCTTGGAGGATTTGGATTGGTTAAAAAGGAGAAGGATGATCTCGCGAAATCCTAGCTCCCATCTTGGTAAGAACCAAAATTTGGTTTGACAGAGAGTTCGCGAACTCGAAGGCACTCAGTGAGTCCTCCAAAGACACCTCAACACCAAGAAAAGAGGCATCATCACCGATTCGAGAGCACCTATGCATACCCCTCCGCCTCGTCAACTCAAGGTCCCATATTCTCCACTCCTTCCTCATCCACCGGGTATACCAAAAGAAAGTCGAGAGAAGTCAAGAAGGAGCTCGTGGAGGAAGATCCCCTAAGGAAGCATACGGAGTTGCCCTCGTGCCAGAGAGAACATCATTGTTCTCGGTGAAAGCGAGGAGAGTGAAGTGCCGGCCTCTACAATCACTCTGGAAGCCCCATGGATAAAGAAAAGGAGGTCCAAAGCACCGAGCTTAGGGTGCTAGTGAATCCTCTCGTACGTAAACCCCAAGCGCTCCACTCATATCCCAACTAGAGGCAACAAAGAAAGTGCAAACCTTGGGTGCCATGAGTTCTTTGTCTCTTGGTCCCTGTTGCCCCACCTTCTTCTTCCTCCTCCTCTTTTGCATGGGTTCAACCTCTTGTTTGACAGTAGGAAGAGAAAGTCTTCTTCCCGAGTTTGGGACCCAATTTTGATGTTGTGGCGACCTTATTAGGCACTACTCTTCCTACTCACACCAAAAAAGCCATAACTACCTCCATGATAGTGTATGATGCTTAGGCCAACAATTCCTGGAGATAGCCAAGCCTAAGGTAGACAAGCCAGAGCAAGATTTGCAAGCATCCAACCTTGAGCTCTCAAGAATTCCCATGGGAGAGTCTACCCCTGAAGGTGAGATCCACAATCTTTAGGAAACAATCACTAGAGTCATTGGGAGGGTAGAGAAAGGACAACAAACCATAGAGTAGTTGGAGGAGTAGGCCCAGATTCTTACAAGTTTCATCAAGTCGCTGCTTTGTCCAAGGACAAAGTTTTAGATCCTACCCCACTGACTACTCTTCCACCACCTGTGATTCTCAGCCAAGATGAGGTGTAGAGTATCAAAGATATGCACAAGTATTCCATCTATGGAAGGGCTATGGAGGCCATGGTGGATGACATGCTCATTGCAGGATTGAATTTCATTGGAGAAGCCTTCAAACTCAATGAGAAGGTAAATAATTTGCAATAGAAGCTCTCCTCCACTATTGGGAATATAGATAAAGAACTCAAACTCTGGAGCAGCTGTATAGTAGACCTTCACCTTATGGGATAGGCTGATGAAAATATTTTGATGGTAAGCAAGGTCTTCGATGATGCAAGAGATAACTTGTCAAAGTCATGGGTATACTAGCGTGGAATGGAAAATCAAGGTGCTTTAGAGGAGGCTTTGGGAGAGTTAAGAAATAGCTGGCAAAAGGGTGAAGTCTTCAAGACTCTAGTTGTATCCGCCTTCAAGGATATACATTGCCATCTCCATGATGAGACTTCTGGTGTGCCTCTCTCTTTACAAGAAATCAAAGCTCAATTCAAAGTTTTTGTCAAAGAGAATTTGTTCAGGGAGGAGTCTATTTCCAAAGAAAAGATAAAGGAGATCTGCTCTCTCCAGTCTACTATTGAGGAGGCGAATAAAGATTATCATACTCATGTCGAATTCGATAAAGAAATGGAGAAGTGCCTCGGATTTTAGAATCACCACTACCAACACATCGGTCCCACGAGGCGAGACATAAGCAGAGGCATTGAAAAGATTTAGACAGCGGATCCTAAAGTCAGTGGGCCCCTCTCAGTCGTGATCACCTGTCTTCTTCTCCTGATTCTTCTCTTTTCTTCCTTTCTTCTCGGATTTAATGTAATTAGTTGGGGTAATTGCGATTCGCAGCCCTCTAACTAAACATTAGTTAAAAGAAGTAGTTACAAGGATAACTAATTTGTAAACTATATAATGGCCTCTCCCCGCCATTTTTGGGGGAGAGAGAACTTGGCTTATTTATAAAAGTGTAAAGAAATCACAAAGAAATCAATACAGAAGGATTTCCATTCTTTGTCTATCTGATTCCTTTTTATTCGTAAGTTGTCCATTAAATATTGTTAGATCATTTGTCTACATTATGCTGAGAAGCTTTGTATTCTTGTAGATGTTATTCATAGAACTGTGTGTCTATTCAAATTTCATCTTATTAATGTAAGTACAAATGATCTTATTCCAATCCACTGTAATCTTGCATGCATAAGGAATTATTCTGTCATCTATAATTCTAGATGGTGCCTTTCTGCTTATTTTCACATTTTCATTCCTCTATCCTTTTGTAATTGGTGATCTATTTAGGAAACACTTTTATGATATCCAAGTTCCATTGTGAAACCACGCTTTGTACATGTGTAAATAGGTTCTTTTTTGAATAAGGGAACCTCTCCCATTAAAGAGAAGGGACTTCTTGTCCCCTAACATTGCTCTTCTTGAAGTTCCTTTTTTGACGACTAACAGGTTTTGGCGACTCTATTTGGGAATTGTATTCTAGTTTCATATTCATTTATTGATCATCTTTTGATCCGACGACTCCACGTTTTACTCGAAGGAGAAGGGCCCTTGGTATTGAAGATTCTCAATTTTAGCTTTTGGAACAACAGGGTTTTCCTTTCCCTTCCGCAATGAGAAATAGAGAGGCTCGTTCAACAAGCACTCCTCCTATCAAAGATAGAATCCCTATGGGTGGTATTCCTTCAAAGCAAATCAAGTATTAATCTCCGAGCTCTGATTCTTGCCTTTGGTGTTTCAGTTCCCCTTCAAACCATTTTTCCAAGAATGGCGGTACCATTGCCTTGGGGCCATCGTGTTGGGCCCCTCGCCCTTCCTCAGCCTTTGCATGAGTTACCCAGAGGTAATCGGAAGAACTTTCCTAAATTCAAGGGTGATGGCAAGGTACATCCTGATGAACACATCACGGCCTTCATAGTTGCATGTGGAGTTCTGGGAGTTGAACATGAAGACGTCTCCGTAAGGCTTTTTGTTGAGACTTTACAAGATAATGTTGTTGATTGGTTCTATCACCTTCCGGCCGAAGCTATCACTAGCTGGAACACGATGAGAACTAGGTTTGAAAACCATTTCAAACCGGCGGAAGACGTGCATGCTTTGTTAGCCCAAATTTCTCAAATAAAGAAGGAATCACAAGAGCCCATGAGAGAATTTGTGGCTCGATTCAACAGGTTAATTAACAAAATTCCACCAGACACTCAACCTATAGATCAAATCCAAAAGTCCTTCTTCCTAAACGCCCAATTTCCGAAGTTAGTTATGCATTAAGAAGGGCTAATATTCGCAACATGGCTTAGGATCAAACTCTTGCTGTTAGTGTTGAAGATGATTTAATCATGTCGGGAAATTTGAGGAGAGACCCTTCTAGATCTAAGTCTTCTCCTTCCTCCTCTTCCACTCCTGGACCTAATACTGATCCATTGGTACAAAAACTTGCAAATGATCTCATCGCCATTAAGAAACAATTGGCTCAGCATGCTCCATATGCAGATGTTCCAAGGAGGAATTTTCAGCCCAGAAATCATTTGCTTGCTTCTCAAACAAGGCTAGTGCTTGAAGGACCTCCTATTAAAGTCCCTGTCAATGCAACCTGTGAAGTTGAAGAACCAGAGGATGAGGAGGTTAATGAAGATTGTGAAGAATTTGTTGAAGAAGTTGATGATGGAATAGAAGAACTTGAGGGATCTCGAGTTAATTTCTTCACCACTGAAGGTGTTGATGAAGGAGATGATTATGATGAAGTAGTAGCAAATAGGAATAGCGAATCATACGCTGTCATGACTCGAGAGCGAGACAAATCGGAGGGAGAAAGTGATGCAACCCACCAAAAATCTAAGGAGCAGCCACAACTATCCCTATAATCGCAAAGAGAGGATCTCCTATCCCCATTTCATCCACACCAAAGGTGAGTCCTCAATTCTCGCTACTAAAGTTATTTCTTTTCTCCTAAACCGATAAGCCTAGGATCCCAAGCGATGATAGCCGTTCACTTCGGGTTTTTCGATATTATTGATCACTGAAAAAGACTAAAGTTCAAATCTCGGAGAGGTGAATATTATCAAACCCATCCCAAGGCTTTTGCTAAAATGATTCACTTTGTCAATTCTCATGCTAAAACTACCTCTAAAGGCCTTTTACACACTCCATCTTCTACACCACATCCCAATCAGTAGCCACTTTGTCACCTCACCCAATGACAAAATTAAACCATTCTATGTGACACTCCTTATAGCCGGCCCTAGACTCGGTAATTACGTCATGACTGGGGCATCGAGACAATGTAATGCCTACCAAAGTATCCCATGCCTTAGGCCTAACTCTCACACGCACTTATGGATCTTGTTATTCCATGGAGAGTAAGGAAGTGCCCTTGGTCGGAAGAATTAAGGATGCACAAGTGGCTTTTGCTTCCTTGCTCGAGAAGAAAGTTTTGGCTACTATCCTAAGCGGACATTCCTCCTTCATACGGGATGTCTAAGTAGGAATTTTTGTAAGGATGTGGGTGGAGAAATTCAAATGGATTGGTCACATGCCCTCATACATGTTAGTGGGCAAATGAAGAAGTTGTTGCTTGAGAAGCGATGCGAGTATATTGTACAAAAACATATGATCCTAAAGCACAAATACTCTATGAGGATGTGGGGCATGGCAGAACTACATGATTATGTCTCCGTAAGAAATCTAACTCCCAAAGTGTCACCTAAGGATCCTAATGGTGTTTGGATATTAGAGTTTGATGGAAGTTGTTCTTCAATTTGGTTACGGAGTGGTGTCATATTGGTGTCGCCCAAGGAGGCATTCATCCTTTCTCATTTAAGTTGCAATTTGAAAATACCAATAATATAGCAGAATACGAAGCTCTCATTCTTGGGCTTCATGTGGCAAAAGAACAGGTGTGAAGAATCTCCTAGCTCGTGGAGATGCGGAACTCGATTGTCAAGCAAGTTAGAAACCTCTTCCAGGGTAAAGAATAGATTTAGGACTCCATTGACTTTCTTGATGCCTTCTCCATCGAAGCAAAGGCGTGCCAGGGAGGAGAATACTGTGGCTGATTCACTAGCAGTCTCAGGGTCATTGCTTATACCTCATCCTGACTTCTCTCAAGATAAGTTTACCATTGAGATGATCCATAGACCCAGTGTACCTGATAATACAAGTAACTAGCAAGTTTTCAATGATGATCAACACCTGCTTTCTTTCTTAGAACTCAAGGATAATTTTGAACAATTGTACTTTGAAGGAAGCATTAATTTGCCTCATGAAAGTGTGCCCTTTAACGAAGAAGTCATCAAAGAAGAAGAGGCAGATCAGGATGGATGTATCAAACTCAAAGGAAACAAGATTCCAAAAGGATTGGTGAGTTTAGAAGAACTGTTTGACAAACACGACAGGTATGTAAAGTTTAAAGCTTCTACTGGACCTCAACAATCAGCTGAATATGACAAAGTTAATATTGGGAGTTCTACTGACCCTAAACTCGTGAACATTGGAAAATGTTGTACACCAGATGAGAGGAAGAAGGTAATTAATCTTTTAAAGAAGTATAAAGATGTCCTTGCTTATTCCTATGAAGATTTAAAAGCCTTTCAACCAAAGGAGATGCAACATTTTATCCCTCTCAAACCTGGAATTAAGCCTTTCAAACAGAAATCAGAGGCAATACAATCCTAAGATAGCTGACACCATTTTTCAGGAAATACAGAAGTTATTAAAAGCCAAAATCATTTTTCCTATTCACCATTCAACATGGATTGCCAATATTGTGCCTGTTAGAAAGAAAAATGGTGAGATCCACATCCGTGTTGATTTTAGGAATCGAATCAAGCTTCTTTAAAGGACAACTATCCTTTACCCATGATGGATCGAGTCTTACAAGCAGAACGGGATCCGAAATGTTGTCTATACATGCTTGATGGCTTCTTAAGATATAACCAGTAGAAGTTAATACCGCAAATCAACACAAAACGGCTTTCACTACCCTCGGGGTACCTTTGCTTACAAAAGGATGCCTTTTGGGCTCATTAATGCGGTGCCACTTTTCAAAGGGCTATGGACTTGGCCTTTGGAAGTTTGAAAGGAAAGTGTATTGTCGTATACCTTGATGACTTGACTGTATTTTCTAAAACAAGGACAGATCATTTTCAAGACTGAAACAGCTTCTTTTCTTGAAATGTAGAGAACATGGGATCTCTTTAAATCCTAAGAAATCTATTTTTGTGTCACAGAGGGGAAATTATTGGGGCACATTGTCTCCAAAGATGGTATAAAAATTGATCCTGAGCGAGTTCAAGCTATTCAGAAAATTCCTCTTCCAACTAGCAAGAAAGGAGTGCACTCTTTCTTTGGTAAGATTAACTTTCTGAGGAGATTCATCCCTGATTTTGCAGAGCTAACTTTGAATATCTCTCAAATGATGAAAGGAAAATAGATGTTTGGTTGGTCTCCTAAAGGGAAAAGGGATTTTGAAGGTATTAAAAAGGCTATTGCTAAGACTCCTATTTTAGCGTGTCCAAATTTCAACAAAGATTTTATTATCTATTGCTATGCCACAGATAACACCCTGGCTGTTGTTCTGACTCAAAAAGATTCTAATGATCATGAACTCCCAATTGCATTCATGAGCTACATTCTAAAAAATCATGAGCTAAGATACACCATAATGGAGAAACATGCTTTTGCAGTGGTTAAAGCTGTCAAGCAGTTTCGTTTTTACATTCTTAATTCTCACTCCACATTATTTGTACTGTATACAACCATCAAGTCCATTCTCACACAACAGAGTTCGGATCCAAGAGAGGGAACCGGGTGGCCAAGGTCCAAGAATATGACATTAACATCAGAACAACTAAGCTCGTTCGTGGAAAAGGCCTGTGTGAGCTCATTGCTAAGGGAGCTGGACATGGATTACTGGAGGATGAGGCTGATCTTCCTACCATTTTGTTTCTTGGCTCAATCGATGAATGGTATGCTGATATCACACATTTTCTCACCTATGGGGAGTGCCCCTCTCATTTGACTACCAAAGAAAATAGAGCTATCAAACTAAGGTCAGCCCAATATGTTTTGTGGGAAAATGCCTTGTTTAAGCGTGGATTGGATGGGAGATTTTTAAAATGTGTGGACAAGGAACAACAGAAGAAGCTACTTTTTGCTTTTCATAATCAGGCATGTGGAGGGCACTACTCATCAACTGTTACTACTCATAAGATTCTTCGTGGAGGATATTACTGGCCTACCTTGTTCAGGGATGCATCAAAGTGGGTTGATAAATGTGAAGCATGTCAGACTTTCGTGGGTAGACCTAAGTTGGCCTCTTTGCCCCTTAAACCAGTTGTGATCGAAGAACCTTTTCAACAATGGGGTTTGGATTTCATTGGAACACTTAATCCCTCTTCTAGTGCTAGTCATACCCATGTATTAACCGCTGCTGATTATTTCACCAAGTGGGTAGAAGCCATTCCAAAGAAAGAGTACTACTTGAAGTAGTATGCGCTTTATCAAAGAAAACATCTTGGTAAGGTATGGTGTGCCAAACAAGATTGTGATGATAATGCTTCAAATTTTTCTTCAACCGAGATGATGAATTTTTGTTATGGATATGGCATCTCCCCGGCTCACTCCTCGATTATTATCCTCGTGGGAATGGACAAGTAGAATCAACAAATACAAATCTAGTGGCTATAGTAAGGAAATTAGTTAATGAGTCCCAACGAAATCGGCACAAGAAACTCTATGATGCTCTTTGGGCGAGATAGGATCACGCCTAAGAGAGCCATTGGGATGCATCCTTTTCGGGTAGTATATGGAGTGGAAGCTCAATTGCCGAATGTGAGTGGAGCTACCAAACCCTTGATCTAATGAAGGCCATTCAAGACACTAGTTTCAATGGTTCTTTGGATAAGAGGATCATGTACCTCTACAAATGAATGAGGACAGATTGAAAGTTGCGAGATAGGATATCCGCCCACCAACAAGTAAAGTAAAGGTCTTATTTGATAAAAAGGCCAGTTCGAGATTTCAAAGTTAGAGACATTGTTTTATGTGGGATAAAAGGCATGAACCTCGTGGCACCATGGCAAGTTTGATTCCCTTTGGCTCGGACCTTTCAAGATCGTGCACTTTCTTTGGTAAGAATTCTTTTACCTTGATTATATGGATGGTTCTTCTCTCCCACTTCCTTATAGTGGGTAGTACCTAAAATTGTTTAAGTCATAGGTCATTAGGAAGTCCTTTTGTATATTCTCGTATAGCGTTTGCTTTTCCCCTTCCTTCTCTTTGTTTTGGTGTGTTGTCTTACAGTATCGATTTGATTTGATGACTTCGTGGCCCAATGGATAAGGTATAGGTCTACTTCCCTAGTTTGTCCGAATTCATGCCTTGTCTCATTCTTTGAATTTATGCTAACTCATCCCCAGTATGAGCTAGCAGTGTTGTCCACTCAAAATTCTCCTACTTTTGAGATGTTGAAAATTGAAATTTTTGAAGTTAATGTCTTTTTCGTTGTCCTGGTAATGTGAAAAGTCAAGAAATTGGAAAAATCTACGTTTTTGGGTCATTTTATGTGATTTTTGGGCCTGGTAGACATTTTTGTCCCAAGTGTCCCAAGTTCACCTGGACTTATTGTTCCCTTTTCATCCGATTCTTAATCACATAGTACTTTCATCCCTCATGTCCCGAAGCATTTGTGCATGCTTTTCCTCGCGCCGCCCGTATCGGGCGAATCGCACTTTCGCATCCCGCGTGTCCCAAATGAACCAAAGGCCATTCGAGTTAATTTTTCCCGCTCTTCACAAATATCTTGCTTTCCAAGTTGGTAGGTGTGTATTTAATGTGCATTAATTGTCTTTCTCTCTCCCAAATGGCTATATAATGAACTCGTCCCCTATGCGTTTTTGACACTCGCTTTCTTACTATCCATTGCTTCATACTTTGCGATCAAAATTTATGCGCGCATACTCATTTCCCGTAATTTCGTCCCGAGTCCAGATTGCAACCTGGCTCCTCAAATGCTAACAACATGAAAATTAAATTCCAAGGCCATGAGCAAGTCTCACCGCCGAGTCTGTCATTCCCGATATCGGGGGACGGTGAGGTTCGCCACCTCGACTTTAGAGATTTTTGGGCAAGAATGATAGACGCGAACCCTTCACCCATGGCACAGATGATTCATGACGGTGGTTTGGCATTCGCCAATGGTTTCCCTATCTCGGTCTGCAATGCACGGATACAATACTTTCCTAAGGCGATGAATGTGCATGGGGAACTCATCGCCAAACTTGACGTTCACGCTTATTTGCGCCGCCCCTAAGAATTCCAGACATGGACAATGCTATAGTAATTTCTCAAAACCAGGCACAAGCCCTCTTCGATCAGGATAGTGAGAAATATAAGGCGCAGGTGGTGAAGTCCTGGCTTAAAAACCCTAAAAAGGGGGCGTCTCGTCTATCCAAGGTTCTTTTCTGTAGATTTCAATGAAGAATTGTCAGATTTTATAATCCTACTGGCTCGGGTCATGGGCTTACCCTCTACAAATGAGTTCCATTTCTGGATGTGCCCACTTATCAATATGGTGCGCGAAGGAACTCAGAATATCAATTGAGCAGAGATCCTTAGTATGAACCTAGCAGAGCAGCTATCTAATGTACAACAAACCAAGAAGTTCTATATGACTTCATACTTGATGTATACTCTAAGAAAGATCAAGGCAATGGTTTGGCTTCTCATACATTGATGCTCACAAGGGTGACCCGTATATGCCTACCGCCTCGTTCACCTTTCAAACTAGCAATCACAATTAAGAAGGGTGAATGACGCCTTCACCATGTACATTGTCGTGCTTCAGAGAGCAATACGGCGAGAATATTTTTCGATGAAGCTATGAATCGATATCGCAATACGGTGCCTACTTCATCCAATTTAGAAAATTTTCCTATATAAGGCTTTTCTCGCTATGAGAGCACCCCTCTCAAACTCCCCATGTTCGCAATGATAAAATGGCCTTAATAGAAGTATGCGAGCAATTGGACAAGTTCGCAGTAACCTGCAAGGATAAGAAAATTCTTGTCTTCGCACTTCCCCATCACTTTGGGAAACTACACCTGCAAAACGGCTCTAGATGCACAAAACATAGAAAGAGCCCTAGCTCCCATCACTGTCCATTTCTTCGGGCCAAGAACCTGTTTTGACTTGAAGAAGTTTATTGAGTAGAACATCAAGATCACTTATCATCATAGGGTAGCATACGAGAAGATTATTGGGCTGACTGTGTTGATGATTTTGAAGCAAGAAGGAGGCATTATGGCAGATTTTCTCTTCAACTAATTCAAGAGCTTAATCTGTACCAAGTTCCGAAGGGCTACAGGATGATAATTCTAACTTGTACTCATATGAGTATGACAACGTGGTCAAACACACTCCCTTGGAGGATTTGGATTGGTTAAAAAAGGAGAAGGAAGATGGTGGAAATCCTAGCTCCCGTCTTGGTAAGAACCAAAATCTAGTTTGATAGGAGAGTTCGCGAACTCAGAAGGCACTCAGGTGAGTCCTCCAAAGACACCTCAACACAAAGAAAAGAGGCATCATCACCCGATTCAAGAGCACCTATGCAGACCCCCGCCTCGTCAACTCAAGGTCCCATAGTCTCCACTCCTTCCTCATCCACGGGTATACCAAAAGAAAGTCGAGAAGTCAAGAAGGATCCCTGTGGAGGAAGATCCCTAAGGAAGCATACGGAGTTGCTCTTAGGCCCAGAGAACATCATTGTTCTCGGAGAAAGTGAGGAGAGTGAATGCGCGGTCTACAAGCACTCCGTAAGCCCCCATGGATAAAGAAAAGGAGGTCCAAAGCACTAAGCTTCAAAAGTGTAGTGACTCCTCCGTACTGTAAGCCCCAAGCGCTCCACTCATATCCCAACTAGAGGCAACAACAGTGTAAACCTTGGGTGCCATGAGTTCTTTGTCTCTTGGTCCTGTTGCCCCACCCGCTTCTTCCTCCTCCTCTTTGTATGGGTGTAGCCTCTTGTTGAAAATAGGAAGAGAAAGTCTTCTTCCCGAAGTTTTGGGACCCACAACTACCTCCAAGATAGTGTATGATACTCAGGTGGCCAACAATTCCCGGAGATAGCCAAGCCTAAGGTAGACAAGCGCAGCAAGATTTGCAAGCATCCGACCTGAGCTCTCAAGGATTCCCATGGGAGAGTCTACCCCGAAGGTGAGATCCACAATCTTCGTGAAACAAATACTAGAGTCATTGGGAGGGTAGAGAAAGGACAACAAACCATAGAGTAGTTGGAGGATCGGCCCATATCCTTACAAGCTTCATCAATTCAATGTTGTCTAAGGACAAATTTTTAGATCCTACCCCACCGACTACTCTTCCACCACCTCGTGATTCTCACCAAGATGAGGTGCAGAGTATCAAATATATACACAAGTATTCCATCTATGGAAGGGCTATAGAGGCCATGGTGGATGACATGCTCATTGCAAGATTGAATTTCATTGGAGAAGCCCTCAAACTCAATGAGAAGGTAAATAATTTGCAATGAAGCTCTCCTCCACTATTGGGAATATAGATAAAGAACTCAAACTCTGGAGCAAGCCAGATAGTAGAGACCTTCACCATATGGGACAGTGATGAAAATATTTTGATGGCAAGCAAGGTCTTCGATGATGTAAGAGATAACTTGTCAAAGTCATGGGTATACAGCATGGAATGGAAAATCAAGGTCTTTGGAGGAGGCTTTGGGAGAGTTAAGAAATAGGCGCGAGAAGGGTGAAGACTTCAAGACTCTAGTCAGATCTCGCCTTCAAGGATATACATTGCCATCTCCATGATGAGACTTCGGTGTGCTCTCTCTTTACAAGAAATCAAAGCTCAATTCAAAGTTTTGTCAAAGAGAATTTGTTGGGAGGAGTCTATTTCAAAGAAAAGATAAAGGAGATCTGCTCTCTCCAGTCTACTATTGAGGAGGTGAATAAAGATTATCATACTCATGTCGAATTCGACAAAGAAATGGAGAAGT
The DNA here is from genome assembly GCA_018340775.1 of Taxus wallichiana var. yunnanensis. Lineage (NCBI taxonomy): Eukaryota > Viridiplantae > Streptophyta > Pinopsida > Cupressales > Taxaceae > Taxus > Taxus wallichiana. The sequence continues at coordinate 878,190,656 of CM031242.1, forward strand.
GCCTCGGATTTTGGACTCAGTCCACTGCCAACACATCAGTCCCACGAGGCAGAGACATAGCAGAGGCATTGAAAAGATTCAGACAGCGGATCCTAAAGTCAGTGGGCCCCTCTCAGTCGTGATCGCCTGTCTTCTTCTCCTGATTCTTCTCTTTTCTTCCTTTCTTCTCGGATTTAATGTAATTAGTTGGGGTAATTGTGATTCGCAACCCTCTAACTAAACATTAGTTAAAAGAAGTAGTTACCAAGGATAACTAATTTGTAAACTATATAATGGCCTCTCCTCGCCATTTTTTTGGGGAGAGAGAACTTGGCTTATTTATAAAAGTGTAAAGAAATCACAAAGAAATCAATACAGAAGGATTTCCATTCTTTGTCTATCCGATTCCTTTTTATTCGTAAGCTGTCCATTAAATATTGTTAGATCATTTGTCTACATTATGCTGAGAAGCTTTGTATTCTTGTAGATGTTATTTATAGAATCGTGTGTCTATTGATTTCATCTTATTAATGTAAGTACAAATGATCTTATTCCAATCCACTCGTAATCTTGCATGCATAAGGAATTATTCTGTCATCTATAATTCTGGATGGTGCCTTTCTGCTTATTTTCACATTTTCATTCCTCTATCCTTTTGTAATTGGTGATCTATTTAGGAAACACTTTTATGATATCCAAGTTCCATTGTGAAACCACACTTTGTACATGTGTAAATAGGTTCTTTTCTGAATAAGGGAACCTCTCCCATTAAAGAGGAGGGACTTCTTGTCCCCTGACTGTTGCTCTTCTTGAAGTTCCTTTTGACGACTAACAAGTAGTAAATGTGTCTTGCACATAGAAACCCTAATTAGTAGCTAAAAACCTAATTGCCAAAAACAAGGAAAAGAAAACCACATCAAATCTAATAAAAAAGATGTAAAATGTGGAGTCAGAATGACCCCAGAGGTCACCCAAAGAGTGAACTTACTATCAATGTTGTAATACATCTCATATCCCATGTAGTTTTGTGTGAAAGTGTGTGTAATGATGCCCTAGGATGCCCTTGTGCAAGTTGCACTAAGATAGCGGGCTAGATCTAGAATGATCTAGATACAAATGTGTGGGATGGAATAGAATAGACTTCCCCTCCTATGTTGTGTATACAGTAAGTGATGCAACCCTTGTCCCTTGAGTGAGTGTGCTAGATGGATGCCTTTTGATGCTCTTTGTGCCTTTTAGATGCAAGCTTAGGTGATAGTAAGTAATGTTAGTGCTTAAATATAAATTATTTAATATAAATTAGATTAAATCTAGTTATAGAGTAAGTATTGTAATATGTGATACATAAATGTTGATATACAGATAAGACACAAGCAAAGTATGTATAATATGAAACCCTAAGTAAGAGAGGGAGATAAGAGGACTTAGCTGATTTTGAGCAAACTTGAGGTGATCTGGATAGGTGAATAGCTGAAATAGACTATAAGTAGGGTCGTCAAAGCTCGTCAGTAGTTCTGGAACTTAGAATGGTGCAAGACAGAACACCTACGGGGAGGGTGGGAGTGCCTGGGTAGTCGATGACTAGATTTGGGCACCGTGTCCATGTAAATGCTCAGTTATAATATCTTCTATTTTTTGCAAGGGTTTTGTTGTTGATCCATGTAAACAAGATGTCTACTTGCACATGTCCACAAACCACATCAAATATAATAAAAAAATATGCAAAATACTGAGTCGATCGACTGACCCCGATTGTCACCCAAAGAGTGAAATTACTGCCAAGCGCTACACTACATCTCAGACCCCATGTAGTTATGTGTGAAAGTGTGTGTAATGATGCCCTAGGATGCCCTTGTGTAAGTTGCACTAAGATAGCAGGCTAGATCTAGAATGCTCTAGATACAAATGTGTGGGATGGAATAAAATAGACTTCCCCTCCTATGTTGTGTATGTAGAAGTGATGCAACCCTTGTCCCTTGAATGAGTTGCTAGATGGATGCCTTGAAGTGCTCTTTGTGCCTTTGGATGCAAGCTTAGGTGATAGTAAGTAATACTAGTGTTTGGTCCTAATTTTTTATAAGTAATTAAGTATATATATGATTCCCTTGTTTGAATTTTATAATTGACAACTAGAAGGATGACCCATAAGTGAAAAATATGCCCAAAATATAAAAGAGACCCAAAAAGAGTGAGTAAAGGTAAGAAAGGGTCAGGAGCGCCCAAGATGGATAAAAACATGTGGACGTTGGTGTCCTAAGCTGGGTGTCATTTTCTAAGACCATAGATGATAAATCAGTTAGGTTCCATCAAGGTTGTAGGATGTGTAAGACCAAAGAGACAATAAGAGATAAAAAAAAAGAGGCCAAAGATAGTTTTCAACCACTAGTTTTCTTGCTTAGGAATCATGTATACATTAGTATGCTTTATGACCTATAAATGTACCCAAGTGCATGATTTTGTGTCTACATTTTCCCCACTTTATGTTGTTGAGTGAATACTTGATAACATAAAGTATATAGAAGATGCGTACCTTATGATCATGTAGAGAAGAGTGTTTCTCATAGCATGGTGAGTGGACAAGTGAAACATGAAGTGATCGCAAAGTAGAGCATGGAGGCTAGGAAGGGGAAGTATGACCTAGGTATGAATTCTATGCATGATAGTGTGTTATTGAGAGTTAGTGCTCACTAATGTGAGCTAATTCTTATTGTGTATTAAGGATGGACCTATAAAAGAAGAGTGAGAGAGTAGTCAAAGTTATGTATATGAGAGATCATATAAACATGTGTATAAGTATGTAAAAGAGTGTGTAAGAGAAAAGTGTGCACCTAATATCTAAGAGAGTAAAAGATAGAAAGTTGTCTTGTTTCTTTGGAGATTGCTAGATTTGTATGATGATGGTGAGGTTTTGGGTGATCCCACACTAAAGAGTGATTTTTTTTTTTGGGTGATCTCACGTCAAGAGCCGAGTTTTTGGGCGATCTCATGCTAATAAGAAGAGTGTTGGGAGAGAGGATCTAGTTTTACTCTCCTTCCATGACTCTACCCAATAAGCACCACTACAAATGGTATGTCTTGATTTTTCCAATTATTTTGATTTGTTTCGATTAGTCTTGATTTATTCCATTTTTCTATATTTTTAATCGATTATAGGAGATATAATGCATTTTGTGACTGGAGTTAAGTGCCTACTACTTTAGAATTGATCTTTAAACTATTGGAGAATGTGATGTCCTCGAGAAAATGGTTATTTCTTCCCCCATGACATTAGCTCTTAGAGGAGGATACAAGTTCTTGGTGCCACTAATCTGGGTGTTTGATCCACTTTGTGTGAGGTCTAAGTCCATTTTTTGACCATTTTGTGATTGTATGCTTGTGTTGATTATATACTTATGTTGATCGGTTATGTAGCTCGAGTTGTTCTAGGGGTGATTTTTTCACCTAATAGATGCCCCCTCATTTGGGGCACATGCAACGATAGTAGGAGAATGTGGCCTAAAGGAGAGGACCGATGTTGATATGAAAAGGATACATACGGGGGTAGGGGATGTGCATAGTAGAAACCAAGTCACATGTAAAAAAAGTAGGCTAGTAATAAGTGTTAGTACAAGCAAATCATGCACGCGTAGAATAAAATGTAGCAAGAAATTATTTAGACAAAATAGACCTTGAAAAGTGGGTTTCATACATGGGACATCACTCACAATGTCATAAGATAATCAGGGCCGAAGTGGCCAAAATCATACAATGATCATATACACGACATAGGGCATAGCCCGTAAACAATAACAAACAATAAAAAGTAATGGAAAGCCAATAGTGATAAATAATGATGGTTATATATATCCTACAAGGAAAATTATACAAATTAAGCATCATTAGTGTTGTTAGAGATAAATAGTATGTCAATGTATGTACATATTAGTGAAAAGAAGCTGCTAGTAAGAAGAAGTAGTAAATGATGAAACAATAGAACATGTAATGTGTGAGAGTATTAAAGGCATATGCCCCAAGAGCCTGGTGGGACTAGAAAGGGATTCAAAGTGTCAAGAATCATGCATCTTACAAGGAGTTGTAAGAGATATTTACATTCACATCTAGAGACCAAGTGAACGTGCATGTGTATATGATAAAGATAATGACATACTGAGTATCCTGGCTAACATAGTAAGCAAAGTGCAACATGTAAGTAAAAAAATCTAGCAAGAGTAAATGCAACCAATACATGAAAATGTTGTATGAGTGTGATGGTATGATATGCAAGATGTGGAGATGGTAGGGAAACATGCCTCCCAAATGATGTGTACGAGATGAGATTCTTTTATAAATTATCCCCTCAATAGTCAAGAATGAACCATGAACATGAATGAGTCATTGGGTAATGAGTGTGTTATGTGAGAGTAGATACTAGAAAGGATGTATCATGAAGCATAAAGCATAAAGCGTATATGGTGTGAGGTTCATTTAGAATTAAACCCTCAACAGTTGAGTATGAACTATGGAACTAGAGTGATTCATAGGGTAATGACAAGATAATGTGTGTACCAAAGGTATATGAGTGCTTAGAAAGAGTAGGTGTGAATCATGGAGTGTGAAGTGTAGTAGTAGACCCTAAAAACAACCGCGATAGTGATAAAATGGGGGAGAAAGTGTGATGCCCCCAAGTGTGCTAGTGATGAAGATCTATGTATGATGTAAGAGAGGCATGCAGATGGTGATGGAGTTTGAAATGTATCATAAGAAAGCATATTGTCATCACAATGAGAGGTAGAAGCAAGAGTAGGACTAAGGTTAGGTTTTGGGTTGAAAGGAGGATGGATTTTTAAAGGAGGTTTCTTAGTTGGAATAGGTAACACCGTAGAATACTTTATAGGAGGAAGGGATGGAGGATGAATTTTTTTATTTAGGAGGGTTTTTAGTTGGAATGGGTAATGTCGTAGAAGACTTGATAGGAGGAGGGGATGGAGGATGGATTTTGAGAGGTGGTTTCTTAGTTAGAATGGGTTGGATAGGTGGATCTTGACTTATCAAAGAAGGAACATTAGTAATTATGGCCTGATGCTCATTAAACATAGAGGGATTGGATTTAGGAGCCCAGTGGGATTTAGAAATTGAAGATGTAGTAGAATGTTATGTAGAAAATGAAATAAAACCATGATGCTCAAGGTGCTTAATTCATCATTTTAAAGCATATAAATCATTTTCATGATTTCCATTAAGTCTGATGATAATTGCAAAATGGTAGACCTATGTATTTGGAAAGCCGATAAGGAGGGTAACAATGAGTAGTTGACAAGTTGATCAATTGGTGATTGAGGATCTCAGGAACAATATCATGTTGCGTATCATTTAGATCAAACCTGATAGGTATTGGTAGTGGTAAGACTTGGGTTTGACTTATATAAGCATATGTAAAAGACATGGTATTAGAATGAGGTGTAGATGAAGAACTAGCATTGACCGAAAAACAACCTTAAGATGTTGGATTTCATCTTTGAGATATGTAATTGTGGTTTCTATAGCTTTAAATTTATCTTGAAAATCATGGTGTAAATCTTGAAAATTGACTGAAGTAAGATGGGTTGAATATGGTATCATGAAGGCTAAGTCATCAAGGGATGAATGAAAATGGCACTTACTTGTGCAGGTGGTGTATTACGCGGGAGGTACATAGTGTCTAGGGATTTTTAGAGAACATATTTGCAAGGTGGGTGCATTTGAAGTAATTAATATACAAGGAGATTTGAGGAATTTTAGAGCCATGAAAGAATAACTAATAAAATAGGAAAGAGAAGGATCAAAGTGTTTGATCACCAGTGGGGTTCACTAAATGATTTAATATAGATTGGATTAAATCTAATTACATAGTAACTACTATAATATGTGATATACAAATGTTAATATATAATAAGACACAAGCAAGGAAGCATGTACAATATGAAACCCTAAGTAAGAAAGGGAGATAAGAGGATTTTGCTGATTTTGAGAAAATTAGAGGTGATATGGATAGGTGAATAGCTGAAACAAGAATGTAGCTATAGTGTTGTTAAAGTTTGTTAGAGTTCTGGAACTCACAATGGTCTAAGGAAGGAGTGCCGTGGGAGGGCAAAAGCACTGGGGCGCTAGCAATCTGGATTTGTGCATTGGTGGCCATGTAAATGCTCAGGTTCTAATATCTTCTATGTCGTAAGGGTTTTTGTTATTAATCCTATCTCGACACTTGATATTCTCTCTTGGTCGCGAAGGTACTGTAACTTGAAAAACAAGATGTCTACCTACACATGTCCATAAACCACATCAAATCTAATAAAAAATATGTAGAATATGGAGTTGGACTGACCCCAATGGTCACCTAAAGAGTGAACTTACTACCGAGCTCTGCACCACATTTTAGAACCCATGTTGTTCTGTGTAAAAGTGTGTGTAATGATGCCCTTATACAACTTGCATTAAGATAGCGAGCTAGATCTAGAATGCTCCCGATACAAATGCATGGGATGGAATAGAATAGACTTCCCCTCCTATGATGTGTATGTAGAAGTGATACAACCCTTGTCCCTTGAATGAGTGTGCTATATGGATGCCTTTAAGTACTCTTTGTGCCTTTGGGTGCAAGCTTAGGTAATAGTAAGTAATGTTAGTGCTTGGTCCTGATTTTTGAGAAGTAACTAAGTATATATATGATTCCCTTGTTTGAATTTCATAATTGAAAACTGGAAGGCTAACCCATAAGTGAAAAATATTCCCAAAAGATAAAAGATACCCAAAAAGAGTGAGTAAAGGTAAGAAAGGGTCAGGAGCACCCGAGATAAATGGAAGTACACAGGCACTCGGTGTCTTAACTAGTCACCAGTGTGTAAGACCATAAAAGATAAATTAGTTAGGTTCCATTAGAAGGTTTTGTAGGATGTGTGTAAGACCAAAGAGATAAAGAAAAGAGGCCAAAGATAGTAGTCAACCACTAGTTTTATTTCTTATGAATCATGTATACATTAGTATGCTTTAGGACCTACAAATATACCAAAGTGCATAATTTTGTGTCTATAATATAATGTATAATGTGAAACCCTAAACAAGAGAGGGATATAGGAAGACTTAGCTGATTTTTTAGCACACTAGAAGTGATTCGGGTAGGTGAAATACTTTGAAACAAAATGTAGACATCATTGTTAATGCTCACTAGAAATTTTAGAACTCGAAACGGTGCGGGATAAGGGCACTCATAGGAGGGCAAGGGCACTTGGGGCGTTAGTGATTAGATCCGGGGCATTGGTGGCCACACAAATGCTCGAGGTTCGATATCTTTTTGTCACAAGGGTTTGGTTTTTGATCCCTGTATGTCACTTGATATTCACTCCTTGGTCATTAAAGGTACATGTAACCTACAAAATAAGATGTTTACCTACACATGTAAAAACCACATCAAATCTAATATAAAATATGCATAATGTGGAGTCAAATGACCCCGAAAGTCACCGAAGAGTGAACTTACTTTCGAGTGCTACACTACATCTCAGACCCCATGTAGTTATGTGTTAAAGTGTGTGTAATGATGCCCTTGTGCAAGTTGCACTAAGATAACATGCTAGATCTAGAATGCCCCAGATGCAAATGTGTGGGATGGAATAGAATAGACTTCCCCTCTTATGTTATATATGCAAAAGTGATGCAATCCTTGTCCCTTGAATGAGTGTGCAAGATGGATGCCTTGAAGTGCTCTTTGTGCCTTCAGATGTAAGCTTAGGTGATAGTAAGTAATGGTAGTTCTTGGTCTTGATTTTTGAGAAGTAACTAAAGTGTGTGTGTGTGTGTGTGTGTGTGTGTGTGTGTGTATATGTGTGTGTGTAATTCCGTTGTTGAATTCCATAATTGATGACCTGGAAGGCTGAACCATAAGTGAAAAAGATTCCCAAAAGATAAAAGAGACCCAAAAAGAGTGAGTAAAGGTAAGAAAGGGTCAAGAGCACCCAATATGGACGAAGCACCAGTGTGGTGTCCTAATTGGGAGCTAGTGTGTGAGACCATAAAAGATAAATCAGACAGTTCCATTAGGGATATAGGGTGTGTAAGAACAAATAAATAGTAAGAGATAAAGAAAAGAGGCCAAACATAGTTATCAATCACTATTTCTCTTGCTCGGGGATCATGTATACATTAGCATGCTTTAGGACCTAGAAATGTACCCAAGTGTGTGATTTTGTGTCTACATTTTCCCCCACTTTATATTTTGAGCATGAATACTTGATAACATAAAGTAGATATAAGATGTGTACCTTATGATCTTGTAGAGTAGTAGCATTGGCAATAACGTGCAAGTGGACAAGTGGAGCGTGGAGTGATCAAAAAGTGAAATGTGGAGACTATGAAAGGGAAGTGAACCCTAGGGGTGAAGTGTATGTGTTGTAGCATGCTTTTTGGCTTATGTGAGTTGCTTCTTATTGTGTATAAGGACAAACCGCAATAAAAGATAAAAAAGTAGTCAAAGTTATGTACATGAAAGATCAAAGAAACATGTGTATAAGTATGTAAAGAGTGTGAAAAGGAAAGTTTACACCTGATGTATAAGAGAGTAAAATATAGAAAAGTGTCTTGTTTCTTGGAGTCGCTGATTTTGAATGCTAATGGTGAGTTTTGGGTGATCTCACCCCAAGAGCGATTTTTTTGGGTGATCTCACGCCGAGAGCGAGTTTTTTGGGCAATTTCACTCCAAGAATGAGTTTTTTGGGTGATCTCATGCCAAGAGTGAAGAGTGTTGGGGAGTGAGGTATATTTTTAATCTTCTTCCATGAATCATCCCCATAAGCACCATTGTAGATGGTAACTCCCAATTTGTACCAAATTATTGATTTGTTTCGATTATTTTGTATCGTAACTAAGTGTGATGACGCAGGGTCATTTAGATCTGTCTTTCTCTACAATACTCAAGAGCTTGAACTTGCCCTATTACTCCATCCACCCCTGCTAGAGGATCATTAATTGATGTTCATGCAACATCATCTATTTGTTCTTATCTCCTTGAGGTAGCAATGAGACCTAGTGCATGTTACTTCTTTGCACCATCTTGACTAAACTCCTAAAATTACAACATTTAGAATTTCATGAATACCCAGAAGGTCTGATAAGATTAATTGGCTCTCATTTCCCCATAAAACCTTGCTCCTAAAGTTTCATGGCTTAAAGTTTTGTCTAACTCCCTCCATCTCATTGTTTTCTTGTTTCTTCTTCTTGAGAAACTAACTTGTTTGGGACAGTCCTAAATCCTTCATAACTTTTCTGGGTCTTTGTTTTAGGACTCCAAATTTTTACACAAGGTCTGTATATGCTATAACCCTCTCCACACAAAATTTCAGATCTTCAGCATTCATCTAGCTCCTTAAATCAAGCATTTACCAGTCTGGTTTCTGAATCTTAACATTTAGATCAGCCACAGTCATGTTTTACACAAAATGAAGGCAATATCATTAAATATTTCTCCTTATAAGTATTCAAACATATTATTCATACCTTGATAGGTGTATTTCATCTCTCATGCATTGGCTCTTGACTCCATTTCTCCAATTTAGCTTTTGAAACCTCTTACTATGACTTTAGATACCATACAAACCTCGTGAAAGTCTTTTTATATGAAATAAGGGTAATTGCTTCATTGATTCACCCCTATGATCATTCAAATACATAAAAAATACATGGATCCACCTTTGATAACAATCTAAGCTCGTGCTTCATCTAATTATGAACCAAAACTTGACTGTTTGCCTTCAAATATGTGCATTGTACATTCATTGTTTAACTGAAAAATACAGTCATGTATATCTCGAGCGACACAAACCCATTCTCTTTGAAATTTTGACAGTAGTTAGATAGTGTAAATACAGAGATATCCTGAAATTTTCAGCCAATTTCATCCATCCAGTCAAAAGATATGCGACGCCCTAGATCGGGCCCGAGAGCCTTCAAATGGCTAAAACATTCAAATTACACTATTTCAAAGCTTATAAAAATAATGAATAGCTTCATGCACACCTGTGGGAGATTTTTATATTAATAATCAGAAGAAATACACCTTGCAAACACCACTGAGGGCCTGTAGCTCACTGCCTTGCAATGGGTTCTTAACACAGTCCTCCTTCAAACATGAAAATTCATGCAAACAGAGGTATATTCTTCTTCTAAAACCTCATACCTTCCTTCTCCTTCATCTCTACAACCCTGAGAACCTCTGTTCTACTTCATCTCCATCAAATCACCTATGAAATAGGTATTCATTAGCTAAGAATAGACTCTAACAACCCCTAAACTGACTCCACAATACCCTAACAAGACTTAATCAATATTCTAATCCTAGAATATTAATGGATATCAATCCAATACTTCTTCCAACTCGTGCATGGACTAACAAACATGATGACATGGCATTTGAAGTCCTTATTTAGCCCATATTACCCTTTAAATGCCAAGTCAAGTCACCTTATCAACTTCTTACAAGCATATATTCATTTTTACAACATATTTAACTCTAACACACCTATGACAACATTTATCATGGTCTCAGTATGACCTTATTATGCCTTGGTCCCGATTCTCCCGCATCAAAGTGTAGGAGATAGAATGCATTCTCGTGACTAGAGGCCGCATGCCTATTATTGGAGAACCGTGTGAAACTATCAAGACTATGATGATTTGAGAAAATGATTGTTTCTCGCCCCAAGTATATTAGCACCTAGGGGAGGACACAAGCACCAAGCGCTATTATCCGAGCACCGAGCGCTAGTGTCTACTATGTGTGTGAGGTACAAGTCTATTTTTGGACAGTTCTATGACTATATTCTTGTGTTTATTATTATCTTGTTGTGTTGTATTGTATCTCCGAGCTACTATAGGGGTGATTTGTTCACCCAATAGATGCCCCCTTGTTTGGGGTGCATGCGATGATAGTAGGATAATGTGGCCTAAAGGAGAGGACCTGATGCCAATCTAAAGTGGATACCTGCATAGGGGTAGGGGATGTGCATGGTAGAAACCAAGACACATGCAAACAAAGTAGGCTAGTAATAAGTGTTACTACAATCAAAGCATGCATGTAGAAGACAATGTAGTAACCAAGTATGTAAACAAAATGGACCGTGAAAAGTAGGTTTCATACATGGGACATCCTCACAATGTCACAATACAATCAGGGTCGAAGAGGCCAAAAGCATACAATGATCAAACAAGACATAGGGCATAGCTCATAAAAATATCAAGCAATAAAAAACAAATAGTGATAAATAGCCATGGTTATATATATATATATATATATATATATATATATATATACGCAAGGAAAATGCTACACATGAAGCATCCGTTAGTGTGTTAGAGAGATAAATAGTATGTCAATGTATGTATATATCGGTGAAAAACAAGTGTTAGTAAGAAGAAGTAGTAAATAATGAAACAATAGAACCTGTAATGTGTGATAGTATTAAAGATAGATGTCACCTCATCCTTTTATGGTGGTTTTTTTAATCCACAAAGAATTAGCGTTTTGAGCCCAAAATTTTAGTAATGGATAAAAATGTTTGGACATACTTAATAATAACTTCTACATACTTATAAATGGTTGTGTATACTAAACTATAAATTACGTTGATAAACATTTTTCCAATTAGAAATAGGACAACAAATACTAACATCTATATTAATAACATGGATCTAATTTCTGTTTTAAGGCATGCATTGACGCATCACCACTTTAGATCCATATATGTGGTTTGGCATTGGACAAGGTAATTATCGATGCAATTTAACAACTGATGTAAGTGCTCAACATTTATGTCATGTGTTACAAGCTTGTTTGAATTCCCACCAAAAGATCACACGTTACATATACATGATGATGCACTAAATTCCACAAAGAATACCATAACCTATACCATCCCTTGATTTGTAACCTCAACCTAATCAAACCATACCCTCGTTAGCAATTAGGCCTCATGTCATGTAAGAATACATAGATATAGAGTTCTTAACCATGTAGGTGTAAACAAAAAAATGGTTCAACATTTTTATTCAAATTTGATAGGGGTTATTTATGGTGATGAACTTGCTTATGCATGACAATAACACCAGCAACATGTTGTAGCGCATATTGCACTTGCGATTAGGATTTTGGAATAGGACGATGAATTACATGATGGAGGTGACGAAGCCATCATTCACTTTGAGGTTGTAGATGGTGTGTTGTCTACATATACACAACTTGTGTTGTCTACATATACACAACTTGTGTGAGTGATAGAACAACCATATGACTAGTGCTAATGAAGGGGATGCAAAAAACCACCACCACCACTATTTATTTTATATAAAATGTTATGGTGTAGTAAACAATATTATCCTATCACTTTTTTATGTTTTATACATACATTTACTACTTGAAATGAACTCGCTTGAGAGGCTTCCTGGGAGAGAGAATATAAGGACTAAATTCTGATGTTGTTGGGGATATCAATTGTGTTGACCATCTCCCTCATCTTCATTTTTGGATTCCTTTTAACTCCACTCATATTGTTTCATACCTCATACCATGTTTGTGAGGCTTAATTAGAAATATAATGTAAGGTGCAAATTATCAAAGCTTGCATCATTAAATCTACTATTGTCTAATGTCATATCTAAAAGAAAACAAGTCTCACAAATAGACACGACCCTCATGAAAATGCACACAATTCAAAATATTTGAATAATAATGTTTAGATTGGTGTCTTTACGAGCTAAAGCACCCTAAAATTTACAAAGAAAATTACATGACTAAACAAGGAAATCCAACACCATTATCATCCATCTAGCCAAGGTTCTAAGTCTAGGAATGGAATATTAAGATAAAAGCTTAAAAGAATGCTTAACTAAGTATGAAAACAATATAAAATCTAACTAAACATGCCTACTAATATGCTTGAATTACCTAACATGGGCCTAAATAGACCTAAGAGGGAAATCAAATGGTTATGGTTACTACTCAAACAAGGTGAAATGGCCTCTCCCAATGACTACTTGGTCATTTTGGATATCCATTTACTAACGCACATTAAAGGCTTTAAGCAAGGATTGAGTTTGGTTATAAATCATATTTATTATATGAGGTGCAAATCAAAGCATGGTGTAAAGTATAAAGGAATGAGGTGCACCCTTTTTATAGTTTTCCTTCTAAGATAAACTTGTATTTTGGTGCATGTGGGACTAAAAGCCCCAAATTAGATTAGAATTTCTAATCATGATTAGGCCTTACTAATCACAATTAGTGAATTACCAAGTGATTAAGAGGTGTGGAGCCTTAATTAACCGCTTAGGGTCAACTAGGAGGTTAGGATAAGCTTTTGAAGCTTGTTGAGACGTTGTAGAGGTGAATGGGATGATTTTGAGTGGTTGGAAGAGGGGTTTGAGTCAATACTTGGGTATATTGACCAAATCAAGGAAAACATAGGCTTAATTAGCCTATAATCACTAATTGTTTGTTTTGAAGAGGATTTTGGCTTACGATTCACCGTAAAGTGGCATCCTGAATGCGAAAGGGGTTATATAATCAACAATGTGGTGTTAATTGGCTAAATTGGAAAGAAACATTAGTTAATTAGCAAAGAGCACTAATTATAATGGAATTGGGAAGAATATGAGTGATTTGCTTGCATTTTGGCAATAAGATTGCAAAAGCGGAATTTAGGTGTCTATAACGAGATATGTTATATAATCTTCATAGACTATATCAATGATAATTATCGACTATAACATTTGTGTTGCTAAAATCAACTACCATTCCTCTTGTTAAATAAATATAATATTTGAAGATACCATTTAATGTATCAATAATGGATGCATTTCATTTGGATAAATATAGAAGATAAAAACCTAACTATAGATGTGAAATATATGTCTTTGACTAATAAATAAGAAAATAATAAAGCAAAGTGTTAGGTTGTGTTTTGAAACCTCAACGATAAAATTGTTAGCATGATAAATGATAGTCACGAAAACCTTGCAATATATTAAAAATATGTATATAATATTAGGAAATAACCATTAATGAATCAATAGTTAGTGCATTTACTTTGATGGACATGTCTCATCTTATTTCACCACTCCCTCATACTACAGAGCCCCATAACACGAAATTTTCACAAGCACAACCTACATAAAGTTATATACATGACATTACTTCAAATTTAATGAGTGTTAAGAATGTGGAAGGTTGAGTTGGTGATATCAAATACAAATCCAGAATAAAACTCTTGCTGCTTGGGAAACACAGAGAATGCCCTGATATAATTGTTGCAGGAGCATCCATTTGCAAGAGAGAGAGCTTCTTAGGAGGTCAAATAGGTTAGAATAATGTATAGTTGTTTTCCCTTCATTCATAGTTATTTGAATTTCAAATTTGTATGTAAGTAGTAAAAGTGAAAGTAAAAGATGCTTAGTAAGCAAGTTATCAAGAGTTATATTGACTTAGTAAGAGTGGTCATAGTTTAAATCAAGGTCATGAAGACCATATCATCAGTGTAAGTTGCTAAAAATGAGCTTGTGAGGTGTTTTGGGATGAGGTTGATCATATTTCCATGTTTAGAGTGAAGTTGAGATTTCTTAGGAGTTTTGAGCAACTTTTGGAGTTGCTTTAGGAGTCTAGGATTGAAAATTCCATCTTCAACATGAGAATTAGATGGATGGACAAATTTATAATGTAATTCAATGTAATAGAGAATGGTATGAAGATTAATAATAATAATATATTCATGTATTACTTTTTTTGTGTGTATATTGGCATGTTGCAGTGAACTGTGTTTAAGAATTAGACATGGTAATGGAAACGAAACCTCCATACTCCAAAATCATCTCTTAGCCCTTTATTGTCATAATGAATAGTTAGTGGGAGTGTTCTAGCCACAAAACATTTTTTTAATCTTTTGACAATCGGTATAAAGATTTTTATAACTAATTATCTATACGTGGGCTTGATATAGGGCATCAAATATATTTTAAATGAACAAATGAAATTCATTCAAATATTTAATAAATCTCTACCTTGATCTAATGAAGAGGCCCACAAAGTTTCAAAGCAAATGGTCATGTGTGGACAGAGATCTCCTGAGAAAATTTGAGAGGCGAGAGGAAGATGTACGGTGACATCTAGGAAGGAAATTTGATACCAAAAAGGTAAATTTTGATATATCAAGTTTTAAGAATTGTTTGACCAATGCATTGAAGCATTCTTAAGCTATTTATGAGATCTCAAGGTTTGAGAAATGCATTTTAGGTTCAATTGTCTTAAGAAGCACACTATACAGTCCTAGTTAATCCATAAAGGATAGTCATGGAGTTTGAATTTCTTCAAACTAAGAAAAGGAAATTTGAGAAGTAGTTTATATAAGATTTAAGACAAATCTAAAGGTGTTGATCTTATTATGAAATCCTATGAATTCAATGAAAAGGATAATCTTAAAAGTGAAGATTGATTTCTAGATCCATAAGGCCTAAAACAAGATTGTTTAGTCTTGAGTTACAAGAGAGACAAAAGGGAGTAAAGTAGAGATGTTCTTTAGACTAATGCAACAAAGATTATCGACCAATACTAAGCAATGCATAATCAATCCATAAAATGTCATAGAATGTTGTGAAAAATGTATAAATTATTGGATAACTAGGACACCTTGTTTTATTCTAGTTAAGGAATTGTTGTGGGTTTAGATTTGGATCAAGTCATGTAATACCAATTAGAGTTTTGAATATCTTATGATATTGCATTGAAAGAGAGAAGAGTCATAATACGGACCAACAAAACAAGAGAATGCGGAGAATCCATTTAGAACAAGTTGAGTTAAGTTTTGAATAAAGTTAAGATGGGCATCAATCATGGTCTATAAAAATGGTGCAAACCCACCTTATGTGCCATGTTTTGTGGTTATCAAATTCAACTACTACATCAGCCCGAGATGAGATGCTCATATATATTTTCTCGAAAGAAAACAAAATTTCACATTCTTTCATTTCCCTCACCCGTGGACTTCTCCACTTGAATCCCATTGTTCACCACCCCTTTTCCTCCTCCAATGTTTCAATCCATCTAATTACGCCGAAGGCGTTACCCCTATGGGAAAGGGTTTTGCATACATTCATGGGACTGTGTCAAATTTGACAGCCTAAATGATGATTTTGCTATTTTTAACAATTTTGCTTTTTGTTTTTCTAAAAATTTTACTTTTCTGATTTTGCATGCTGCTTTGGCTTTACTATTTTTAAATTTTATTTTATAGCTTTTGCATGCATTAACCTTTAAATATTAGTCACTAAAACTATAATTTCATTATTTAGGCTCTCGAGTTCGATCAATCCCTACGTTAAATTGAATTTTGTAGGTATGCATTTAAATTCATAGTCAATTGGCTGAATTCATTTGATCTCATGCGCCTTAAAAGTGATTCTTTCTGAAAAAAGATGATTAAGATTTAGATTAACGTAGATTCTTTCATATATTGTGATGCTGATTTTGATTTTATATCTTACAATGTCAACTATTACCCATTCTCAATCAAAATCTCAAAGTACTCTCTACACAGGATCACTTGAAGGAGGCGTTACACATTCTTTTTACAACACACAATCCTTCTGTATAGTCATATCTTCATCTATTATTCCATGAATGCTTTTAAAAATCTTGTTATTATTCCATATTCAGGCATTTATATAGAGATGCATCCCCATGCACGGGACAACCTAAACCAACATCGAAAATCAATTTGGGAATGTTAGGATGGGGACAAAATGTCTTTGGTCCATCCCTGTTATGTCTACTCAAGTTTTCTCCCTCCCCTGGCCTTGGTAGATGTTACCAAAATAATTTTTGAAATTTGCAGAGAATAGTAGGTGCCTCAAGGGGGTGTCTAGGCATCCCCAACAATGTTTACCAATGAAACATATAAAATTAAAGAAAAAAAGCATCTCGTTTATAAACAAACCACTCATCCTCCACGGACTGTGGAGGCAACTAGACAACACTGTTTGAAATTCTATTTTTGTTTTGAAGATTTATGTTAGGCTCTTTTGATTTAGCTACTTGACATCTATCTCACTTAGTGGCAACACCTATATTTAATCTTGTAACAATACCTATATTTAATATTATAATGATACCTATATTTAATCTTGTAAAAATAATTTCACCTTTGTTGTCTCTATTCCATAAACTTCATGGAGTTCATATTCGAGTGTATTAAATGTGCCCTTGTTTATGTTCTAGAAGTGTTTTGAATTACACTTTGCATATATAATTCATTTAAAATATTGTAAAATTACCTCTATATTAATTTGTACCGTCGAAAATTGGTGCTCACTTATTCATTGATCATTTTATAATCTTGTCGAAAATAGGGTTGTTTTTGATGTACTAATTGAATAAGTATATATATATGTGTGTGTGTGTGTGTGTGTGTGTGTGTGTGTGTGTGTGTGTGTGTGTGTGTGTGCATTTATTTATTTAGTTTTATTAACTTCTTTTTTCACTTTTTTGTAGGGTATTTGTGATTCTCTTTCTCCCGCGGTAAAGAAGAGAGTGTTGTCTCTAAATGAACTTCAGGTGGGTTTCAATATTGATTGAAGTATTTATTCATTTGTTTTGTTTATTGCATGTTATGGATTAAAAAATTATTGTAGAGTGCTTTCATGTTATTTGCTTTTGATTGTTACATTTATATTTATAGTTGACTACAATCCTTTTTCCGAAGTGACATGTGGGGGCATGTGCCTTCATCAATGACATGATTCATTATGTGTTAAGGGGCTTGTTCCCCAATGAGGCCATTTCGAAGTGTCCCAAGTTGGACGTTAGACTGATCATTGACAAGGCTTTTTAAGCTTCCTGTCATACCTAAAAACATCTTCTAGAACTAACATACTTCTTTTCCCTCTCCAATTTAATATGATGCAAACTAGAAACACAATTCCCCTCCCTACAATAGGGTTGACATTAACTATGCCTCGCTTGCAGAGGGAGGAAGAGTTTAAATGTCTTCAATGTGTTGTTAATGTTTTGCATTGCAAGCAACTAAAACCACCTAAAACAATGATATAGAAATGATCAGAGATCGCCTCCACCTGATGCCAACATCCCCAATTTTCTCTCCAAAATCCAAACAATTGGAGATCATTCATGATGCTTCGCTTGATTTATGATTTTAACAAAGATGCACTTTGAAATATGAACCACCCCACAAATTGAAGAGAATGGGAATACCAATCGAGGCATCTACTGTTTGGACAAAAATACAAGAAACGCAAAGAAAATTGCACAAACAAAAACAAGAAATTTGATTTTAGAAAATAACTTGTAGTGGTTAGTTTATAAGTGTTTTTATAAGTGTTTTTAAACAAACTGTAACTCATTCCAAATAATTCCATGTATGTATTGTGGCAGTATATATCGGATAGAGAATCAAACTTTTTAAACACATGTTCAGTTTTTGTTATCCAACAACTATGCATTCCTAATTTCTTTATCATTGTATCTCCATACAAATACCTATAGTTTTCTCACTTCAAGTGTACATATTGTTCTTATTGTTTTCTATTCTATTTGCTTAACATAATAATATGTAATTCATTTCAAATAAATGCATGTATATATTGCGGTGGAACATATGGAACACATAATCTAACTTTTCAACAAACGTGTTCAATTTTTCCTTTATACAATTGCTCGCTACTTTATGTAAACCAACAACAACGCATTTTTAATGTGTTCTTCATTATATCTTTCCTTTATACAATTGCTCGCTTCTTTATGTAAACCAACAACAACACATTTTTAATGTGTTTCATGGTTTTGTTTGAGTTAACATACAACTTTAGAACTATGATTATAGAAATGTGGTCTCATGGAATGTTATGATTGTAAGATATGCACAAAATAGCTTTAACAATGATGCTCTCAAACTCGTTGAGGTAATAAAGAAATTTGGAATGTACCATAACCATTTACCAGATTTGTTTATATATAATTAATTTTGTCTCATTTAGTTTCATGAGAGGAGGAGGAGGAGGAGGAGGAGGAAGGAGTATTTCTTTATTTATAAGTTGCATATTCTTTGGGGGTAAGCATGCGAAGGAGACTTGCATTTTATTTTAAATGGAGAGATAATATGTTAAAGCACTTAGTCATTCTTTCAATCTACTTTGACAACAACACTTCACATTCACAACATTCTTGAGAATGATTATTAGCAAATTTACATGTCTCATTTGCATTTGTATTCAATTATTACACAATAACTTTATCTAACAACCCTTCTCTAATATATTTTTCAACATTTATTTTGGTTTTAATAGAAAATCAGTATTTCAATCACACCCATTATCAACATCAACTATTCAATTTGTGTACATTGCTACTTTAATTACAATCGCATCCCTATCAACGTCTCTGTTCGACCACGATTGCTTATTAAATTCGTAAATAAGACCTGCAATTTGCAGTGGGCCTACATTTATCGATTCGGCCGTCTGGTGGCTAACTTTGATTCACCAAACGGTATTATATTCATCTGAAACATGGTCAGACTTTTCATTGATACATCCCCGACTACCTACCTAGTCGCTACTCAATTTTGTTGGGGCAAGAGGTCATATGGCTGAGATCACCCATGACGCCTAATTCCCTTATAAATGCACCAGAAGCAGAGGGCAGGACAACAACAGAGATATCATTATCTACAGACTACAACAATGGCGGTGCCAACAGTGAAGTTGGGGCATTTAGGGTTTGAAGTATCAGCACAGGGGTTGGGTTGCATGGGCATGTCGGCCTTTTATGGCCCTCCCAAGGCTGAAGACGAAATGATTTCCCTCATTCACTACGCAGTCTCCAAAGGCATTACTTTCCTCGACACCTCTGATATTTATGGCCCCCACACTAACGAAATTCTTCTTGGAAAAGTAGGGTACCTTCAAATCTTCTCTTAACTTTGTTTTTCTAAATTTAATGGGATTCTCATATGGTAGAAGGATTTCTTAACTTGATTTGCAGGCACTAAAGGGAATAAGAGACAAAGTGCAGTTGGCTACCAAGTTTGGAATTAGTTTTGCAGATGGGAAAAGAGAGCTCAGAGGAGATCCTGCCTATGTTCGAGCTGCCTGTGAAGCGAGTTTGAAGAGGCTCGATGTGGATTGCATCGATCTGTATTATCAACATCGCATCGATACCACAGTCCGATCGAAGTTACTGTATGTACTTTTTCCTCGACCCTCGTGTGTGTAAATCTATTAAATTTGGATTCATTTAGTGAAATGACTGCTCTTACGGGTTTTATGTTTTACAGTAAGTTGTCTTTTTCTTTTTGAAATCTCTGATTTGATTAATTCCCTTTTTGATAATCTTGGGATTATACGCCACATTAAGGGTTATCCTGACCTGCACCTCGCCCTTGTTGGTTGGGCTATGTGACACCCACCAATTTTGATGTGGCGTTTTATCCAATTTTAATACTTTCTCATCACTCGGAGATTTGAACTTACATCTCTGTGTTGAAATCCCCAATATTTTACCCCTTGAGCTCATCTCATTTCACCACGATAGATTCTCATCTTGATTTTCTAATTAAAGCCTTTTCTTCACTAGTTTGTGACTGCAAATATAATCAATCGTGCCTTATAGGTAAGTGTAAAACTGTTTTTTTAGGTCACAGCCGAGTTAGCAGCCAACTTGATTTCCAGACCGTCATTTTGGTAAAACACAGAGCATTTTTTATGGAGCTACGGTTAGGGATCCTGATGAAAGAATATCTTAGACCTCGCCTCTCTGACAGAATTATACGGTGGAATGTGTTAAACAACAACACTTTGAGCGACCATCACAGGTTTTATTCGACAACATGCAAATTATACAAACTTGAGACTTGTTGCTAACACTACAGTCTTACAAAAGCTCACACAATGCCTGCAGGCTTACAAACACGTCGACGCCACAGTGTTTCCCCAATTGATTTAATCCTCTTAGTCGTACCAGACCTGCTGACAGGTCCCTTGCATCTGCACTTAGACCTATGTTGCCAGGATACGCCCTGACCCCCATGTTTCCTGTCTGATACGTATCCGATACAGATACGTACGGATATGGATACTGATACGCCAAGGATACGTATGGCAGCCACATGATCAATAAAAATGCTAAGTCTTAAGTATATTGAATGTTTTGAACATTGATTCAAGTTTCATATTACTATTTCAGTTATTTATGGACTAAAAAATGAGTAAAATGAGTAGATGTATATGTATGTGTATATATATTTGATTTTTTAATATATATGTACGGATGTATCCAAGACGTATCGTACCCAAGGGTTTTTTAAAATTGACGTATCCGCGTATCGTACCTGTACCCGTTCGATACTCGTACCCGTATCCCGGCAACGTAGACTTAGACTAATTCCCCCAAACTGGAACTAGAATCAAATGCCTTACGCAAGTGTGGTGATGTGTTTACATAGACACGTTATCCACCACTTACAATATTGCCTCGAAGCTACAAATGACCCATATGATATTTGATGTGTCCCAATCCTCTATGCAAGATAGGGCCTAATTTTCTATAACACAACTTGATGCACATGAGTCAGCTCAATGGTTACAACTATGGGTTGGGGGGGACTCATGTCGGACTTGTCTTGAACAATGTTGTATTTAAAGACGAACCTTTTTGTGCTCCCAAAGATTGCAAATACTTTGCCTTTGTGCGCAAGACAAGGCATGGAAAATACAACCAAACTAGGTGCAGAACTACCTGCACAATGACCTCCATACTTCTGTGCTGGCGCTGATCAAAGGTCTGACATACTCTTGCACTTGATTTGCAAGCTCATTTGAACCAGGAAAACAATTTACGTGGCAGCAACAAATGTACAACAGATTACAAACATAAAACCTCACAAGCAATCAATGTGCAAAAGAACAATACAAAACAGATGCGCTCGCATGTGGCACAAACATTACAAAGAAAGAGGAAAACAACAAAAACTATATGCAATCAAAATCTTGTACACTACTAGAGTTAGCTTATTTTCCTAGACTAATATTTGTGTGGGTGATCCAAGCTTGCAAGTGAACCAAGATGCTCCTGCATCAATCTTTGTTACATTGTCTGTATATATTTTAAATTTTGCATCTCTCAGGTTTTGGTCTCATGATCAAGCTTCAAGAGTAAACCTAGCCTAACTAAACCATGTACACCAAGGGTAAAAAATTTGAAAAGTTCATTTGGTATTGTTGGCAAGTTTATGCTAACTGTATGCCTTCTCATCTACTACACTTTTGAACATAGTTACCTCAAGTTGTGGTTGTATGGGTACTGATACGGGGACAGAGACACAAGTCAAATTAGTGTACGTGAGCAAATGAGTGAGGGTGTGGCTATATCTTATTATGCCGAAGGCGTTCCCCTATGGTAGAGGACCTCCGGATGTTTCTGCAGCGATGCTAAATTTGACGTCTTGACAGCTGTTTGGACGTTTGTTCAAAATGATTAAATTTGACGGGCCATTTTGGACGTTTTCTGTTTTTAGCAATAGTAATTTGACGGGATTCGAACCCGTGACCTGTGTGTTGTTGGCGTTTGTTTCGGACCTGGCGTTCGCAGAATGCTGCATATATCAACGGAATGCGATCTACAGGCAGCGAATTCTGAGGTGACGAAAGCAAAGCGGTGGAAAGGTTTGAAGTGCAGACCGGAACAGGACAGTAATGATAACTGCGAGGACAAAACAGATGAGGAAAAAAATGTGAAGGCTCCTCCAGCAGCGATCGAGATGTTCCTGGTATAAATATTGGGTATCAATGCGAGAGAAAGGTTGCAAGGTTTCTTAGGTTTCCACAGATGCCTTTCTTTATTCTTCTGGTTTTCTGTTTTTCAGATTCTGTCAACGAGGACCCCATCACAAACATGCCCCATCATAGAAGTGGGCTTGGCCTGTTTTGTAGGAGTTGCATACCCACATTCCAATGGAAGGTAAGAATTTGTTAATTCCTAAGTTTATAGTCATTATAAGTGCAGAAAGCATACGGCACCCCTAACATAATGTGAAACCGGTCATGAACCCTGTGAAGTGGTTGTACCAAGAAACCTTTGGATGCCACAGATTCCATTTTTCGGTATTCTTTTATTTCTGATTCCCTCTATGGGAATTTCCCTTCTTTGATATTCTTTTATTTCTGATTCCGTCAATAGGAATCTCAGTCATGAACATACCCCATCTTAGTCTAAATGGGTTTTATCTCTGGGAAAAAATCCTCTTTCCATCTCTATTTAAGTTTTCACAGTCAGCAGATCTGTAGAGGGTTTGCAGATCTCGGATTCAGGTCCAAAAACATAATGCCCCAGATCCATCATCACCTAGCCCTCGCTTCAATATTTCATGACTCTTTGGAGGAGAGAATACTGAAGGAAGACGATTACATGGTTTGTCACAGAACACCAATTATAGAAATTATCAATTTTTGCTTTCATTGTTGTAAAATTATAAACCTCGAGAAAAGTATCATATTAATCCTGCTTTCCAGTCTTTATAACAGTTTTTTTTTAATTAGTATTCTGAATTCAAAATTTTGTTTCAGTTTAGATTTTTTCTTAGACCCAGGCTTTTAGCTATAGAGATTACAATACTTACAACAGTTTGAAAATTGGGCTCATAACTATGGTTTCAATTCCTCTTTCATGGGCTTGTGGGTGGGCATCAACAATGAGTTCAGTCTCAGCTATTCACAGAGAAAACGACTGGGAATTAGCAATTGTAAATGCATGGAAAATGCCACAAGGGCTCTCCTGGATGATACAAGGGACAACATGGAATAATTGAATCAAGGTTTACATACATTGATTGTGGCAATGGACAGAAGGGAGAGGGCAATCCTTGTAATAGGCAACTAAGAGAGCCATTGACATGGACATACTGCACATGGACATGGCTCTTCACATGTACGATGACATAATGAGAATCACAGAAAATCTAAACGAGAAATATATAATTCGTTATGGTGCTACAAACACTGTTTATAAATGTGTTCTAAAGAATTGTAAGCCAATTGCTATAAAGAGACTGTACAGTCACTACCCACAAAGCTTGCGTGAATTTGAAACTGAGCTGGAAACAGTTGGAAGCATCAAGCATCAGAATCTTGTGAACTCATAGTGGTTATTTTCCTGTATGCACTCTAATTTCTTGTGTTCCTTCTGCATCAATGAGAAATATAGGAGTAAGAGCGTAAAACTGTGTCATCTCATGGTATGGCAATAAAACCAAGCTTATCTAAGTCATGGGTTAATGAACTTTCCTTTTCAGTCAAAAAGGTTAAGACTACCAGTGCTCCTAACTTTCATGATAGTGAGACTATTAATGCATATCCTCATAGGTACCTCAATCTGAGAGCAATAAAGGGTTGTGCCTCCTAATCTCAATAATGGTCTTATGGGAATAAAAAGAGAACTTCTTCAAGCCATGGACTGGTAAGCTTAACTTTGTAGTCTGAGGTGAAAGCAACATAGAGAATTGCATATTACAACACCTCCAAAGTTTGCCAACTTTAGCAATCAACAAACCCTTTGAATTGACTAGAGAGAATTAGGTTGTTCAAAACAAGTTTACATGTATGAAATTCAGTCTTTTATTCTCTCTCGACTTGCTCTTGAATTTTCCTGGAGAATCTGGTACTTCCTAATGATGATAAATTGGAATCATATGACATATGTGATGATTGGAGTTTTGTACTTTTGGGCTATATTCTATCAATTTGGGCTCCAACTAGGTGAAATATTGAAAACAATGTGGTATGTATACTAAGCAATTGCACATGAGTTGAATTGTATGTAGGATGGAATGAAAATCTAATGTTGCTTTGGGAAAGCAATTTGATGTAGTAGTTGTTGTGTAACATATGTGTTGACATCGTTATGTGTTGTTTTTAAATTTGTTAGTACTGGAACAGAAGTGCAACTAGCCTCGTGGATGTTAAAAGTTCTTCTTAGTTGTAGGATTGAACTCTTACATGACTTAAGACTGGTGTGGGTATATATATTAACTTGAATCAAGATTGTTCTGTTCCAGGTAACAGTCGGCAGTTGGTTGCTTAATTGCATTTCTTTCAATGCAAAATGAACACTTTGTTCAACTATAATAGGTAGGACTGCTCTGCTAGGTTCCTAAAAATAGTAATTGCCATCTTAATAAGTACATTGAAAGAAGACCACAACATACTTGTGATGCACAATGAACACCGAAATTTGTGAAGCCTGGTCATGATACAAGAGATTTAAGTAAAGGGGTAAGTACTGCGTAGGTAGTTAGTTCTTTTTGAAGGGAAAATTAGCTTTTGGGAATTTTGTTCCTTTTCCACTTGCCCAAGAGGAGTATTTGAGGGGGCAAATTTTCACCTCGCTTGAAGGTTAAGCTATTAGTAATTTCTTAACATTTTCAATTTTATGGATAACTTTGCACCCAGATGGGGGGCCTTTGATTGGAAAATTTGTTGTTCCTTTCTAACTGGATATTTCACCAGATAAGAGTAGGGTGAGAAGCCCTGATCTGTATTAACTTTTTAGACACCTAGACTTGATGTTGATCTGCCCTAAGGAGCTGGGTTAAATTGATTACAAAATTGAATGGAATAAAATTATTGTTGTTACTTCTCTATTGTTTTTCTTATGGTACATACGTTTATGTCATAAACTTTGATACACAACTAATACTTTTTTTGTCTCATCATCTGGTTTAGCTGGTAAAATTACATGTGTACGTTATGATAGTTGCTTTTGGGTTGCTACTTTTGAATTGGTTTCCATCTATTTGTAATATTCATAGAGTTTGCATGTAAATTTAGCACTATTAAGTATATGGGGGGAAGTGAGAACAACAATATTATATCTAATTAAGGATTCTGCCTTTTTCCCTCCATTTGCCAAATAATCTTCAAATTGGTTCTACTTCCTTCTAATATGTGACAGTGATTAATAGTGATCATTTTTTCTGTGACATGCTATTATATTTTCATCAATCATTATCAATCATTCAATACATTCATGGCGCTATTGATCTATTGTGATCATATTCTTCAATTCATGAATTTTGATGACTTAGATACACCCTTCAGGAAGTATTGCATTTAACTGAAGAACTTATCTAGCTTAGTTGATTGCTTCCTTCACTATCTTGCCTCCAATACATTGTGTTTTGTTCAAAGATGAATATTTTAGGAATTCCTATTAAGTTGCATCAATTTCCTTAATACACAACTTTGTGTTATATTGGTTAAAAACTTGAAATTAGTAAGAATCCTGTGACTGTATGTTTCAACAGTTGATCATCACTGTTATAGAGATCATCAGAGTTTAGGAATCCTTGTTTCGTTTCTACTGTGTCATTGCCTTAAAGTTAACCCTATTGTATTCACCACAGGGTTGATATCTCTTGGCATTTTTCAGATAGATGTATTTAAGAAATTTGTTTAGCTAGAGTTTCAGCTTTGGAATACAAATATATGATGAGCTTCAGTACAACACATTTCATCATCCTGTGTAGTTAAGACCAAGATAAAATTAATTATAGATATAATTACATATAAATGACAAGAATAATATGCTTATTGGGTTTTTGTTCTCTTTAAATGCTTTGCATGCATAATCCCAGGTCATGTTGACATGGAAAAGCATGAATGTAGGTCCAGTATTAATCTTGTGATGAACTTCCACCTGGTTGTAGGATTGAATTGATATAACAAAAAAAGGATGTAGGTCCAGTATTAATCTTGAAAAATATTCTGAGAGTTGAAAGTGAACATGTCAAACATGTCACTTTAAGTGAACCAAAATATGAAAAACTTGCAAAATTGTATCTAGATCATATTGTTAGGTAGGGCAGTATTTGTTTTTAATATCTTTCACTTTCTCAATTTCATTTATGCAAGCTCATTGATATTGTGTTGATTGAATTTTTACATTTATAGTAGATTTCTTGAGAAAAACCTCTTAAGAATATATCCAAAGGGCACACGTCCTAAGTCGTCAAATTCCAAGCCCTTTCTAGCTTGGAAACATGGTGCACACATGGCCGCAATCAACATGAAGGTTCTGTTATATGTTTTTCCATATTTTCTTTTAGTGAGCTCTGTTATTGTAGCCTTTGTTGATCAGTAAAGTTACCTTCTAGATGAATTTTCGTGTGTAATCTCTCATTCTGACTTAATGCAGTGATTGACTTTAAAATTTGGGAATGTGGTTTTTGAAGTTTGTTAGGAGTGTACTAGTAACATACAAGCAGTGCTGATTTTATATTGTCTTTCAAGATATATCCTAGACGCAACCTTTAAGTTTGTATATGTACACGTGGTAAGATAAGATTTCTCTTAGGGATTGCTTTTGATCGTTTCACTTATATTTATAGTTGGCTCCAATCATTTTTTTGAAGTGACATGTGGGCGCATGTGCCTTCGTCAATGATAGGATTTGTTATGTGTTGAAGGGCTCGCCCCCCAATGAGGCCATTTCGAAACGCAAACATGTTGCAACACTGACACAATTTCACCCAAATAATTAACTACAAAAGTAATAACTATCCCTTTAAATCAAATAATATATACCTTTCGGTGTTCACATTGCATTGTGCACATGCGATTGCTAGTATACATGTATACACCTGAAAATGTAGGCATGGGGACTGGAACACATTCCTTGACCCTTTACTGGAATTGTCTGGTAATTGCACTCTTAGGTTACATATTATTGCAATGAATTTATTGAAATGGTGTGTTTTTGTGGTCATAAGAGTTAAATGTAAATTTTTCTTTGAAAGTGAGCAAAGCATGCACTCCACAGTCCATCAGAATCAGTCAAGAAGTCCACAAGTATTTACCTTGCTGTGTTCTTGAGCACTGGTTATGTTGTGGAGATTCATGTCAGGAAATATGGGACTAATTCATTGCCGAGGGCTAGCAAGTTTTGAGGTGCAAGCTTTTAGTTCTTTGGATAGACTCCTTGTTCTATCAGGCTCAAACATTCTTTAACTTGAATGGATTCAGGAAATCTTGAATCAGGATATTCCATCCAGAATTCAACCATTCCCATTCTGAAGGTTAAGGCATTCATGCAAAAGCGATGTAGATGGGCTAGTGTTTACTCTCCTTTAACATGTTTCAGAATAGGTTGTAGTTAACTTTTATAATTGAAAGCAAGGAGCACTTTTTGCACCATCGTTGACCTTCCCTTTCTGTCTTCAACATTGGGTTTTGATTTTGATTTGTGGCTGGTGAGACTTGGGGCTCAAATACTAACTCCGCATTTATTAGGTACTCACTTTCAGAACATGGTTTGGGAAAAAAGAGACCCTTGATCTTACCAATTCTGAGGCAGCCTGAGCTTGTGAGCCACTGCATCCCCCATACCTTCAGTTTGAAAAATACTGCAGTCGCAGTTTCACTTTAATCATCTCCTTTATAGATGGTTGTACTTGTTGATATGACTAATGGAACATTGGCTCTGTCTAGCACCTTGGGGTCTTCTTTCAGCATGATCCAATGCACTTGTAGCTTTGTCTTTGTTTTTTACTTTGAGTGGCTGTTGTCAAGTGACCTTGATAATTTCTTGGTCGAGTCATCAACATTTGTGAAGAATGTGTCTTTGCCACCAGATTGAGCCCTCTGGCGTGAGCTGGGACTTAGCAGTTAGTACCCACATCAATGTTTACGCTTGTAACATAAAGAATATTGCAGAGTTTTGAAAGATTCAATAAAAAATATTCTCAATTTTTTAGCCATGTGATGTAAGACTCATTTCTGGGCACCAAAATAGCATATTTAGTAAATCTTTCTATTTGTCCATGTATGATGTTAAGTCTTGAGCTTTGCAAGGTTTGTAATAAGTTCAACAAAAGTGATTTTCAATTTTCACAGGAACCTACTGTACATAACAGTGCTCTTATTGCAATGTTGTTGATTTTGTTTTTATGGAAAGAACATTTTTTTGGTCCACTCCTTGGAGATGTATTGTAGAGGCCAGGAAAATCCTTCCGTTATATCTAAGATAATTTTTGTCCTATGATTAGGGATTTCCTTGTCCTACTGACTTTCATTCTTGGTCATTCTGACGTCTTTGGGTTCATCATGTAACTCATAGTTATATACTTAAGTACTCACTGTGTCTTTGGATTCACCATGTAACTCATAGTCATATACTTAGGACTCACTGTGTCGAGCCAAAAGCGAGGTATTGCTTGTGACAGCCAGTGAGGACTGATGTGGCATTGATGATAGCAGCGGGGCTCTTATGCAAGGTTTGGGTTGGTCATTTCTCTTTTTATAATGATTTGGTAGAGAGGATGGAAGATTAGAGTTATAAAGTGAATCTTCAGTGTTAAATGTTGCTTGAGAACAGTTGCACTGCTTGCTGCATTGTACACTAACCTTCTTACTCTGTATCTTGTCTTCATGTGTTTCAAACTTTCAACTTTCAGGCGGGAAGTTGTCCCCAAATATTTGACTTCCCATTATTTATGCAGACTCAAAAAATTAAAATTTCTTACTGCAATTAAATCTTAGGCTTTTGCTCTTGCTGTCCTAGCAAGTTTGATGATCTAGGGATCACTATTGTTGATTCTTTATCTAAATTGTAACATTTGCTTGTATACCCATTGGCTATTACAGATAGGAGAACTGAAGAAACTGGTTGAAGAAGGAAAAGTAAAATATATTGGACTTTCTGAGGCTTCTGCATCAACAATTCGAAGAGCGCATGCTGTCCATCCTATTACAGCAGTTCAAATAGAGTGGTCCTTGTGGACTAGGGATGTAGAGGAAGAAATTGTCCCAACTTGCAGGTATGCGAGGTTTTACATCTATTATTTTCGATGTTATCATTTGTTGCCTTTTTTAACTGACTAACACTTAAGTTTTACTTGTAGGGAGCTTGGTATTGGAATTGTGCCATATAGTCCTTTAGGCCGGGGTTTCCTCTCGTCTGGAGCAAAGATTGTTGAAGACTTAGCAGACAATGATTTTAGAAAGGTTTGCATCCATTTAAATTTCTTAGCATTTATAGGCTTTATTGGCAGTTTAGCTTTTCCCATAGATGCTTGTTATCATCACTTGTCATCCTCTCATTTTATTCTTATTAATGATAACTATTGAACAATAAAATACCTATGTATCCACAAGTTCAAAATTATGAGTTCCATTCCCATCAATTTGAGGTGTTTTCACATTGTATCAATTCTATTGCAAGTTCATGGGGCGTGTGATTAAGTAACAAGGAAAGTGGGTACCTTGTTGAAGACCTTGCTTTTGTCCTTTGGTTAATGATCCATATCCACTAGTAGAAAGTTTTAAACTACATTTATTGTTGTTTAACTACAACTTGGCTTTCATATATTTATAACTGAGATGATCTCTAATTTTGTGAAAATACTCTATTTGCAGAGCTTGCCAAGGTTTATGGGAGAGAACCTCGAAAGGAACAAGGCTATCTTTGAGAAGTTATCCTCAATTGCTTCCAGCAAAAGTTGTACCCCAGGGCAACTTGCACTTGCTTGGGTTCAGCACCAAGGAAATGATGTTGCACCAATCCCAGGGACAACCAAAGTCAAAAACTTTGAAGAAAACATTGGTGCTCTTTCTGTGAAGCTTACACCTGAGGATATGAAAGAAATAGAAGCCATAGTGTCCTCTGGTGGTGTCTATGGAGATCGATATGGTGAAATGGATTTTACATGGATGAAGTCAGAAACACCACCTCTATCTTCATGGAAAGGGATCTAGGTGGTTTTGATAGTGTATCATTTAATGGCTGGTTATATGCAAGCTAAATAAGTGGATTCTACTTTAAAATAAGAAGTAAATGTATCAGCAATGAGGATCTATAGAGTGCAACATGGAAAGTTCGATCTGTAGACTGCAGGGTAATTTGCTCGTTGGACATGGTGTTCTGTAACGTGCATTGGTCCCATAG
Organism: Taxus wallichiana var. yunnanensis; assembly: GCA_018340775.1. Taxonomy (NCBI): domain Eukaryota; kingdom Viridiplantae; phylum Streptophyta; class Pinopsida; order Cupressales; family Taxaceae; genus Taxus; species Taxus wallichiana. The sequence continues at coordinate 878,221,632 of CM031242.1, forward strand.
AGTTATGAGTGTCATGTGTGCTGAGCTCAACAGAAATTAGGTATGTTTTTTCTGAAAATATGTAATAAAACAAGGCTAGTATTTGTGTGTTACAGAGATGGTCTCACCATTCATTTGTCTATTTCTTGTCATTCATTTTGTTCACTTGAAAGTAGGATGTAATTAGAAGATACCATTTCCTTGGGAGATGGTTTTGAATCGTCATTTAGTATCTAGAGTAGGTCATCTTTATTCATGTCCATAGATTTAATGTTGTTGAAGCATCTCACTTATGGTCAATTTTTTTGAGTTAAATGAGCATGCATGGTTGAGGGAGTAGATTAGATATTTGCATATAAACAAGACCTTAATTGGCACAGATACAAGTTTTTGACCCTAGGCCACTCCTTTGTACATAAAGACCCTGGCATGATACTACTCCATACTGGGCATTATAATTTTTTTACTTTGGAAGTGGTGTTCTTGTGGGCTTTTATTGTACTGGAGGCAAGTTATATAGTCTTCACATAAGCAAAAACCTTCTTGAATTATTTTCAATTTTATTTATTTCATTGTCTAAAATTGCCCCTTTTCTATAGATTTTATTGGTTGAACTATTTTCTGACAATTTGAACTGATTTTTGACCAATGAAACGGCAGCAATTGCAAAAAAGTTGGCCATAGACTATAGTTTTTGGGGAAATAACTTGTAATCTGAAACAGAGAAAAGAACCAACAACGACCACTATTTTGAAACACATTTAATAGGAAGATAAATAAGATGGTTACATTGCTCATTCAAAAATTGTGAAAATTTAGGTAGGATTTGAAAAGCGTTGCAATCTTTTACACAGTCCAATGAAATGCCGGCTTTGGAATTGGCTACATTTGGATTTGTCAGCAAGAAAGCTGGAAAAAAATCTTATTGCACCAAAAGAGATGGTGATCAGTTTATTGTTGAGACAAAGCTGTTCCATCATTGTCAATTTAATTTCATCATTGCCGTCCACTTGGTGTCTATTTACGACACAACTGCGGGGTTCATTAACTGCATTTTCATCCCTCTAATCCCAACGCTTTGGAAAGAACCTCCATTAGAACTTCCCACAATTTACAAATCTCTCTCCCATACTCATCCATAACCTCCCGCTAATAACAAAAAAAAGTCCTCATCAGAATATAGACATTAGAAAAGGAGGATTGAATAGAACCAAACAATATCATACATGAAATTAGAAGGCTCTTTGGGCCATTTGTTCATATCTCTACTCTCATGGACCCAAGCAATGTTGTAATAATCATCTCCCAGTGCTTGTATGTGAGTGATAAGAGAAATGATTCCATGATTAACGACATGAATGAATGCCCCAGTTTTGTGTGGTTATAAATTTCTGCTATTTAATATTGTTGAAGAGGTTGGACACCCATTAGTTTACAAGGTGCTCATATATCTTATCTATGTATTGTTTCACCACGGTGTCCACATGGAATCCAATTGTAGGAGATGTACACACTTTACCTCCTCGTGATGAAAAAAAAAGTAAATCTTACATGGTACATTCTTCATATTTCTCGGTCTCATCAGCTTGTGGTTCGGTATATTCAAAGTCTTATTTTCACTTTTGCGAAACCTCTTCTCTAGCCACCAACTCCTCAATGAAGTTTATTTAAGGGATGCTCAAGGATTTTCGCATCTCTCCCACAACGTGAAGGGAAGTCCCTAATTGCTGATGGTTGGCTCTTGCAGGATTGCTCTGAATTGAGGTTGTAAGCATTTCCAGCAAGGCAATAAGTGCGACATTGTCTTTTTGTTGTGGGGGTTGCAGGAAGGTATGGTTTGGTAGGGTCTTGTCTTTGTTTTTTAGTTTTTCCTTTGCTTTGGCATCTACAAGAAAGAAAACAGGTAGAGGAATGATTTCTTTGAGAGGAAAAAAAAATGAAAATTAGTGGTGGTAGCATGTCTTCACAACCAAGATGCACTGAAATGCATGAGAGCCAACTTGAGAGGGCAGTGAAATTGATGAAACCAAATGGAGTCTACTGTAATTTATAAGAAAAAGGTTAAAAAATCCTTTAGAAATTTGTTACTAATATGTATTTTTGCACATGATACAAGCTCCATGGGAATAAATAAGAAAGCAGTAATCATAATGCCCAGTTACAAAGTATGTAGACAATTCTAGTGGTAAATAGTAAATTGAAGTTATAGAGGTTGACATATCTACAACAAGAACAATAATATCATTATTTTGTAACAATCAACCAAATTCCAATACTAATATAATATTATTGTAATTTTACAAAAATATTGGCAAAAGTTTACTTTAATTTTATCCTAATGTTCTAAGTTTTACATATTTATCTAATTTTCCTTATTTTCCATTATTTTTCTTATTTGTCATTAATTTTATAAGTTTGATAATTTTGACGTAAACATGAAAATTTGAGAAAGTTTTATGAAATTTGGTATTTTTTTACGCCAGAGGCATAGAACTTTGAAGAGCCATTTGTTAGCAAGCATTTGTGTTTTTATATCTATTATTTATGGTATCTTTTCAGGTTGCATCAACATGTGTTCCAATAGTATCATGGCCCATGTTTGGAGAAATTCAATTATGTCAAAGAATTGACAATGTCTCACCCAATACAACCACCACATGCCCAATTGGATCATTTCACCTTAACTACCACACTCCCAACCTCTCCTAAAATAGGAGCATTGAAACATGGTATGGACATCATGGAGAAGGGACTATTTTCAAATGTTGTAGTTACGATTGCCGTGGTAGAATGTATTGCAAAATGCGGTAGCATTAAAAAGGAACAAAAAGTTTTGGATTTTTTTGAAAGAAATGCAATCAAATGGACTGTAATGATTGTAGGATATGCAAAAAAATAATTTTGTTGAAAAGGCCTTGGAAGTTTTCCAACAAATGCAATTGGCAACATAATGCTAGACCCCATAACAATCTTGACAATCCTCCTACCTTGTATCATAATGGGAGTTTTAGGGAAGGGCATATACATTTATCATAACATGATGGGAATCTAATTTTTGTTTGTTGTAGTTCTATGTGCCATTGTTCAAATGTATGCAAAATGTGGAAGCATTCAAAAGGTATGTGAAATATTTGACAAACTACCTAGAACATATTCAATCTCATGGATTACGATGATTGTATGATATGCACAAATTGAATTTGTTTAAATACCTTCCAACCTCTTAGGAAATCATATTTAGGAGGTTTCAAATTCGATTCCACAACCTTTTTGGGCATACTCCCAATTCGTGCCAAAATGGAAGGCTTTAGAACAAGGTATGGACATTCATCAGAACATATTGGAATGTGACTTTTTGTCAAATATTGTTTGTTGTAACTTTGCTAAATAGATAAAAATACTATAATATTAGATTAATATAATTTATAAGTTATAACTTGTTATTTTTCCATTTAGAGATAATCAAATGGAGAAACAACTTGGTTATTAAAATCAATAGAATTGGGCCTCCTAGGTTTTAAAATGATGCTAAAGTTTTGCTTGAGTTTTTGAACAACTTATTAGATTGTATTCTAGTGAGCTTCGAATGATGTAACAGGATTGGTTGGGTCGGCTTTTGTAATCTTTGGTGGAGAAACATGCACAATTCGTATGGTGGGAGTGATTATATTTCTCTATTGTATTATTGGAGCAACTCCAATTGATGCAACATCAAATGAATTGCTCAAGGCATCTATTGCATTGGTTATGGGAAGGATGCATAAGGCACATGAATAGTTCGATTAGTGCAATCGCATTTAGGAAATCATACTCGGTGTTTTGCATTTTTAAAGCTAAAAGCTGTATAGTTTTTCTTTGCCATTACTTGGAGAGTAGCAATGGATTTGAACAAATGACTATTCACCCATTTTTGTCTATATTTCCATTACATGCAAGAGATTGATATGGGTGTATGGTGGTAATTGGAGTTAGAGAAAACATTAATTTATAGTTAATTTGTATTTTCATTTTGATGTGATAGTTGTATAATATCTCTTTTAATGTTGTTTTTGTGTTCATGGATAAATTAGATATGCTATGGAAATGAAGTTAAAACCTATAACCTCAAAGCATGAACATAATCTACATCAAACCATCATGATAAGAGATAAACAAGACTAACATCTATCATTGTATGAACTAGATTAAATCTAAACTAACATGATAAAGCTACTCTCTTCTCTTTAGATCACTTAATTAAACATTGAACCTTAGAAGATCAACTTAGCAATCAAATGTGTGATTAGTTGTTTTATGGTTTTCAAGCTTTCAAGAACGAAGTCTCACCATTAATGGCTTCAAGGCCAATGGTTCTCTCTATTTACTCAAAACTTGGATTATGGATGCAAATGGAGGTTTTTTGTTCAAGATCAATGAAGGGAGTAAGTTTAAGATCAAATGTCTTAGCTTAAAACTAATACAAATGGAATCCCAAAACTAGGTGTTCTTAGTGTTAATAAGATATCTTAGATGTGAAGGTGTAAGTTGAATGGGTAGGCTTAACCTTGCATTTATAGTTTTCCAAATGGAAGAGTTTGAACTTTGGGTGCAGTATAACAAATTGTGATTGATAGATAGCCTACGAAGCCAATAGAAGTGGTCTAAAGAGAACTAGGGAGGTTATGAATGATCGAAATGATGAATGTTTAGCTAATAAGAGAGATATGAGTCAAATAATGATTATAAGAGGAATGTGATCGAAAGAGTCGTGAATGGGCATTCGAGAATGGAGCAAAGAAGGGTTGATTAATGAAGTGTCGTCAATCGGTGGAATTGGATGAAATGCTAAGTGTAAGCATACTTGGTGTACATTTGCCCCTCTTTGGGGTGGCGTAAATGATGTCACTTCAAAGAAAGTAGACAAGCATAAACAATTAGAAAATTTTGAAGGGGTAGAAGAAAGATGAGTAGAATGGACGATTCCCCTCGATTGTCGATGGGGTGATAGAAGAACTCAATTGACAATTGAAAAGATGACAAAAAGAGAACAAAAGAAAGAATAGTGTGAAGAAGAAAGGGGATATAAAAGAAAAAGGAATATGAGGAAGAGGGAATGAGCTAACATTCATCCAGTGCCTTTTAAACAACTTTATTTTTCATCATATTGTTAGAAATCTTGATCATCGGTCCTTATTACAAAGAATGAACAAAAGTGTAGTATGACATGAAAAACCATATACAAACAAATGTCCATTGCCAAAAACACAAACTCCATGCAACATACAAAATGAAATGCAATACGAGAAAGTAAAATATTCCTAACTCCATGCAACATACATAATGTAATGCAATACGAGAAAATAAAAGATCCCTAACTCCATGCAATATACAAAATACGATGTAATACGAGAAAGTAAATGATGCCTAACTCCATGCAACATACATAATGCAATGCAATACGAGAAAGTAAAAGATGCCTAACTCAATGCAACATACAAAATGCAATGCAATATGAGAAAGTAAACAAGTTAACCTAACGAGAGAAACATAATGTTTTTGTTATCAAGATTCAATCACAACCTATTCGAATTAACGACAAGGGTTAATGACAAAGTGCCCAAGCAAGGATACATGCAAGGAGAATAATGGAGGACACTTCAATTCTATGAAAAAATGTGCACTATGAAACAATACTAGGCAACTCGTTGTGCCCCGAGTCTGAGGCAGAAGTAAACAACTTAGCTTTTGTTGATGGAGGTAGATCAAGATGATCCGCGAGTCGTGCACATGAATATGTGAGAACTAAAGAACAACGTTTTTAGGATGATTTATATTGTTTTTGATGTTTCTTGAAACATATTTGAATGTTTTTTATTTTTTAACATATTTGAATGTTTTTATGATTTTGAAAGTTTTTTGAAACTATGTATAGGAAGATGAGGAAGCGTGGATGCCCCTAGCGATAGATGGGATGTACAAGGGCATAAGGCCATGTGTGTGTGAGAAAGGTGAAGATGTAAAAATGCCCTAGCGATTAGGTGGGAGTATTCAAAGGCAAACTCTTCACAAGTAGAAGCGGGACCCAAGGCCATTATGGATAGGTTCAACATGATGGTGAATGTAAACCAATGAAGTGCTAAGAAGAAGTAAGGATGCCCCCAACGTAAGTTGGCCTAAAAGCACATGATAGAAAGGAAGGAGAAGATTGTTTTTGTGAAAGGGGACAAAGGTGTCGAAAATATGGAAAAAAGTAATCCTATACATATGGATGTTCTAAACGAAGTAGAAGAATGATGTGAATGATATGAATGTAGCTTAGAAGCCTCGCGATGAAGAAGTGATTAGCCAAAGGCACAAATCGTGAGACGAGATAAGGACTAAAGTAAGAGTCTGAACAAGGTCCAAAAAAAGATACTTGGTAACATACTAACCTGCCTATTTATAAAGATCCAATGTGTGCACGTGGAATTTATTACCTCTCGAAGGGAAGATTTAATAGAAAACAAGTGAAGACACCCTAGCCAATGTGTAGGAATGATTGATTTTATAGATGATAGGTGATTTGTGAATGAAGGGTGGAAGGATAGCCGTACATTGCTCCGTTGCCAACCAAACGTCCATAGCCCCGATGGAGATGCATCGATTCTAATCACAATATTGTTCTATTTCCGATCAAGGTCCATAGCCCCAATAGAAATTATTGGAAATACCCCAAACAAGATTAATATATCAATTTAATTTTGCTTTGTAGCTTTTAGCTTTTGACTTTGATTGATTTTGATTATTTTACTTTCTAAAAACTTATTTAAGATCTCTTGTTTGACAAGGGTTAAGAACCACCGATGGCTTGATGGAAGGAGGTGGAAGTGATTGTGATGGACAATGGCTAGTGTCAACAATTATGTCCAAAAGTTATTCACAAAAAGTTTATTAAATGTTGAATGTGATAGGATCTCTAAGAGGTCGAGTCATTCTTTAATTTACCAAGGTGATAAAAGACCGGGGGTCAAATGGATACCATAGAGATAAATGTCACAAAATGTGTGCGAAAAGGCTAACCACAATATCACCGAGGGATGAAAATGGAAGGAAGACTTTCATAAGAATAGCAATGAAGGGAAGAAAGAAACATCCATGTGTACGTAATACCTGATTGCAATGTTTGATTGTACCTTTGATTTTGCTTGTGTTTTCTCATGTTTTTGTATTTTTGCATTTATTTTTTGATTTTTAGATTTTTGATAGTTTTTGGAAAGGTGGGACCAAAAAAGTCACTCTGCGTGGTAAGATCCAACAACAATGTCTGCGACTTCTTTGATAAGGGAGACTAGGCATGTTTGTTTATCAAGCGTAATGTTATCTCTAATCTCGATGATCGAGGTGAGCTCATACTCAACAAATGACTGTGATTTATCTTGAAATGAGGATTTCATATGTGGGAGATTGAATTCCCCATCCAGAGGTTTATGCACTTTGTGCCATACTTGATGGTTACGTTGATGTGCATTCTTGAATCGCGTTTGATTTATAATTTTGAGATTGTTCGAGTTGTTGGGGATTTCAAGCTCTTGGAAGTTTTTATTTTAGCTTGATAATGAACTTGTTTGGGTTTCTTATAAGTTGATGCATGACTTGTTTGATCCGAAGGAGAAGAAAGTGAACGTGGATGTTTAGAAGTGATGTGAGAAATGACTGTGCGCTTGCCACAACCATTAATAGAAGAAATATGTGATGGATGAAAAGGATACGGTCCAAGAATTGAAGAGGATGGGCTACGAGGAGGTGAGCCATTAATAGAAGATGACGAAGGGCTGCTAGAATATGGCCCTAAGATGGAAGAAATTGGGCTATAAGGACATGGTCCAAGAATAGAAGATGATGATGAAGGGATGCTAGGGTGTGGCCCAAGTATAGACAAGGAGGGACTACTCAGAGGTATCCCATAGATAGAAGAGGATGAAGGGCTACTAGGATGTGGCCCAAGAATAGAAGGGAATGGGCTACCAGGAGGTGACCCACAAGTAGAAAATGGAGGGCTACCTAGGGGTGGCTCCAAGATAGAAGAAGATGATGGGTTACTTAGCGGTGACCTAAGACAAGATTTTGATTGAGGAATGATGATAGATAAGAAATGAGTTGGTAATGAGAAGATAGGCCATGGATCAATGCTAGACCCCGACATCTCATCATGCTCGAGGAAGAAGGTGAAGATGGAATAAAAGAAGAATCAAGTTCCATGACCTTAGGCTCCTCATCTATATTATGACAAAAGGGATAAACTTCCTTTCCCCAATACACAAGCGTATCAAGTTCTAGAAAGAATCCTTGTTTGCAATCCTCTAAAGGGATATCATCGTGTACTCTGATTATTTCTTCATTCTGAGAGAAATCAATCAGTAGAGGTTGTTGTTCTTTGTCCATAGAAGGTTGAATAGAAGAAACAGTCGATAAGCGGGGAAGATTGATTGATAGAAGAAAATGACTCAAGAGAGGAAGTAGGATTGGTGGTAGGTTCCTCATGAATGGATGATTTGGATCTGGACCTAGATTGCTTTTCTAGAAGATGATGCAATGTAGGAGAGAAAATAGGATCACATAGCCATCTATTAAGTTGTGACGTAGGAGTCAAATTAGATGATTGACTAGAGAGAATTTGAGTCATTGAGGTCTTCGAAGGAGGAAGGGCTACCAAGAGGTGATTTAGAATAAAGGTCATGTGAAGGAAGGGAGGACCATGATTTGAGATTTGATCTAGGGGTATCCAAACAATAGTTGGGATCCGAGTATTTAGAAGAAGAGTTGGAATCCGAATGGTAGTTTGGATCTGAATTAGAAGAAGAAGAGTGGGGGAACTGAATAATAATTTGTATCAGAAGCATCCAAACCATACCACCAACTACGAGCTAAAGGTGGGGAATAAGGTACCCGAATGGGCCTTCTAGAATGAAGAACCAAATGAGGTTTAGTTATAATGGGAATATTTTGATTTGAATTCCTAAACCTATGTTCCATATTGTAGTAAGTGTGAGAAACCGCGCGATAGTCAATCATTATTGGCGTTGTTTAAGCACAAATGTCTAGACCTAGATAGTGTGATGGAAATCCTTCAAAGGGAAGGAAGTGACATGTCGATTTGGGTAGCATAATGGAAACCAACTAGACATTGGATAAGTATGGAGATGCATGTGTGATTTTCTGAAGAAGGTCTAAGGAAAATAGACATTGTGATGATGCAATCTTGATGAGATCGAAAATGATTGTCCTAGAAAACAATTTTTCCAGATGAATAATCACAAGGAACAATCATGCAAGTGTGAAACACAAAGCCAATCAACAAGGAAATACACCCTATGAAAATGCGTGTGCAAAGTGAGTTCGATGCAAAGATGATCAACACAATGTCAATATTTACGTCAAGCTCAAAATGAACAAGGCGTAAATTTTAACAAAGGGTAGATGTGACTCCCAATCAAAGGACACCACGATAAGTTCAACAACCAACAAGGTCTAAATGTTAAAGGGTGAGGATTACAAATGTAAGCCACATAACCACACCAATTGGACATGTTAATCAAGCTTCACGAAGAAGTGAGATATTAGTGCCAACGTGGTATCGAAATGACACAAACAAAGTAAGTGACACTCTTCAATATTTTGGACAATGTTTGAAGAAAAACTAAGTCAAAGTATACTAAGGATGTGTTAAAATGTGTGCAACGTAACACCACAATACTAGAAACTTAGATCACGTTTACGAAAAACGTGACATAAGTATCTTAATTGTGTCGAGACAATGCAAATGAGGCAACACATCAAAGGGAGATCAAATGATGAATCAATCCTAACTATGATGATGATCTTGAAATCAAGATCAAGTGGCCATCAAAGATATAAGGACGCATCCACGCACTTTAGACGTTTAACAACTCAGCCATGCAAACATGGATGAGCGTAAACGGACAAAAAAGTGGTGAACACTATCTATGACAACACTCCCAAAAGATGCCTTCTATTGTCCCAAATGGGCAACAAGAACGCAAAGGTATAGATCAAAAGATGAAAAATAAACTAAGTGCCACTTGGGCAGAGCTTCGCCTCATCGAAGGCGAGAAAGAAGCTAAGCTAAGTGAAACGTCGTCTAATTTCCATGATGAAAGGCACTTAGATCCAACTTAAGTGGATTATTTTCCTTGTTCAAAAAATAAGGTTCTGAATCCAAACAAGTTATCACTTCGTGATGGCCAAGACATGACAAAGGACTAGTAAAGTGGGCCTCAAGACAAAATGGCCTCCTTAATAAGATCTCTCAACTAGGTGTTACAAAGTCATCTAAGAGCGGGCACGATTTACCCAAAAAGTCACATTGACTAATTTGGGAGTATCTTGGCTTTGCCCCCTTCAAGTACAATGGGCACTAATTGCATCCATCATGTACTCTTGCCAAGGTCGCGATACAGACAACTTTGTAACACTAACTCACAAGGAAAACTAGTCAAGTGGGTAAGTGAGGCGCTTCCTATTTCATCCACAAGGTTACACAATGGTGGACTACTTTAGGGTTCTAGTACCACCCCATTGTTATAGCTTAAGGCATTATGCCAAAGGGGTTACGTTCTAGTTAAGCAGAGAGGGACGTACCCTTTTCTCAAAACCTGTAATACAATGTTTTGAATATGGTGTGTTTTTTATCTTTTTAACTTAAATGTGGTTTTAAGTGGCACACCATTTGGCAACCTGCAAGAACACGTGTATTAGAAGTTTTGTGTTTGTTTGTTTTGACGCCCTTCTTTGACATGCGATTTTGGTCCTACATACCAAGATTAGTAGTTTTCCACAAAAGATCATGATATCAAAAGAGAGTTTTCATGTTGCTTTTGATTCCTAAGATCACCAAAAAGGCGTGAAGGAAGAGCATACACAACGCGAAAACTCAACTAAAACAAGTTTATGGAAAAATACATTTTCTTTTTCAAAAGTTCAAGTTTACTTTAACCAATTTTGAAATGTTCATCCATTAGGAAGCGTAAAGTAAGTGTTTTTGAAAGCAATAAGAGGGTTTTGAAAAGTGTTTTTGGTTCCCAAGATCACCTAGAAGGTGCGAGGGAAGAGCATACACACTTGAAAAAACCTCTATCAACTAAGAAATGAAACACTTAACTAAGTAAAAAAAAGACCAAAATAACCCTGCAAACAACTGATTAGTGTCACAAAACCTTTCAAAGTGTTAGAATGGCCAAGAAAATAATTTTTTAGACTTTAAGATATGTTAGAAAATGACTATTTACCTAATAATGTAAACCATAATTTTTTTGTAAGTCAAAATCCTAATTTTATGATTTCATTGTGTAGTTCTCTTCAATACCTTTCCAACGCAACAAAAACAGAGTCGTTTCGAGCTCGGGAGCAAAAGTTATGGCCTCTAGAAGATTGGTGGTGAATGCAATTTGACGCAGACATACGCCCATGTACTTGACATGTGCACCCTGTTTCAATGACAGCACGCACGTAGAATGACACCTACACACACCCCTGTAAAATCTGCAAAAATCACGAGAATTTGAAAATTTTCAAAAGCAAACAGGTTAAAGGTTAGTCAAAGTGTCCTATTTCTATATCAAACCCACAAAATACATGCAAATGAAGGTCATTTATCTAGTGTTAGAAATAGAAATGAGGAAATAACAAGTGATTTGATCCAAAAAACTTGAAAATGAACTTTGAAGAACTCAAAAGACCTCCATTAATGGAGGATGGACATAAGTGTCCCACCGGCGTGCCAAATGTGTTCATGGATAAATTAGATATGCTATGGAAATGAAGTTAAAACCTATAACCTCAAATCATGAACCTAATCTACACTAAACCATCATGATAAGAGATAAACAAGACTAACATCTATCATTGTATGAACTAGATTAAATATAAACTAACATGATAAAGCTACTCTCTACTCTTTAGATCACTTAATTAAACATTGAACCTAAGAAGATCAACTTAGCAATCAAAGGTGTGATTAGTTGTTTTATGGTTCTCAAGCTTTCAAGAATGGAGTCTCACCATTAATGGCTTCAAGGCCAATGGTTCTCTCTATTTACTCAAAACTTGGATTATGGATGCAAATGGAGGTTATTAGCTCAAGATCAATGAAGGGAGTAAGTTTAAGATCAAATGTCTTATAGCTTAAAGCTAATACAAATGGAATCCCAAAACTAGGTGTTCTTAGTGTTAATAAGATATCCTAGGTGTGAAGGTGTAAGTTGAATGGGTAGGCTTAGCCTTGTATTTATAGTTTTCCAAATGGAAGAGTTTGAACTTTGGGTCTCGATAACAAATTGTGGTGATAGATAGCTTACGAAGTTAATAGTAGTGGTCTAGAGAGAAGTAGGGAGGTTATGAATGGTCGAAAGGATGAATGTTTAGCTAATAAGAGAGATATTAGCCAAATAATCTGATTATAGGAGGAATGTGATTGGAAGAGTGTCATGAATGGGCATATGAGAATAGAGCGAAGAAGGGTTGATTAACGAAGTGTAAATCAATCGGTTGAATTGGATAAAATGTTAAATGTAAGCATACTTTAGGTGTTTACGAGTTTTATTGTGAGAGAAGAGCATTGGGATGAATGTAAGTTCTTCTCTCATAGACCAAACAAACACATTCACATAACCACCACATGTTTAATTGACATTTTGATGATATAGTTTATAGTTTTCTTAAGATCTAGCCAACATGTCAAATAATGTCAATCATGTAGACATAATGATCAATTATAACATAATGTCATTGACTTATTTATTGTAGATACGCCAAAATCACTCACTTATTCCCAGTATTGTCCTAGTACATCCAATTATTCACCCATTTGTGATTGATTAATTAAATTGATTAATCATGTGCATTATACCCTTTTGGATTAATTAAATTAATCCCTAATACTCTTTTAGCTAAGTTAATTATCATTTATTAATTAAATGATTAATTAATTAGTGTGTGCACATTCAACAACCACTTTGGACCCTACATGGACTCCACATCCTCTCAATCGCCACTCGATTCCTAGTGAACTCAACATATCAAGCCTAGTCAATCGCACTTCTAAAATCATAGAAAGGTGGGGGCAATTCAATTGCAAAGCACAACCACCTTTTCGGATGTAATCGTAATTAATTTCATTAGTGCCCATAAATGTCTCAAACTGCAACAACCTCTTTAAATGCTATTTTTACATTTGGCACATTTTGTAGTGAGACTCGCACCCAATCTTCTTTCATTTTTGGTTTCATTCCTTATTCCTATGTTTTATTTGTTTCATAATACATCTCTTGTTTGTGTGTAGTTTTTCCAGGTTCATTGGGGGTTTATCATTGTTCTACAAGTGTTTTGCATTTGTAGGTGTTTTGAATATTTTGTGAATTGTTGTTAGAGGATCTCGCACTAGGGATTAATTTTACATGTTTTCACATTTTTGTATTAGAGGTTGCTTTGATTTTTCGACGGTTTTTCGCAAAATTTGCTTTTTGTTATGGTATTTTACTTATTAGTCATGCTACATTTTTGCACACAAAAATATGCACGAAAAAGAAATCATAGTAAGATTTTGCAAAAACTATATAAAAAAATCGAAGCAAAAAAAGCTACAAATATGATTTTATTTTATCAAAAAAATAATTGATTTGGATAACAACACAAAGCAAAAATAAAATTAAAAAAATCTAGTTGCTTACTATCCCCCAAACTCGGCCAAACTACTCCTAACCCTAACTCCCTCACCGACCTAGCTCCCCCAACTCCCTCCCACGAGCAGTCTCTCACCCCTAACCACCCGACATCCCTCCCTACTCACACGGTCCCCACCGAGCCCTTGGCTCCCCTCCCCACCTCTCCCCGAGTCCTTCGAACTCACCCCTCTCCCACAATCCCTTGCCCACCTCGAGGACGCGCCCCACCGAACCTCCCGAATCCTACTCACACGTCCTCCACACAGAGCTACCCACCGAGCCGCCCTTTGATTTGCGCAGCACCCACCCATTGCAGATCTTCCCCATGAGCCCTAGCTTGACTCTCTCGAGCCTAGATCACCCCGCCTTCGCACCCTACTTCTCTCTTCCCTCGACTCACTTTCTGCAACACCCCCATACCTCACCCCGCACCAATCAAGCATTTAGGTTACCTTTGGTAGTTTTAGATTTTCATCTTAGGACTTAGGTTTAAGTTTCTATTTGCTTTGTAGGTTTTCATGCTTCATTCGGTTTGTACATTTGATGCATCATTTGCATGTAAGTTTATAATTTTACATCGGTTTCGCTTATAGTTTACATCTTAGGGTTTCCTTATATTATTAGAGTTATTATTCCATTTTCGGTCTTTTAGTTTTTAGTTTAGTTATTTGATTAGTACTTAGCTAATTCATTTCTTTTATTTTCTTCTTTTTTAAAGTTAATTAGTTTGTTTATTTAATTTAGTTAGCTCATTCTAATGTTAATTAGTTTATTTTCCTTACATTCATTAGATTAGGTCTTTTAATTTCATTAGGATATTTAAAATTTCTTTACTTAACTTGTAAATTAGTTTGTTTAATTTATTAATTAGTTTAGTTAAGTAGTTTTCTTCATTTAATTAGGCCTTTTAACAAATTACATTTTTAATTGCTCTTTTCATTGTTTTTCACAAATAGACCAATTATTTTCCTCTCTTTTTGCGGGGCTAATCGGGTGTTTTGCATTCACTTTATTTTTTTGCTTTTGTGACCTTTTGTCCACATTTAGTTGCATTCAACTCATTTTTGTTCATGATTTTCACTTTGGACTTCTAGTGACACTTGCCAAAATAGGGTTCTTTGGGCGTTTGGACCCATTTTTATCGCTTTTCTAGCCGTTTTGCACACATTTCATCATTCTTATATATTCACTAACACTTTGTGATTGTTGTTTGCTTTGTGTTTTTTTTTTTAATTTTGTTTTTGTGAGACTAATCATGAAACGACCACATGTATGCTCTTTCCTCGCGCTTCTTAAGCGATCTTGAAAATAAGAAACATGGTCGTTTCTTCTTTGTTTTTGAAAACTAACACTTTTCACTTAACCAAAGCTTGTTTGCACATATGCTCTTTCCTTGCGCTTTATAAGCGATATGGGAAATAAGAAACGTGAACTTGCTTCTATTGTCTTAGCCTCTACCTACCTCAGAAAAAGTTATAATCCTTGCTTGCAGGACCCGCTCTCACAAAGGTTGATTAAACACATAAAAACTACCAATTGCAGGTTGCCTTTGCTCGTCAACCGCCAATTCTTGTGTGATTGTGGATAAACAAGATAAAATTAACATTTTCTACACATTGTATTTACAGGTTTGGATAAGGGTTAAAACCCATCCGCATAACTGTGGGAAGTTCCTTGGCATAAGCCATAAAACTCTTTTGAGGATTACCACAGAACCCCAAAGTAGTCAAGCACATTGAGGGAACTGGCTGACGAAACAAGCACCTTTTATCCCAATTGACTAGTAAAGCCTTGTGAGTTAGAGTCATGAATATCCAAGTAGTGGCGACCCTAGTGCGATTCATTCTAAGCAAGATCTTTGCTTAGGGTTTTAAAGGGGGTAAAATAAAGTCGTCAACTAGCAATAACGTTGTGCTCGCTTGGGTATACTGCTAACACCTAGTTGAGTGAACCACCTAGGAAGCCACGCCTTGTCCAAGCCAATCTAAGGTAGAGGCCAAAAATTTCACTACATCATTTTTCCTTTTTCTTGCGTGTTACACATTGGTATTTCACTTTAGTCGTTCACATTTCTCTCTGTCATCCATTTTGTCATTTTGTAAACGTGTCTACGTTTTGGGTTACGAACATCCATATCCACACTTGAGCACTTTCATTTTCTTCATCTAAGTCTTGACATCGTGATACTCACTTTATCACGGTCAAACACCCTCTTGATCACCTTGATCTTTCATTGTCGTAAGTCTTAAGTTTAACATTATCTTGTTGAACTCTAAGCATCTCACACTCTTATATTGTCGCATTTCAACTTCACTTTGTTGAGTTGCGACATATTCCATTTTCCTCCTATCATCATCTTACGCCATTGCATTGCACATTCACTTTTTTAATTGACGACATTCTTCTATCTCGCTTCCATCACTCTTACGTCATCGCACTTTGCAATCACTTTATTGCATTGATGACATCCTCATCACTTCATCACTTCTCTCTTTAAAGCATTCACTTTTCTTTAATTTTGAGCTCACTAATCCATCACTTTCCCCTTGTCTCTTATCTCCATTTTTGTGAGATTCGGATATTTTTCATCGTCATTACTTCACTTCTTGTGTAGACATTTACTTTTTCATTCTTTTGGTACTCCCACTTCCGTTGTTGTGTCTCCTCTCTTAACATGCTTTTGTTAAGAGTAGACATTTTTCATCATCTTCTTAAGTCTCCCCTTTTAACATCTATCTTGTTAAGAGTCGAGAGCAAATTATTCACATTTTCCTAAGTCTCTTCCCCTAACACATTTTTTTAAGAGTTGAGCTTTGTCCATCGTGTTTTAAGTCTCCTCTTGTCGCACTTACTTTGTAACAAGTTGAGCATACTAACTTCTTTTCATCTCTTTTCTTCTTTACGGTCACTTTTTGTAAAGGGTCGCAAAGTATTTCAAACCTCTTTATTTTTCTTAGCACTTATTTTGTTAAGAAACATCTAAACTAACATCTCAATCCATATTCCACCTTAACATCATTCATTTTGTTAAGTGTTGCGAAGTCTCTCTTTTCGTCGCTCTTAACACTTATCTTGTTAGGAGTCCACCTTCTTCGTCACTCTTATCACTCATTTTGATTAAGAGTTGATCGCGTCCACCTTGTCAAGGCCTCTTCTCCCTTAGTATCCTTTTTGTTAACAAGTAGAGCACATCTAACCTCTTTTCATCCCTTTTCTCTTAACTCTCATTTTGTTAAGATTCAGGCCATTGACTAACCACTTTTGCTTCTTCCCTCTTAGCACTCATTTCACTAAGGGTTGAGATTTTTCATTTTATTCCCTCTTCCATCTTAGTATTCACTTTGCTAAGGGTTGCGTTTCTTTTCACACTTCTTCTTGTTCCTCCCCTCTTTCAATAATGGTGGGAACACGACATCGTGACTATATTCCTTTTCGATGGGAGGAAAGAAATCCTTTCCATATCAACTCTAATGAAGAGGAAAAAGACCAACTTAAAAACCTTTCTATCGATGCCACTTTACGACAAAACAAAGACCAATTCCTTCTTTGTCTCCTCATAATGGGAGTAAGATTTCCCTCGGATTTTGATGAGGATGAATTGAAATTCTTAAAAACGCAACCTAAATCCCCTAAGGTTCCACCATTCGAGTCAAACAAACATAATGCCAAAGGACACTCGGTAAGACAAATGCCAATGATAAAGGAAAATCTAATGCTTCATCCTCTAATCCCAACCAAGCCTTGCTTGATCAAATCAATGCAATGACAAAATAATTGGCTCACTCATCTTCTACAGCCACTAACATCGATACTAAAGGTATTGAACACATGAAGAAAAGTGACGACACATTCAAAAATAATTCTATGACCCATAATGAGAGCAACAAACATGCGAATGATAAATCATCATTCATTGCACAAGAAAATTCACCATTTGCTCAAGAGTGGCAAATGATGAAGGACACTATTTCAGGTATGCAAAAACAACGCAAACAATTCAATTTTGACGAATTATGTACATACCCTTTCGATATGGGCATCTTATGCATACCCTTCCCATGCTCTTTTGAGACACCTAAATTTGACAAATATAAGGGAAAAACCGATCCTAGAGAGCATGTCAAAGAATTTTCATGGCACACGAAGAGGTGGCTTACAACGATATCTTTCTCTTGCACCTCTTCCCTAAGAGTCTAGGTGGACAATCTTTGGATTGGTTCTTACACCTTCCAAAAGGATCAATTTCTACCTTTGTAGACCTCTCGAGAAGTTCATCAAACACTTATTTTTCAACCTTGATTCTGAAATAACCATGATGGATTTGTGTAATGCCAAACAATGACAAAATGAGAGCTTTGCACAATTCTTACAACGATGGCAAGGAATCGTTAGTCAATTCCCATGTTCAATCCCTAAAAAAATGGTTAGCATCTTCATCCCTAACCTTAATGACGAGTTGTCCTTTCACATGTAGATGCATTGTCTTAACAACTTTGAGAAAGTTATCGAAAAGGGAAGGGTAAGTGCACCAAGTTAGGGGGCCAAAAAGTGGAAAAAAACCGAAAATGAACAAAACATGATCACATTTTGTAATAACGTGATCACATTATGTTTTCCTAGGCTCGAGAATTCACGAACCTAAAATGTGTATGCATCATGATGCGAATGCGTTTTCATGCTATAAAACACATGCATGTTTTGAGCAATATGAAGTTTAGGAGGGCATGAAGGAGTCATATTTACTAAATTAGATGTTAAGTATACTTTAAATTTATTTTAGTAAATATAAGAAGTTAGGTCACTCTGCACCTGATGGAAGTGGTCCCGTAGCTCTGGTAGTTATAATCTAGAAGATAGTTTTTCAAAATCTAATCTGGTCAAGTACTTACACATTTTCAGAATTTTAGCAATGACCTAAAACTTTCAGGCCATATATATTGTAGTCGAGTCTTTGTTTTACGAAAACATATAGTCATTTTGTAGGTTTTTAACCTTTTGGATTGGATTTTGGCCCTACCATTGCTTGAATTGGTACTAATTTTGAAATTTGGTCCATAATTCACTTTAGTGACCACGAATCAACTCTATGATGCTTGTCTACTTCTTACTAAAATGAGATCCTCACTTTGTAGATAGAGGATTGCTCCTTGAATGGGATTCTTGTCCTATGGAAAAAATGAGGTGATTGTAATGTGCCTCCTCCTTAAGGTTTGATCACACTACTAGGTGTTGAATGAGTTTTTATGAATAGTACTAAGTGAATTGCATCAAGTGAACTCAGATGATTGCTCATTCTTAGAAACATGGTGCTCCATATAAAGATCATCCCTTCACCTTTCCTGGCTCTAAAATCATCCTTTCATGGAATCAAATTCAAGATTCTCATATGTATCTCATGGAGATAGATGATGCCTTAATACTTCACACATGATGGTCACGGATACCTTGGTGACATGAATAGCTCATTTTAGCTTGTTCTTTGGAGAGATTTTGGTACAATGACAGAGTCAGGATATGATTATCATCAAGGGTTAGGGTTTAGGGTTTATGTTTAAGGGTTTATGGTTTAGGGTTTAGGGTTGATTAGGGTTTAGGGTTTATGGTTTAGGGATGAGGGTTTAAGGGTTGATTAGGGTTTAGGGAGGTTTAGGGTTTAGGGTTTAAGGCTTAGGGTTTATGGTTTAGGGGTTAGGGTTAGGGCTCAAGGTTTAGGCTCACCCATTCACTCACTATAATGTTATGTGTCTTACCCATTCTTATTAGTATTGACAGATAGTATTCAACTAAAAAGGGTTCATCTTCTTCGTAGGCAAGAACATTCAAAGGGAGTCATCACAATTTGATGCCTTTCACTTGCTGATATTTTGAAGGAGGAAAATTCCAGATATCCAAGAACAATTCGGTACAAAGAAATGTTACCCAATACATCTATCTTCTTTTTCCCATCGCATGAGAACTATTTCACTCACTATAATGTTTTGTGTCTTACCCATTATTATTATTATTGATAGAGAGTATTCAATTGAAAAGGGTTCATCTGCTTCAGTAGGCAGAACATTCAAAGAGAGTCATCACAATTTAATGTCTTTCATCTGTTGATATTTTGAAGGAGGAAATGCCAGATATCCAAGAACAATTTGGTACAAAGAAATGTTTTTGACACTCTTTTGAATAATTCTTTTAGTTGCAAGTTGTCGGAAAAAGGTTTCATTCAAAGAACAAATCTTGATATGTCCAGTGCTTGTGTAAGCTAGAAATTTGAGAGGATTTATGAGGTTCAAGTTTATTTTCCAAGATGCATTACTCCAATGTTTGAAATTTTTTTCTCCAGATGCAATGACATTCTGATTTAGACACTCAATGATTCCTAAATGTCCAATCTTGCCATAGACCCCAATAGTCCTTGATCCTTGGATATAGGGAGACATCGTTACTTGGCTTCCATTTATAATGATAGAGATATTTGTAAATTTGTGTTATGACCTCTAAATTTGTATGAATTTCAAGTTGTTTGGAAGTCACATCACACCCTTCACTAGGCTTGATGACTACCCCTATCTTTTTGAAGGCACTTTTGAAATCATCCATGGGTTTATCATAGAAGGAATTATCAATGAATGAAAGGTCACTAAGTCATAGGCCAATTGACTCCCATTCAGAACTAAACAAGAAAGATTTACTAGGCAATTGATAACCCCTTTGTGTTCTTAGCCATTCCCAGTTTTATGCTTATTTTGAACACTTTAGGAAGTTATGTCAAATTTGCTATCCATTCAGTAGCAGAAGAGATTTCTATTTTTTTAGAGGAGAGGATACTATAGGTAATTTGGTTATGATCCTACACCTTCATGTTGGTATATTCTCTATGTTTCTTCCATTTCCTTTGAGATTAATTTTTGTGTTGCGATGGTTATTTTTCTAGCTTCTAATGGGTCATCCTAGCTTGCATAATACCATACATGGAAATATGAGAAATGTGAAATTTGTTTCAAAGTGTGAAGAAATTGACATTCAAGAGCGTAAGTATATGTGGGGAGAAACAAGTTTGGCAGAGATGTGTAATATGCATTGCAAGGCACAAGGTAGATGTCATATCCATTTAGTTACTTATCCCACCTCTCATAAACAAGGTAGTTGTACAAGAAGACTCAATGATGGTTCTAGGCACGAGACTAAGAAATATGGTCCCGATATTGATATTCAAAAATATGAACTCATTCATGAAACCTACTGGAAATATATGAGGTTTAGCGGTTAGAGCTTAGGGCTATGGATTTAGTGTTTAGGGTTTAGGGCTCATGGCTCAAAGTTCAAAGTTTAGGGTTTATGGTTTACGGTTTAGGGTTTTCGGGATTTAGTGTTCAAGGTTTAGGGTTTATAGTTTAGGGTTTATCTCTTAGGGTTAAGGGTTAAGATTCTAGGTTGTAGAGTTCGGGGTTTAGGGTTTAGGTTTAAGGCTCAAGGTTTAGGGTTTAAGGTTTTGGGTTTAGGGTTTAGGATTTAGTGTTTAGTGTTTATGGTTTAGGTTTAGGATATAGTTTTTAGGGTTCGGGGTTTAACATTAAGGGCTCATGGTTTAGGGTTTAGGGATAAAGGTTTAAGGTTTATGGTTTAGGGCTGGGGGTTTAGAGTTTATGATTTAGGGCAGGGGTACATGGTTTAGGGTTGAGGGTTTAGGGCTCGGGGATCGGGGTGTAGGGTTCAAGGCTTAGGGTCTAGGGTTTATGACTTAGAGTGCATGGTTCAAGGTTTATGACTCAAGGTTTGGGGTTCAAAGTTATAGGTTTAAGGTTTAGGGGTTAAAGCTCAAGGATCTAGATTTAGGGTTTATGGCTCAAGGATTAAGGTGTAGGGTTTAAGGTTTATGGTTCGGGTTTATGGCTCAAGGTTTGAGGATCAAAGTTACGGGTTTAAGATTTAGGGCTCTGACTTAGGACTTTGGATTTAGTGTTTAGGATTTAGGGCTCATGGCTCTGGGGCTCGGGGTTTAGGGTTCATGATTTAGTGTTCACGGTTGAGGGTTTATTATTTTGGTTTTAAGGGTTAAGAGTTTATAGTTTAGGGTTTAGGTTTCAAGGATAAGGGTTTAGTTAGAGTTCGGGTTTAGGGTTTAATGTTTAGGATTTAGGGCTTAAGGTTTAGGGCTCGGGGTTTAGGTTTTAGGATTCAATGTTTAAGGTTTAGGATTTAGTTTTTAGGGTTTAGGGTTTAACATTTATGGCTCATGCTTCATGGTTTAGGGTTTAGGGATTATGGCTAAGGGGTTAGGGCTTAAGGCTCATGGTTTAGGCTCTTGTGTAAGTTGAATGTTTAAGGTTTAGGGTTTAGGGTTTAGGGATCATGGTTTAGGGTTTAGGATTAGGGCCTCGGGTTTAGGGTTTAAGGTTTAGGGTTTAGGGTTTCGATTGTAGAATTTAAATGCTAAAAGCTTTAGGTTGAATGTTGAAATCCTGAAAATTACCTATGTACTGACCAAATTATACTATAAAAACTATCTCTAAACCGTGACTCATGGAGTTGTGAGACTAGTTCCATAAGGTGTAGAGTGACCCTAATTTCTTATATTTACTAAAATAAATTTAAAGTATAAGAAATAATAAAATATAAATAATAATAAATGAAAAACTTAAACATTTATTTTTGTAAATAGAAGCATGCCAAAAACACATATAATGTTCATACTATGAAGAATGTGTACGCGTTATGCTATTCCCATTTTCATCCGGTTTGGATCCCAAGCCCGAGGCATGACTGCAAAACATAACAAACCACATGTTTTTGCAGGAAAATACAAAAAAGCCACTTCCACCATGATAAATCAACATAAAATGACTGATTCGTTTTAAAAAAATAGACCACCACGACGTAGAGCAAAGTTTCTTCTTTCTTAAAATATAATTTTTCAATTTTTTTGACTAATATAAGGTTTGCATATTATTTATTTTCTAACTATACCTTTTTATAGCTATTTTTTAAAGTTTAAACATGTCTATCTTTTGTCGTATATATATTTTTGGCTCATCAAAATTGAAAAAAAATTATACTAGCCCAAACTAGGCCTAATTCTATACATATTAAAAAAATCTAATTTTGATATTTTTGAGGTAGTTAGGGGGCACAATCGGAGCTCTATTATGTTTTTAAATTTAAAATTCCTGTACTAGAAAAATCATAAAAAAATATTCGCTAAAAAAATCTAAAAAAATGGAGCCCAAACTAGATGCTCCTAGCTATATTTCTACCAAAGGGTTTTCAAAAATATTAAATGGTGCTAAAAAATGGTGTGGGACACGAAAGTCAACTGTATTGTGTTTTTTAACAAAAATATGAGCACATGTTTGTATTTTAGTTATTTTACCCATTTAAACTTATCCGTTTTTAATAAAATTTAGAACTTAGAAACTAGACTCAAAATTCTACGATTCATGTTTATACAACATCTTCCAATTTTGAGTGTAACTATTTCAAAAACTCGTACAAGTTGAAGTTTTTTTATTTTTAGAAAAATGCATCTACTTAAGACCCCTTTTGGCCCCCACCTTGGTGCACTTACCCGGAACTCAAATAGAAAAAGCAGTATTTCTAAAGGCTTGATCAAGCCTCATTATAAAGATAATGGTTATAATCGTCACAACAATAACAACCCTAGCACTTTTCATGATCAACCTAGGTACATCAATCGCAACTGTAACATTGTCAATGATAATGTCATAAATAATCGCAACGTGCAAAACTTACATAACAACCAATTAGAACAAATTAAGTCTCAATCATTTGTGACCATTCCGAAAAGAGAAACATTTCCTCCCCCTCTTGATTACAATCAAAGACAATATATGTCTTTGGGGGAATCTCTTTCAATCGTCTTTAAAAACTAACGAGTGCCAATATTGTCACTTACCCTATCATGCAACCCTTCCCTTAAGGTGAACCTACGATGGGTTGGTATAGACATAACACATATTGTGATTTTCATCACATTGATGTTCGTCAAATGGATAAATGCAAACAACTTCACAATTACATCCAAGACCTCATTGAAAATGGAGACATAGTGGTTGGAGACTTACCACCTTAACCACGATACAAAGGGAAAAGCACATGAACATGGGGGAGTTGAATAACGTCAATTATAAATCCATCATATCATGCATTGACGACATTACTACATGCAACGTTGAATGCCAATTTACACCTTTTGGAGAGAGTTTATCTAGTGCCTTTCAACAATTAATAAAGGATAACATGATTAAATATCCACCTACGAAACCCTTTTATGATGGGGAACCTAATCTTACATTGTACAATACATCAAAATATTGTGAATACCATCACATGCATGGTCATTCTATTGATAATTGTACACCTCTTCGTCATTATGTCCAAGAATTAATTAATGACAGAACCATCTCCAAAGAGATTGACGATGAAGCTCTTACAACCGATGACACGTCAACTTCCACAACTTCAAATGAAGAGTTGATTGTTGTCCCCAATTTTGTACATACTAACATTCAACGAGATCACGATGAAGGTCAAGTATCTCTCCCTTTAAACCAATCTCTTTCTTATCTATATTTTATTCCTTTAGTCCAAACAGACATTGAACTGTTTTGGACAACAATCTTCTAACACCTCACGAGAGCTTGGCTTTTCTCCAAGACTCTTTTCACCCCCTGACACTACAGAAGAGGGTCCATCATCAAGCACTATTGATCTTAATTCTATTATTTCCATTATGGCTCCTATGCCTAACATATCTAGTCTTGTTTTCGAAATACAACCACAACAAGCTTGGACACTTGTGACAACGCAACCTTCCATGCCCATTACACCTCAAACGATCAATCTTGCAAATATCTCATCAACGATGCTTCTTAATTTTCAAGACATCTACATACGTATATTCTTCGAGGTGCATATACCCAGGAATATCCTCGACACAACGTTTTTATCCTTTAAGCTGCAAATCTTTCATCAAATCAATCACTCAATAACCTAGAAGGATCAATATTAAATATCTCCTCTTTATGGTTTAGAAGGAACCTAGGTGTACATCTAGAGATCAATCCTTCTTTCCCCATACTCTTTCACTCCCAAATGAATATGAATCTCAACATATTCCCGCGTCAACAATATTCTTCTAACATCACATAGGTCTTTCGATCTCATCGAAGACTCATCTAATTACACCTCTTTTGACTTGGAATATTTCCGCTCAAGTCTCGTACTTGAGTCCCATTGAATCGTTTGATTCACTCCTTTGACTTGGACCCTATCCAACTAAGTCTCGTATTGCAAGACTTATCAAATATTCAGATTTCCTCCTTTAACTTGGACCTTGTCCACCCAAGTCTTTTATTTCAAGACTTCTCAAATCTTTGGATTTCTACCTTTGACTTGGAATTTTTCTACCCAAGTCTCATCTTTCGGGACCTATTGAATCTTTTGATTCCCCACTTGAATTGCATTTCATCCGCACAAGTCTCGTATTTCATGACCCTTCAACTCAATAAATAAACATTTCTTGATGAATTCCTTTCAAACCATCATCGCGCCAAAATTCAGAAAACTTAAAAGCATAAAAGTGAATAAAATTCCGTATTAGAGCCTTTGTTTTCCATCGGAAAGCGTCAAAGCGTGTACCAATAATGTTAAAAATTCCATCTATTGGCATATATCTTAATCATATCATTATAATATATTAGATTTCTTCACCTATTACGACACATGTTAACCTTGTTCCTCTTGGGCATTGTGTGTCTCATATTTGTTATGGTTTCTACCATTTTAGATCTTTTCACCCATGGTTTTATCTCAAAGCTTACTGATGGAAAACTCCTCCTTTCAAATAATCTCTCTCTTTAATAGAAAGCACTAACTTATTTACCCGGTCCTTTTTGACCATCCATCTCAACCTATGGTGTGGAACCCTTGCGTCTTACTAGTTGCATAAGGCCTAGACAGGGGCGTAATGTTTCTTCCCAACAAGCACACTATCAACATACAAGGAAAACTATCAACATACAAGGAAAACTAAATCAATCTAAAAATACAAAAAAATTATAAAATCATTAAACCTTTCGTCCTTCATAGTCTTTGGTGATGAGCCCATACTTCTTACTGGTAGTATGAGACTGGGCATGAAGAAAGCCCTTACTCTCCTACATTTTGTCTTTGGTGTTGAGTCGTTGTCTCTTACTAGTGACATGGGGCAACTTGTTGGGATTCCTTCAAAAAACAATTAATCAATAAAACCTTTATGAAATCTTAATCAAAATGTTTAATCAAAAAAATCCCTAGAAGTAATTTAGCTACTCATGTTAAAGCAAGACACCAATTCCTTCAACCAGATTTTTGTCAATCAAGAGGGCCATTTACGGATCTCATTTGAGTCAAAAATCTAAACTAGAGATGAGTTACATTTTTCTCATATGGATCATGGTTACACTTTATGTCGTCGCATCAATTATCTTCACCTTTCATGTCACTATTCATCTCATTTTTGTGTCCTTTTTGGCTCTTGGTGATGATCCCTCACATCTTCCTAGTCAGACGGATCCACGAGTAGAGTGAAACACCCTATCATTTTATCATCTACATTTTTGCTAATGGAATGGAATGCTTCTAATTATTTTTTTGCTTTCAAGCAATGCACCATTTTTTCCAAGTTGTAAAATATCAAAAACATTCAAATATGGTTCACAAAATCCAAAAACAATATAAAATAGTTCAAAAATTACAAAAACAATATAAAATTGTTCCAAAACTAAAAACAATACCAAACTATCCAAATCAAAACATTTGAATAATGTTTGACCAACTTTTAGCAATTGGATAACACGGATCAAACTTCAATAGGATCCGACAAGAGTATCTTTTGGAGTATCTAAGAATTACTCGCTCTTCAACCCGATCAATCCTCTTGCATTCTAAGTTATCACTTGGGGGCATTCAAATATATCTAGTTCTTCAATGTGGAACACATTCAAAGTGTCATTAGACGTCGTTGTTTCATATTGTGTTATATTGTTACAGTTTGTCAACATTGTGATGATGATTTTTATTTATTCGGTTTGTTATTTTGTTTTACTTTGTTTAAATTTTTTGTGGACTAATTGCAGGAAATTTATTCGCATCTCGGTTCACAAATAACTTTGGTGTGGTTCCTTGTTCATATTGGGTTTGTTTTTATGCTTGTTTCATGTTTTTTATCGCTTTGCACATGTTGTGTTTTTCCTAGTTTATTTAATCCATGGGATGTTTTCCTTGTTTAGTGTATTCATGTTTGTTTGCATCTATATTTTAGATCTTTCAAAACTCACAAAAATTCAAAAAAATCAAATATTTCAAAATCTAAACAATCAAATATTTCAAAATTGAAAAAAATACAATTTTTTTGAATAAACATTCACTTATCACATAAATCCTACAATTGGAAAACCCTTGAAGTGAATTTTTCAACATATCAATACAATCTCGATAAACATCATACTTTTATCTATTACCTTAGTGATTGTTTCAATTTTAAAACCATCACTTTCTTCCCAATGCATGATATGCTAACTCTACTTATGACAAGTCACAAAATTGTTTTTCCTTCATGATATAACTTCGCTTGGGGAAATTTCAACTTCGATCATTTGCACAATGGATCCAACAAGAGTGTCATAAGGAGTCGATTTGACTCCACTCTTCCAATCTGATCCTATTCCCACTAGAGCATTTGCATCTATTTAATCATCATTGTGGCGTGCATTAGGGGCATAGCCGATTCTCTTATTTTTCGAATTTGTGTTGCATTGTTGATGTTTAATTTTTGGACCACTTACAAGTAGTGTGATTACATTTTGGTTTCTTTTATAACCTTGATGCCTGCACCTACTCTGTATATTAGGTTTGTTTTCCTTTTGTATTTTCTTTATTATGTGTGTTTGTTTACATGTATCTGGGTTAACCATATTTATTCTTTTATAATCATGGTGAAAACTCTATTGTGCAACAACAAAAATAAGGTTTCTCTAAAATTATTCTCCAAATAATGCTCATGCTACGAGCACAACCCTTTCCTATCCTTGTTCCAGTCCTTTATCTTCTTCCTATCAAGTGGTCATCCACCACCTTGTTGCGTCATCCACCCGCTTGAGGGGGCATTCCTCTACCATCCTACTTTCTAGGGCATCCTAATGCTTCATTGATTTCGCTTCTTGATCTACATGCATCTACTATCTTTAAAGAATTATTATTTCACAATATAAATTTAAAGAGGGGCAAAATGTAGACACCCCAAAATCACCTACTTATTCCCAATATTTTCCTAGAACATCCAATTTTTCACTCATTTGTGATTGATTAATCATGTGCATTATACCCTTTGGAGTAATTAAATTAATCCATAATACCCCTTTAGCTAAGTTACTTATCATTTATTAATTAAATGATTAATTAATTAAGTGTGCACATTTAACAACCACTTTGGACCCCACATGGACTCCACATCATCTTCTCAGCCAACTCCCACTTAGATTCCCAATCAAATTCACATATAAAACCTAGTCAACTGCACTTCTAGAATCCTAGAAAGGTGGGGGCAATTCAATTGCACATACAACCACATTTCCAGATCTAACTTTTGCAATTAATTCCATTACTGCCCCTAAATGTCGTCGAACTACTACAAACTCATCCAATGGTATTTTTAGAATGTGCATTCACCCACTTGTAACCAATTATCAACTATTACTACCTCTATAAAATGCAGGCTTACTCTCTATCAAACCCTCTTGGATTTACAACACACTTACTCTATCAAATTGCATTCCAATATTTGCATATTGGAAGCTCCCAAAACTGTGTTCGTAGCAATTACATCCCCACTTTGGAGGTCATTCAAGAGCACCCAAAATTCTAAAAGGTTACATAGCTTCTAAGCTTCACACAACCTCTTGAGGTTTGCATTGGAAGGTTACACAAAGGTTTGCAAGTTTGTTTGTATCTTTCCACTTATTATTACTTTTCTTTGTCTACATTTACAACCCTAATTCACTATTTACCTACATGCAACTTGCATGCCATATTATGTTTTATTTTGAGCTTTAGATAAGAACATGGAAATTCATCAAACTATAATGCAAAGATGTTTTTTTAAAATGTAGTTGTATGTGGTTTGGTAGACATGTATGGAAAAAGTAGAGTCATACACAAGACACTTAAAATATTTAAAAAATCTCCGAGCGATGAGATGCGATCTTGTGCACCACAATGAATGAAAGATATGCATAAGGACATCCATCGAAGCATGATGTAACACTCATTTTATAGATGTGAACTATTCAAAGAAAATCCTTGATGAGAGGTGGTCTTGTTGACTAAAATGAATGTAGGATATGCACACAATGGTTTGCTGAAAAGGTCTTCAAAACTTTCAACAAAATGCATTTGGTAGCTCTAAAGGTGTCAAAACTCACAACTGTCTAACATACTCCTAACATGTGCCAAAGTAAGAACTTAAAAATAGGGTATGAACATCCATCAAAATATAATGGAAATAATATGTCATACCCACTATTTTACCACACAAAAAGTAAGCTGGAAAATTGGATTTTTAATGTTGTGAACTCGTATGATGCAACATTGAAGAACCGATGCACTAATCAATAAACACTTAATGTAAACACTTACCTTATAATAAAACCAACATACTAAAAATTACAAATGTCTCATGAGCAAGCATTGCATTTTATTACTTCAAAAGTGTAACTTTACGGAATCACGATTAAAGTTATTATGCCTCAAAATGTTACAATATAGGTTAGGTATGTCTCATTCTAAGATTGATTCCAATGTTAAAATTCTTTATTTTTTTTATCGCACTACCAATATAAAAACATACATGCCGTCTTCCATTATTAAACACCAAAAATGTTAAATCTAAGAGTATACAACTTTGGTTAGAACCATTACAAACTCTAGTGGACACACATAAAGTGAGGCATGCATGAATAAGTTGCTAGTCCCATGGATAGTCTCCCAAACCATCATTATTCTACCAATTATTGCTCACATGAAATCCAAAAATGTGAAGGGGGCGAGTTTAACTTGGAATGCATTTCTCAAGGCCCATGCACTTCTCACCACAGTGTTTGTAGGTACAATAAGTAGTTCAACACAATTTATCCTTCTCTTAATTTGGTAACACGAAGATGCTCGTCTAACACATGAGTGTGACCAAGAAATGTCACAAAGTTTCCCATATCACTATGACCAAAAACCATTCTCTTTATAAGGCATTATTTCAAATCAAAATTACCACCCAAAACAAAACATTCAAGAGTATAAGGTACTCATTTAAGGTTTACCCACAAACATGTGTTATGAAGAAGAATGCTTACCGAACTACTCAAATTCCTATGAAATTTCCTCCCACTGTAAAAGCTAAGCTTGGCTCGAATATCCTGTCACACATATCTCTAAACCCTCTATGACACAATAAGGAAATAAAATCTCAAGTATTAACATATGAACATGATTTCATTTTCTTGATGGGTATGACTACACCATCCTCCAGATAATTATAGGAAGCTCACCACACCAACTACTGACGGGGTGATTAACTCCTTCCCTAAGATCATGGAAGCACTTTCCCTTATGTCCTATAGAGGCATTACCTCTAAGGAGGGGTTGCAACTTTATAAACTAACATTGCTTGGTCCTTTGCTACTAGTAGTGATGAATGGGACTTGAAATAAATTACATTTGTTATCATGCACTATACACACCATTATAAATTCCTTCCCAATTCTACACTCAGGTTAAACTTGGATCCAAAAGATTATTTTTTTTTTTCAACTCGATGGAAGGGTTCCACCCGACTTCTATTGTTTCTAAGACCAATCCATGATAGTGCCATTATAACATATTACTAAAATGTTTCCCCATGAATAACATTAAATTCCATCCCTTTAACTACACCTAAATTGTTATAAATGAGACCATTACAACATAGTTAACTCGTTACTTGAACTTAAAATCCCACAAACACATATTATGGTAACTAACAACTAAGAGAGAAGAAAGGTTTCCTAAGATTTCAAGCCATAAGATTGGTTCTTTTAATCTAGATATGCATTTCTCATTGATCTGCTTACTTGGGTGTATATTGGTTATCAAACCTCTCCTAGGTTCTACTTCACAGGAAATTCCATTAACACATCCTTTATAATCAATATCCTCCCTACGTGGGTAAGAGTTATTTACTGCTACGGTGGTTCTCAACTTAGATTCATAAGGCCATATGACACAATGCTCATAAAGGTTACTAGAGTTGTTTTCTCAATTGAGAAAAGGATCATCTACACACTATACATCATCTACCATCTTTGAAGATACACATTAATAAGTGACTTAACAATGGTCAAGGAAAGGCTTATTTGCAAGCTTACACTTTTATTTTTAGTTCTTATTATCTTCAAAGGTAAATCATCTTGCACAAACCATTAAATCATATAACCTTATCCTTTCATAACATTACATTGTCCTCTTTCTTTCCATTATTCAAAATTAACATGTTATTCTCTTATAATCATGTTGACACCTCTTTTACAACTGTCATCTATAATCTACCAAGTCCTTGAGTTGGTCAATTATCTCAATTTTTTTGACTATTCACAAGTTCTTAAAATTTTGAGATCTAAGAAGAAACATGAAAATATGAGACCACTAAAGATAACCTATAGGATGATATTCCCACCGGTTCTACTCCATACTTGAGACACATAGTTTACCCCATGAAGTGAAGGTTTTTCCAAGGCTATTATTGGGAATTGTGTCTAGTATTTTCATTGATGTCAAGTGAAACATTTATGTCAAAGGGCGTTAAGGTGTTTTAGGTGTTTCCATGAGGTGTTTTCATTCATGTTTGAGCATGAAGGCTGATTGCTAGTGTCTAATCTTGTTGTCCAGTCATGTGGTCTTGGTGTGAATTTTCATGGTAATGGTATGCATCTCCAAAGATGGTCAAAGGTTCTTGATTAAGATAAATATGGAAATATATGCCTAATATTATTACTATAGTAGTAGTAAATAAATACAACAATTAAGTACATAAATGAACCCAAGCAAGCTAAGCAATAAAATGTAAAACCCTAGTTACAAAGAGGGTAAGAAGAGACTTAGCTTATTCACATTGAAATTTGGGTTGAGCCGAAGTGCTGACTGGATGAAAAAAGAGGGAGAAGTGTCACCCAAATCCTTAGAGATGTGTGCGAGTTGATGATCTTCCTAGACTGGGGCACTTGGAGAGGGATATAGGTGCTTGCGGGTGCCCTAAACCTATTTTTAGGTTCCTATGTCTATAGAAATGCTCATGAAACATCCTCTAAGTGGTGATGAGATATTCATTATTATTCTCCTTTGGTGATATGAGGTTGCACAATGATCATCGAAGTTGTTGGAAACCTGCA
Source organism: Taxus wallichiana var. yunnanensis (assembly GCA_018340775.1). NCBI lineage: Eukaryota > Viridiplantae > Streptophyta > Pinopsida > Cupressales > Taxaceae > Taxus > Taxus wallichiana. The sequence goes on from CM031242.1 coordinate 878,253,769, forward strand.
ATGAAGAAATGACTTGTAAAACCCTTAAAGAGACATCAAATCCTAAAAAGAAAGACGCAGAATGAGGGGTCAAATTGTCCTTAACTACCAAAATGGTGATCTTGTGATTGAGCATTGCACTACATCTCAGAACCAATGTAGTTCTATGTGTGTGTGTGCAAAATCGTGCCCTAGGTGGCTCTTGTGTGTGTCACACTTGATATCAAACAAAGTAGCTAGATGTAAAAAAATATAATAGATGTGTGCATGAAATAGAATGAACTTCTCTCCTATGAAGTGTATGCAGAATAATGATCCCTTATGTCCATTAGATGGCACTAGATGGAGGCAATGGAGCTCTTAGATGTTTGATGGATGTAACATTAGGTGGTGATAGCTAATGCTTAGTGCTTGACCCTTTATTATGATCACATAACTTTATATTTATATGATTCCTTTGCTTGAATTTCATAATTAACCCCGAAAATGTTGACTACCAAAAATATAAGATGCTCAAATGGATAGAAATGACCCAAAAATGTGAACAAAGTATACTTGAGGTCGGGGGGGCACCCAAAGGGGATGAGGGCACGATCTTTGATGTCTTGGTGGGCATTGGTGTCAGGATGATAAATCTTTGAGGTATAAAAAGGTAGAATGAGCAAGTAAGGGTGAAAGAAAAAAAGTGTCAACAAAAATCAAATAAAGGTGGCCAAAGACATGAGTTAATATGTACTTTTTTTACATAGGAATCATATGAATAGTAGTATGCAATCAAGACTGAATAATTATCCAAAGTACATGATTTTGTGTCCACATTTTCCCCCACTTTATGTTGTTGAGTGAAATCTCGATAACATAAAGTCTATAAGATATGCGTACTTGATAACCATGTAAATTAATAATGAAATCATGTTAAGGGACAAGACAAAGCGTGGAGTGATAAAAATGTGAAGCATGGATGCTAAGGAGGAGAGAGTGCAAAAAGTGATGATGATAATGACCCTAGGGAAGATGTCGCAATTGTGCTTATTGTTGATGTCGATTATTGTTGTGATTGTTTTTGTTGTTGATGTTGTGATGTGATGTGACTACCGCTTCCCATAAGGATGAACCTACAAAAGAGAAGAACAAACAAGTAGTCAAATACACATGTATATGATCGAAAATGTGTAAAAGGTATGTAAGGAAAATATGAAAATGAAAAAGGAACATGTGCACCTGATCCGTGATGAGTAAAAGGGTGTAGAAGGATCAAAGATGTTATAGATGAAATATTTTTCATGTGATCCCATGCGATTGCAGCTGATTATGAGTTTTGGGGTGATCTCACACCACATCATAGAAGAAGTGTAGGGAGAAAAGTCCAGTGTTATCCTCCAACATTTAACTACTTCCCACAATGTAAAAACACTACTGTAGACGGTGTGTAAAATTTGAACAATTCGATCCAACGCGCAAGTGAAAAGTGCTATGTACTGCATGCATGCCGAGTGCTAAGGACTATGTTCCCTATAAAAAAATGACATGTGGAGTTTTGTGGAATGTGATTAACTTCCAAATGTTGTATAATTGCACCCTTTTCATAGGCATCTAAGAAGGGTTAAGGGCACCCAAGTGCTATTATCTTGGTTTCACAGGCGGTGCTAATGTATGTGTGTTGTGCTAAGGACCCAAGTTTGATTTTGAGCCTTGTTTGATACCGACTACTATATTGTACCGATATGTGTTGTGATGAATTGTGATAGTATGACGATGTATGTGGTGAGTGATCCACCCAAATGATGCCCCCCCTCGTTTGGGGTGCATGCGACATCGTTGAAGGAGTATGTGGCACAAAGGAGGAGCAACCGCTGTCTTTGAAACTATGCCCTGTAGGGGAAGGGAATGTGCTTGGTAGAAAACCAAGGCACACACAAACACAATGTCTAGGAGAAAAATGTTATTACAAACAAACATGCATGTAAAATGTAAGCTAATAGACAAGAAGATAATGTGTAATCTAAGACGCAAGAAGAAAACAACAAGAAGACAATGTAGACCGTGAAAAGTGGGTTTCAAACATGAGACATCATTCACGATGTCACAATACAATAAAGGTCAACTAAGTCAAAATAAGATAAGTGTGCACATAAGATAAAGGAAAGTACCACAAACAATGGAAAAAAATGAAAAGCAATGTAATAGACAACCACAAAAGTAAATAGATCTCCAAGACAAAAATGTTACACATGAAGCACCTATTAACATGTTAAAAAGATAGAAAGTATGTTAAAGTGTGTATAATCCGATAATAATGTGCTATGAAAAAATGAAACAATAACACATGTAGTGTATGAAAGTGGATGCCCCTAGGAGCCATTATGGGACTGATAATATGTATTGCGGCAAACATCCATGTTGTGTAATAGATATGTATAATCTATGATCACAAATAGAAAGGAAAGTTAACACACATGTGTGTATGATAAAGATAATGACATATATATATATATCTAGCATGTGTAAAAGTGTACATGTAAAAGCATAAGTAAGCAAGAGTAAATGTGACTGAGATATAAGTATGATGTGGATGAGGTGAAATGGAATGCACTTGTGAATGATAGGATCCACGTGCCCCGAGTGAATGTGTAGAGATGGGATGAAGTTCATTTATATATTCCCCTCAAGTGTAAAGAATGAAGCGTAAACGAGAGCAGTCATCGGGAAATGGTTTGAATTGCATGTATTAGAAAGATGTGATCATCAAAGCGCAAAATGTAGTGATTGATTGATTAAGTGAGTGTGATGAGGTTCATTTTAGATTGAAACACTCAACAGTCAAGTATGAACCATGAAACTAGAGTGTGTCATAGGGTAAATATCATAGCGTGTAGAGGTAGATGTAAGAGATATGTAGCATGAATGTGTATAATGATTAATGCACCTAGCGTGTGATAGAAGCTATGAGAACAAGATGTCATGTGTATAATGTGTGATGTGTGAAGAGTTGTAATGTGTAGTGTGTAGTATAGAAGGATGTCATGAATATGTCGCCATTGGTGAAGGTATGTTGAATATTATTGATAGAAATTGATTGTGGGCACATTGAGTGTGCAATGTTGTGTGTTGAGAAAGATGTGCTATGGATATGTAGAGTGTGTAAATTGTGTGTGTTGATTGCGCGCAAAAAAGAAGTATTAGGTGATGAAAGAGGGGTATGTTGTGAAAGCATTGATCTTGTAGTAAGCATGTACATTGTGTTGCATATGCACAAATAATATGTGTTGTTATGGTGTATAGGTTGTATTGATAGATAAGCATGTGAATAATGTATTGTAAGTGTGAATGTGTTGTAAGTGTGTTGGTTGTATAGTATGTATGAAAAATATATGTTGTGAATGTGTAGAGTAGATGTTATGTAGAGATGAATGCGCGCAATGTGAAGTGTGTAGTGTGTAATGTATAATATGTAAGGTGTACTATGTAGGATAATGTGTGGTGTGTGGTGTGTGGTGTGTGAGGTTCATGTATATAGTATGCCCTCAAAAATCAAGTGTGAACCATAACCCAAGAGAGCATCATCAAGAAATGAAGATATGCATGTGTATCAAGATGTGTATGTTGTAAGTGAGAGACTAGATATGAAATGATGAGAAAATAAGATGCTTGTTGATGTTAGAGGGGGAGAAAGAGGTGTGATGCCCCCAAAGTGTGTGATGAGAAAAAATATCAAGTAACGTCATCTAGGAGGTCATCATTGTCATTATAAAAAATGAAAGGTAAATCATTTAATACGTGATAAGCAATAGTGTTAGGTTGATCATGTAGTGAGCCACTATGAAGAATATTTACATGCCCATTGTGTATTCTTTGTCAGTGAAAAGGGGTAGTGGACAACCATGTGCATACCAACATGTAATATTTTCTGAACAACCAAGAAAGGAATCATTGCAAATGAAGGTACGCCCAAAAGACATAGGAAATGAAATGTCAATATGATCAAGATCTAAGATGCCCCCAATATGGTTGAGCCAAGATTGTCTAAGTGTAAGTGGAGTAGTACAAGGAGCTCATGTAATAAACACTTTGTGAGATGAAAGGAAGACACTGTAGACACCTAAATTCTACTCTTGCAATCTTATTGCCAAAACACACACAAATCACTCTCATTCTTGCCAATTCTATTATACTTAGTGATTTCCACTAATTAACTAACACTTTCCCTCTATCTTGGTTAATTAAATGATGTTTGTTTATTATCCACCCTTTTCCACATTCGGGATGTCAATCGATGTCAAATTGTAAGTTTTTATCTTCTTGAGGAAACAATTAGTGTTATTAGCTAATTAAGCCTATTTTGCCCTTTATTTGGTCAATATACTCTAATATTGGTTCAAATCCCTCTTATGACCACTCAAAATCACCCCATTCACCTCCCACAACATTTCAACAAGCTTAAAAGCTTATCCTAGCCTCTAGTTGACCCTAAGTGGTTGATTAGGGCTTCATACCTCTTAATCACTTGGTAATTCACTAATTGTGATTAGCAAGGCCTAATCATGATTAACAATTCTATCTAATTTGGGGCTTTTAGTCCCACATGCACCAAAATACAAGTTTCTCCTAAAAGGAAAACTATAAAAAGAGTGCACCTCATTCCTTTATATTTTACACCATGCTTTGATTTGCATCTCATATAATAAATATGATATATAGCCAAGTTTAATCCTTTCCTAAAGCCTTCAACAAGGTTAGTAGATGAATAATCTAAAGTGACTTAACAAGTCATTTAGAGAGGTCATTTCACCATTGTTTGGAGTAGCAACCATAACCATTTGATTTCTCTTAGGTCTATTTAGGCCCATGTTAGGTAATTCAAGCATATTAGTAGGCATGTTTAATTAGATCTTGCATTGTTTTCATACTAGTTAAGCATTCTTTTAAGCTTCTATCTTAATGTTACATTCCTAGACTTAGAACCTTGACTAGATGGATGGAAATGGTGTTAGCTTTCCTTGTTTAGTCATGCAATTTTCCTTTGTAAAGTTTAGGGTGTTTTTTCATTTGGCACTTTGGTGGGACAATACCCCATTGCATTCAATTTTAAAAGTTTTTTTAAAACTTAGTTTCAAAGTTTTCATTTCAAGTTTTAGATTAATTTCAAGTTTTCTAGATTAATTTCAAGTTTTCTAGTTTACTTTCAAGCTTTTTACTTGGCAAATAGTTTTTAGATTACTTTCTCAAGCTTTTTAGATTAATTTCAAAGTTTTAGAGTAATTTTCAAAGTTTTATAGATCAATTTCCATTTTTAAAAGTTGTTTTAACTAGATTAGTGGTAGAAGTTGTGTTTTTATGAAAATTTTTGCTTAAAAAGAATCAAATCTTGTCCGATTAGTTTCTCAAGATTAGTTTCTCAAGATTTTTAGATTAGTTTCTCAAGATTTTTAGATTAATTTCAAAGTTCTAGAGTAATTTTCAAAGTTTTATAGACCAATTTGTATTTTTAAAAAGTTGTTTTAACTAGATTAGTGGTAGAAGTTGTGTTTTTATGCTTTTTGTAGGATGTAAGGAGGTAAAGTCAAAATTACCTCAAAATATCAAATATTGGAGCTTTTTGAATATTTTTTTCAAAATTTAGATTTTGGCCACCTATAGGAAAAACTTGCACTTGTGCATTAAAAGTGCACTGTGCATCTAGAGGTGCTGCTGTGCATTAAAACATGCACATGTGCATGCATGCAATGTGCATGAAGTGTACTGTGCCTCTCTGGTTGTGTCATGCAACACTAGTAAATTTTGGTCTCTAAGTAAAGCTTGCACATGTGCATTAAATGTTGCACCTACGCCTCTCTAGCCGCGCCTGTGCACTATTGATTGTGTAAATTTAATAGAGTTGTGCCTATGGGATGAAAGTGCTTGTGCTTCCAAGGGTGCACCTATGCTTCAAAAGCTTGCACATGTGCACTCGAGGCTTGCTTTGTGCATTCAAGTAAATGTTTTTCAAAGTTCAATTTTTTTAGTTTTTAGGGTTTCTATCATTTTTGTTTAAGGTTTTTAGTTGATGTTTTTGTCAATTTCCTAATTTTAGAGCAATGTTCCTAACAAAATTCTCTTAGGGTTTGATAAGTAATTTTTTATGCTTTATTTGAGTTTGGAATAGGGTGTGTATGCTCTTCCCTTGCACTTAGTGTGATCTTGGGAATCAAAAGCACTTCTAGACCACTTTTTTCTATTTTAGAGTAAGTAAGAAAAATCATCATTCATTGATATGCTTGATCTTTTAGTTTAAAGAGATTTTTCACTTAATAAAGAATCAAGGCTAAAAATTTGTGTATGCTCTTCCCTTGCACCTAGTGTGATCTTGGGAACCAAAACAATTTTAGTCTCTCATTAAGAAACACTTGGATTAATTTGGAATAAACCTTACTTTTGTAAATGTTTATGGTAGTTAGTTGATTTACAAGCTTTTCATTTCTATTTAGTTGGATTATTTGTTGTGTATGCTTCTTCTCTTGCACCTAGTGTGATCTTGAGAAAAAAACAACACTTAATCCTCTTTCTATGATATTGTGAACCTTTTTGAAACTACTAATCATTTTTGTGAAGGACCTAAAATGCTTTTTAAAGAAAGAAGGGATCTCTTTAAAACAAAAATATAACATTCATGTGTGTTGTAGGTTGTCATTGGTGGTCTAAACCAAATTTCTTAATCCAAAAGATAAAAAATACACCAACACACCATTCAAAACACCGTATTGCAGGTTTTGGTTAAGAGCTATGGCTCGTCCGCTCAACTAGGACATAACCCCTTTGGCATAAGCCTTAAGCTACAACAATGGGGGTGGTCCTAGGAACCCTAAAGTAGTTCACGCAAGAGGGAACCTTGTGAACAAAATAGGAAAGTGCTCCACACTACCAACTTGACTAGTACACCTTGGTGAGATTAGAGTCAAAGATATCCATATTGTGACCCTAGTGAAAGTATAAATGAATGCAAATGCAATTTGGTGCTCATTATACTTTGAAGGGGTAAAGTAAAGCCGAGATACTCCTGGGAAACCTTGGTAAATTGAGCTCGCTCCTAGATATATTGTGACACCTAGAGAGAGAACCACCTAGGAAGCTTGCCGACTTGGAGCCATTGTTTTTGTCTTAGTTGTTATACTTGAGAGCTCTCACAAAGTGACAACTTTGTTAGATTCAAACTCTTGTTTTTGAACAAGGGAAAGAATATCTTAAAGTTGAAACCGCGTGATTTTCATCATGAAATCTACTTAGTGTCATTTTGTCCTAGTTTTTCACTTATCCTAAGATAAGGTGAAACTCTGCCAAAATAACACCAAGTTTATTTCAACACCACTTGGTCTACACCCTTGTTTTCTTGTTGCCCATTTTTGGACAAAAGGAAACAACATATATGGATATTGCTAGATATCGCATGTCCACCACTTTTTATTCTACTTGTGACTAGGTTGTAATCTTTGGAGCACAAGTGTTGAAAGTGTGCATGGTATATACTCACGATCTAGTAGGCCCCTTTATCTCAAAAACCCATATTTGAGACTTATTATCATCGTAGTTAGGTGATTTCATCCTTTTCTTCTTTTGATTTGTTATGTTGCCCACATTGTAGCCATATAATTAAGATATTTACATCTTGTTTCCATTGTGAAACTAGGCCTAAATATCTATATTGTGTAGTTTTACGCTACTTGTGTGCATAACAATTTCTTTTTATACTTAGACGTAGTTTTTACACCCTAGCTTTGTCTTGAGTTTTGTGAGTGTTGAGGATACATTTCTAGCATCATGATAACATCATTTTGACACTAAAAATCTTGCTTTCTCAAAAGCTTGGTTCACGTGTCCAAATAGTGTCGTTACGTTGCTCATATTGTTATCATCCATTTTACAAGACTTAGACTTGGTTAGTGTCTAGAAACTAGTTTTTAGTATATCTTGTTAGAAGATCGCGTCAACATCCTCTTATCATTTAGGTCTTGTTTATTGCAAACTTGACCTAACTAATAATATTGTGTTGTCACTATTTGGTGTCAAAACCTATTTAGACGAATCTTAGAGAATAAACTATTTGGTGTAACTAAATTTTGAGCGTTGTGCGTCATTATAGTAGTCTAAGGAAAAATTGTGTCATATTTTACCTCGCTAGGGTAGCTTGTTCGTTATTCTTTAGTTTACACATTTACTTTGATCTATCAAGTTTGTGGTTATTCTATAGTCACCTTGTTTTGACAAATTAGTGTCGTTATGCTACAAAAATTTGACTAAGGTCCCTTCTTTATAAACCTTAGTGGAAATTTTCACATTGTATTTCCTATCTCGAGTATGCCTACTATGAGGATGGGATCCCAAAAATTAGGAACCGATATATTTGGAGGTGACAACCCTCTTTTAGAGGATAATCTCATGGTTGACCATAGTGGTGGAGAAGAAGAGTCTCCTCATATGAATATAGAGCATCCTCCCACCAATTTTGATGATTACATTTTTCAAAACAAACATGAGGTTCTTATGCGTGTTATGGAACTAGGAGCTAAATTACCTCCTACAGTGGACCCTTCTCTCATTGCCGTAATGGTTTAAGGGAAGAGGATGTGGAACATCCTCATTTAGATGACATATTAAAGGAGTCACGCTCTACTTTGCATGACAAAAAATGAGGAAGTACCTTTAAAAATGATGGAGACTATCGTTTACCTCCTATTAAAATTTTTTGCGAAGACCATGAAGAACATGTTCATCATGCGCAACCTCCCCTAACAAAGATCGTAATGAAATACCCATTAAAGAGGTGACATTAGAACAACAGGTCCAAGCCCTCACTTGCCAATTGGCAAGTTTGGCTTCACATATATAAAAAGGAACAACCAAAAGTTGTGAAACAAGCCATACCAAAGGCAAAACCTAAAGCTTCATTTCACGAGTTCCCAATAAACACTCCTCGACGAGAGACACGAAAAGATCCTTATGAGGAATTTTTCACCGAGAATCGGGGTGGGCATACACCTAGGCTTAACCCTTTGTATAGACCTACACCACCACCCCATGTAAGACCAGTTCTTCCACCAAGAATGGTCTACTATGAAGAACACCCTTCAAGCATTACAAGAGGGCCAAACTAGTGGCAATAAAAAGAAATATCGGTTCGATGAGTTATGTCCTTACCCATTTGAAAAAGCCATGCTATAGGTACCTTTTCAAGACACTTTGATTTTCCAAAATTTGACAAATATAAGGGAAAAGGTGACCCTCATGACCATATTAAATATTTTTATATGGCATGTCAAGAGGTAACATTTAGCATCAATTATAATGCGCCTCTTTCCAAAAAGTTTGGGGACCAACGATACTAGAATGGTTTGTTCACATCCCTAAGGGATCCATATCAACATGGCCAAAACTAGTAGAAAGTTTTGTATGAAACTTCTCTTTTAATATAGAGAATGACGTCACCATGTTGGATCTCTGCAATGCCAAACAAAGAAACAATAAAAACTTCATTGTACGTTTTACAATGATGGAGAGGATTAGAGCTAGCCAGCTTTCCTTGCTCCATACCCGAAAAAAAAATTCATAGGAATATTTGATTCCCAACCTCCATCAAACATTACGTTCCACCTACAAATGCATTGTGGCAACACGTTGAAGAGGTAATAAAAAAGGGAGTCAAATTAGAAAGGCATCTTTAGCTTGGGGGACTCTAAAACCTTTCTCCCATGATCAAAATGATTCTAAGTCTAACGATAAACCAAAGTTTATTCATAATAAAAACAAAAACGTCATTAGTGATGGGATAGTAGATTCTAAGTGGGTACAAGCCGTTTAGAACCACACACCTTGAAACTTGCAAAGGGAAATCCACCTACTGAGTATAAATGATGTAATTTTACCCCTCTTTCTAAATCCATATCATCCATACTAAAATAGTTAGAGGTCTGTAAACATGGTAAAGTACCCTGAAACACAACCCTATGGGGACAATGCACCTAAACCGTCATGGTTTAGAGAGAACAAATTCTGTGGGTTTCACCGCATGAAGGGTCATAAAAATGGACAAGTGTTTAAGATTAAAATACTACATTCAAGACCTAGTTAACAATGACGACATTGAAGTAGACTCTGTTCTTTGCCAAAAATATCCAAACAAAATCTTAGGGATCTTCAAAGAGCCTTTTCCTAATCATGAAGAGAAGAAAAAAATCGGATCGGGGACAATCATCTCAGAATAAAAATGCCAACTATATGTCAAAAAAATACCACTTTGATGGCTTGATAGGTTGTGTTGACCCACTCGTTGAGAAAATTAATACATTTAGAATTAAAACAAGAGAGTGTGTCATGGAAACATGATGAGATCACCTTGTTATAAATTTCAAACCTACTCCCCCTCCTCCTTAAGAGAGTCATTATGATGTGTTAGATCAAATAGAGAAAACTACAACTAAGATTTCAATCTTAGACCTTCTAAAAATTTCTAACGTTCATAAGCATATACTTTGCAAAACCTTATAGGGATCAGGAGTATCTATTGATGTTGACCCTACACATTTACAAGCCATGGTAGTAAATCACTCCCACAAAACACATAACCTTCAGTCGACATAAGCCTTAACTAAAAATCCCTCCCATAACCTACCCTACATATTGAGGTAATAATGAAGTGCAAGAAGGTCAAGAGAGTGCTTGTGGATGGCAGGTCTTAACATTTGTACTCTTAAATTAGTTCATCAATTAGGTAGCACAAAAGCTGATCTGGAGACAAAATTCATCACCATAAAGGCGTATGACAATGAAGAAAGACAATCAGCTGGGATGATCACTTTCTCATTAGAAGTTGGTCCCATCACTCATGATATGAAGTTCCATGTCTTGGACTTGGAGCTCCCTACAACATCTTGCTCGGTCACCCATGGATTCATGCCATGCAAGTCGTGTCATCTATGTATCATCAGTGTTTAAAGTTGTAGTATGAAGGATAAACACTTACTATACAAGGGGATCCCCAACCCTTTGCTCATTGTAGAGAATTTTCAAGGTATTTTCCCACTATTTACGAGTGTCCATCTATGGAAATTGTTGTCCATGTTCAATCGGAGGCCCTCGCTTCACGAGTGGATCCAAACACCCTGACTCCTAGTGACAAGGGTATGACTACATTGGAATCTCCTTTTGCTACGTGGGAGATGAAGGTCATAAACAACGAGATGTGGAGAGTATAATCTTTAACAAGCCCTTATGATTCAAAACATTCCTCTATCAGCCCAAACACATGGTAGACCATGTTATAAATTCCAGCGATCAAGAGAGAATTTCCCCTTCGACAATTTCATTTTAGGTGGTTTGCTAGAAGATGAAAGAATTCTCAATGACATTATATTTCATCCTCAAGATGATGAAATGGCTTCATGTTACAAGTCATCTAGATATGTTATTCCTAATAGAATAATGCTTACTATGAGATACCAAGGACATGGTTGTGGTTACTACGAGCAAGGTTCGTTAGAAGCTCTTCTAATACCTCATTGCATAGTGGGTAAATTGGGTATTGGCGTCCATTTGTATGAATCCCACCCTTCAAATAATGAGTATGTCTCTTCTGAGAGTGAGGATAGTTTGTCCGAAAATGAAAGTGAAACAGATTCCTGGTGTAGTCTTTATGAAGACCTCACCTCTACGAACCTATTCTCTAACATGGCTATCCTTACCATAACCCCTATTACACCCATTGTATCCCCTATAAATCAGATATTAACTCTCATCTACCCATCACTGGTGAATTGGGATCAACAACAACACGTACCTATTGACGTGTTTCAAAATGATGAAGCTATTGGTGAGTTCTTAGGCATCAGAGACAACATTCTAAGAAATGATCACAAGAAGGGGTTCTCCATTTAGCTTAATGCATGTTCGTACTTTGGAGAGGAAGTAGAGTTATGTGAGACACTTAATGAAAAAATAAAACAAGGGCAAGAGTTCCAAAAAGAAAAGCCTTTGCGGAAATAAAAGGGAAGTCCTATATACAAAATATATTTGAGGTGCTTGTGGACAAATAAGAAGAAAAACCTATAGGAAAGGTAGTGTACCCATATAAAGATGATGATCACCTCCCTGAATTGGTTTTTGAAGAGGAGGATCTCAATTTCCCTCCCAATCCTATGCGCTTGGGGGATGAGTCAAAGTTACTAGTGGAAGATACAATAGATGTTAACATCGACGCAGAGAGGAACTACGAGGATAGTTAAGTTGGGAACTTCACTCTCAGCTAAAGAACATAAAACATTCACAAGAATATTGAGAGAGTATGTAAACATCTTCACTTGGTCTTATACTGACATGCCAGGATTGATCCTACATTAGTGGTACACAACCTTGTGGTGCACCAGACGCCAAGCCCATCAAACAAAAGCTCGAAAGATGCATCCTCACATTGCCTTATTGGTAAATCCAGAGTTAGAAAATTTATTAGAAGTAGGCTTCATCATGCCTATCGACTACTTAGAGTGAATTTATAATGTGGTCTTGGTTAAGAAAAATCCGGTCGGTATCGAGTGTGTACTAATTTTAGAGATATTAACAAACCTTGTCCTAAGGATGACTTTCCTCTCCCTAACATCGACATGATCATTGATTCTACTGCTGGTTATGAGATGCTATTGTTCATGGATGGCTTCTCAAGTTATAATAAAATAAATATTGCAGAGGAAGATCAACACAAGATGGCTTTCATAACCCCATGGGGCACGTTTTGTTACCAAGTTATGCCCTTCGGCCTTAAAAATGTAGGTGCTACATATCAAAGGGCGATGATTGTAATCTTCCATGATATGATAAGTGACATTATGGAAGATTATGTAGATGATATACTGGCTAAATCTAGAACTTGGGAAGAGCACCCAAAGATTTTGCGGCATACCTATCAGTGCTTAAGGGACTTTAAAGTCCACCTTAACCTGAAGAAATGTGTCTTCAGTGTGTTATCTGGGAAATTACTAGGATTCATTCTATCAAGGAGAGGAATAGAGGTGGATCCTAAAAGGTCATGACTATCACGAAATGCCTCCTTAGAATATTAGACAATTACGTAGCTTACAAGGAAAAATTTAGGCCATCAGAAGGTTTATTTCACAGCTAGTAAACAAGATTCATACGTTCAAACATCTTCTTAAAAAGGATGTTAATTTCACATGGGGGCCAAAAAAACAAGAAGCATTTTCTCTACTGAAAGAATAATTGGCTAAACCCCTCATTCTCATGCCACCCACGACAGGAGAACCCTTGTTGTGGTACATATTTACTACACATTTTTCGATTGGGGAACTGTTGGCCCAATACGATCAAGAGCAGAGAGAAAAGGTTGTATACTACATGAGCATAACATTGATAGCATATGAGATCAATTATCTACAAATAAAAAAGGATTGCCTAGCCAAGTATTTTCTTTTAAAAGCAACACCATTATTTTCTCAACCATAAACTTAAGCTTATTTCAAAGGTCGATCCATTAAAGTACTTATTGTCTAAACCAACACTAACTAGAAAAATGGATAATTGGATCATCTTATTAAGTGAGTTTGACATTTAATAAATTCATCAAAAGTCAAGTAAAAGGACAAGTGTTAATTGATCAGCTAGTAGAAGCTCCACTATCGAATACCGAACCCTTGTGTAGTGCCCACACTTTTTATAGCTCAGTAGCTTGTTGTTTCTTTGCTCATAGACATGGTTTGACAGTGATTGGTTATATCTTGGACATTATATTTAGATATTTGATCTTATTAGACATGTGTGGACATTTAGGCGTATAGCGCCAATTTAGCTTAATTTCTATATTGTCACATTTTCTTGTTATGTCATGGAAACTAATGAATATGATGATGTGTTTGGAACCTAATTATATTGATGGATAATTGTTGCATGGTGGGATTATATGTCACTTTATCATCTTGTCTAACTTTTGGAATATGGAATATAATTGTGCACGTTGTCGCATCTTGATTTTAGTAGGATGTTAGGTTAGTTTAGAATGCATTGATATCTTACTATGTCATTGAATTATATTGTATCGGGACAGTGCGGTTAATGTGTGCAATGAGTGTGTAGGTGACAGGTTTACAGGAGAACGTGGGATTCAGGCCAACTACTCAATCTTGCACAAGTAGCCTACTGGTGAGCCCTAGCCATGTTCTTTGTGTGAAGCCTTAGTATAGGTGATTTATTATTTTGGGCACTATGAGTGACCCCAATGTATGTAATGTATTGTGCTTTGAATTATTAATTTTGGTTAGGGTAGTTGGTTATGATGTAAACTTGTTTTGGAGTTAATAACTCCTCTTTCATTTAAATTATTGATTATGTTTAATGTGTCACTTAATCACAAGGGTTTAGGGTCACATGTGAGACCCTTGGGTGGTCCCCACACCCTCTACCCTTGTGCCAAAAATGCAAAACCCGAAATTAGGGTATTTTGGGCATTTTTGGGGACCCCTTTGTAGCTTGGGAGTCCCCCTAACATAAAAATGAGCCCTTGGACCCTACCTAATGGGTAGGGGGCATTTTCAAGGCTAGAGGGAGTTTTCCTCCCTTTTTACCTCTTGTTTGGTCACATCCATGTAAGGGATGTGGATTTGAGTGTTTATCAAAAGTTCCACTTATTTTGTCTTGCTTACATTTAAGGGAATTTGGGAGAAGAGGGCAAAAAGTTAATTTTACCCTTTCTCTCTTTTGTTTTGGCATCTTTGACCTTGATGAGGGAGAGGGGTGACACATGTCACCCCCTCATTTGTGAGGATGCTTGTTTGCTCCTCTTCAAATTCCCATTCATGGGAAATGAAAGGGACTTTTTTTTGAAACTTCTTGCTTGGGATGCTTGTGGATTTTGGAGCTTGGAGATTGGCTTGAGTCAAGGTGTGGAGACATTTGAAGTTGGAGAGATTTTGGAGAGCTTTCCTTGAGGTAGGCTCTTATGTCTTTGTTGTGTTGTTTTCCTTTTGATGCTAGTTTGGGTGTTGAAAATTGTTATTGTTGTATGTAGCTTTTAGTTGTTGTTTGTGTGTTTTACTCCCTCCATCATATGGCATGATGGAGTTTTGGAGTGTGGGGGAAGAGAGAGGGAATTTTCCCTCTCAATCCTCAAGGCTTGATGGACAAGCCTTGTAGGGTCTTATTATTTTTCCCCTCAAATGGTTGAGGTGGGGAAGTTGATTCATTTGGTTTGAATCTCCTTCCCCATTCTTGGTAAGAAACCCTTTGGGGTTTGAAAATCCTTCCAAGGAGGACTTGGAGAAAGGGGGAGGAATAAGGAGGGCTTGGATTGAATTAGGAGCAATAAGGAGGATATGGAGAAGTGTATTTTGTGCAAATAATTTTGATGTATAATTTTGGAGAACTTTCTCCTCTCTTCCCCATTTTGAGGATGAACATGGGTTCTCCTCCTTGTAAATTTAGAGTCTTGTGTTGTTGTGAACTTTTTTTTGTGTGCTTGTAGCATTGTTAGTTTACCCTCCTTCTTGTGCAAGTTTTGATTAGTTATCCTCTTTCCCATGGGCTTGGGGGAGGCTAGCATGCATCCCAACCTTGGGATAGGCATGTGATGATGCCTATGGTTGGGTGGCAAACAAGCTCTCTCTCCTTTTTGGTTCTCTTGAAGGCAATGTACATGAGAATCTCATGTTGAAAGTGGGTTGTTGGTTTGGAGCTCTTCATCTCTTACACTCTTTTGTGATCATTGTTTCTTGTCTCTTGCAAGGAATGATTAGTAGAACCTCCATAGTTGTAAGTCTCTTCTTTGTGTTTGTAAATTTCTCTAGACAAGTGTAAGCTACTCTTGAGCAAACTCTTTCTTCCTAAGCTTGTAAGAAGCCTTGTAATTAACTTGAGTAGTTAGGTATTGACGTATATTGTATTTGGAACTTCAAATCATGGAAAGAAGTTGATAGTTTATCCCTTTGTGTATTTAAACATAAGATGAAATATGATGTATTGAGTTATGGAAGTCGTGCAAAAGAAGACTTGTCAAATAATGTGTCTCTCTTGTTTATAAAACATATAATAGAAGCACTACTTTTACATTCTCTTATCATGCTTGTAGTTGGAATATTTTATGAAATATATATATATATATATATATATATATATATATATATATATATATATATATATATATATAATAAATCTCCCTTGCTTTGCATTTGAAAGGCATAAAAATTCCTTGTTGAGAGCTTTATAAATCATATACTCCTTTGCAAAAATTTAATAGTAATTAAGAATCTTTTTTTTTTTCTTATGTTTTTCCCTTATAACAAATAAAAAAATCATGGAATGTGAATAGTGGATGCATATTGTTCATTTTTTTTTATATTAGGAATGAGACTAAAATTGATAATTATTTTAAATTGAAATTAACTTTGTTATCTTAGTTGCAAAATAATAATAATAATAATAATAATAAAATAAATACTGATTTATATACATCTAGGTGTGAGTGCTTGTGTAGATGTATATAAAATGAAACTTTCATATTTATATATATATATATATATATATATATATATATATTATATATATATATATATATATATATATATATATATATATATATATATATATATATATTTTATATATTTTATACACAATAAAACACAAAAAAAAAATATTGTATGGGAGGTCGGCCCCTCCCCCAAATGATCGTATCTAGATTTTTTTAAAAAATAAAAAAAAAAAGTAATGGCGGGGGGGGGGGCGAACCCCCCGCACCCCCTATAATCGCTGGTGGGGCGCGCCCACACGGACCCCCACCCCGCGCCACTTGTTCACGGGCGCGCCCACATACACCCTCCCACCAAAAACCTTCCCCGCACCCCTGCCCTGCCCTGTCACCTGCTCGCTTGCCGCGGACCCTCCTCTGTCCACTCTCCTCCCTCCCCCTCTCCTCTAAGCCGCATGATGCCCCCTCGCGCAGCCTCCACCGCCCCTGCCGTGTCCCCTCACGCCGCCCGTACCTCCTCCTCCACGACCCTCTCACGTGCACACAACCCTCCCCTTCACCAAGTCCCTGTACAAAAAAAAGAAATCCGCCCATACGTTGATCATACCAAAAACAAAAACAATATGTAATATATATAATATAAAGGAGCAATTCAGCAAGGAATTTTAACCAAAAGAAGAAGAGTGAAAGTAATAAAACAACAACTCAGATCTCTTTAAAGTTTCCTCCATAGTTTTCCTTTTACCTTGCTTGAATAAACAAAGAACAAGCAAAACAAATGAGAAGAGAAATGGAAGGAGGGAGAAAAGAATAACAAAGAGATAGCTAGGGCAACTTTAGGGCTTCCTTCTAAACCAAGGGACAAGATTGGTTTGATCTTAGTGTCATTATTAATTCCTATTTTTTGTCATGGGGTTTTAATGAGAAATTTAGCAAAGAGGAAGGGTGTGATGGGTTAAATAATTTAAGAAGGGGTTGTGGGTAAATTTATCCCACGGGAAATTAATTATATTTAAAAATGGGTAGCTTATTGTTCCCATAACAAATTCTAATTAAAAGGAAAGAGATATTTAAAGTGTAAAAATTTAAAGGATAAGTAAATAATTAAAATCGGGTATTGGCTAATAATTCTTTTAATTGGATAAATTAAAACAGTATAAAATTAGTAATTATCGGGAAAGGGTATAAAAGATGTATTAGTATTCATTAAACACTTCAAAAAAATTTTACCCTGAATTTTATTAGTCTCGTTTGGTGCATTTTTTTCGGTGTCCCAGAAGGGGCATTTCACCTTGAGTCTGGAGCTACTAGATGCATCCATCATGTACCTTGAGGAATCTAACATTTGGAAATTGTAATTGATGGCTCCTTTACCTTTCATGGTTCAGGTGTCGGAGTTGTATTAATTACTCCTACGAGAGACTTGATTCCCCAAGCATTTTGACTCGGGTTCCCCTGCATGAATAATATAAGAGTATGAAGCTCTCATCACAGGGATGAAGATAGCCATCAAATGGAATATTATAATATTTAAATGCATTGGTGATTTAATGCTTATTATCAAATAGGTCATAGACGAATACAAGGTCAAGGATGAAAAGATGCTACCATACAAAAGAATGGTTGACTCCTTGAAAGAATTATTTGAGAAAATAACATTTGAGTAGGTACCAAGAGCCCAAAATAGAGCAAAAATGCCATGGCTATAATAGGATCAATGTTAAGCATTCCGCCTTGAGGAATAATGACATTCCATTCTTCGTCGAAAAATCTCGAATAGTAACATATGACATACCGGACTCTAGTTTGGTCATGAGGTTGTTGGTCTCTTTTCACGTGGTACGCTGAAATATTTAATTACCTTCATGATGGAACATTTCCCACTAACATTTTATGTTTAAAAAAATGCACCCTTATCAGCGTATAGCCCGCTATACCCTACTTGGGGAACCCTCTTCGGACGTCGAGGCTACGACGAGAATCTATTGCGATGTTTAAATTTAGATGAATCTATTCACATGATCAAGGAGGTGCACGAAGGAATCTGCGGGGATCACACTAATGGTATTTTCATTACAAAGAAAATTATTAGAGTAGGCTATTATTGGCCTACCATGGAGCATGATTGTTGTAACCATGTGAAGAAATGCATGGATTGTCAAAAATACGGCAACTTGATACATGCACGGTGCAATATTTACATCTGTCACAACCCCTTACCCATTCTCAAAGTGGGGTCTCGATCTAATAGGGAAACTTAACCCTGTCTCTTCAAATGGTCATAAATTCATCATTACTACAACTGAGTACTTTACAAAGTGGGTAGAGGTTGTTCCTCTCACCTATGTTGAAGGTGCCCAAGATCTCTAAATTTATCATGAACCATATCATCTGTCGATATGGTATCCCTTCTATTATTATCATTGATAATGGTAAACCATTCAAGAATAAAACCATGAAAGCACTCTGCAAATGCTTTCAAATCTCCCTTAAGTTCTCAACCCCTATTACCCTCAAGGTAATGGGCAAGTTGAGGCTTCCAATAAGACCTTAATTCGCATCATGGAGAAGATGGTGAACAAGATAGGTGTGACTGGCATTTACAAATTCACCCTGCCCTCTGGGCATTTAGAACTTCTATCCATACCCCCATAGGGGAAACTCCATACTCCTTAGTATTCGACACTGAAGCCATATTGCCTTTAGAGATCGAGATCCCTTCTTTGCATATCGAGCTAAGGGACTACCTGAATGAAGAGGAAGACTACATGGTAGCTCGAATAGTAGAGTTGGAGCTATTAGATGAGAAAATACTTCATGCTCTCAATCACCTTAAAGTGTATCAAGATGAGTGCGATGAAGCTACAATAAAAGAGTCATACCTCGTCAATTTGAGGTAGGAGATTTGGTGTTAAAAGAGAATCAGAAGAACACCAATAAGGATCATGAAAAGAAAGGGAAATTTGAACCCAATTGGTTGGGACCATATGTTGTGGTTACCAAGTTTGGGTTAGGTGCCTATAAGCTAGCCCATGCAGATGGTCAAGAGCTTCGAGAACCCATGAATGCAATGCATCTTAAGAACTTATATGCTTAAGTATGGGGTCTCTAGAATATCAAGAAAAAAAAAAGTATAAAAACAGAAAAAGAAAAGATAAATAAATAGGTGCATCCAATAGTGAAAACCACACAATGGTGGCACTTTGGACAAGTCCTTTGGTGAAAACCGGTTTTCGGCACCAAGGAGGGTCCATTTGTTCACAAGCATTTCAGGTTTAGGAGTACGAAAAACTTTGTCCTAAGCTAGTTTTTTGCCTTCGTCTAAATCCTTTGTGAGCTTATCCTTCTTTGCCCTTGATCCAACTAATCTTACCTTTTGAATGTGAATAATTTAACTTTGAATGAACCCATCTAATGTTGGGGGAAACTTTTGCAAGCGTCACTTGCATATACCGTGTGGCATTCTGCCCTTGTACATCCCATCTAACGTTAGGGGCATCCACATTTCTTCATTTCCTTACACGTTCACTTCGGAAAACTATTGAGAAAACATAAAAACATTCATATAACTTTTGAAAATTCCAAAATATGCAGATATGTCATTTGGAAAACATCAAAAACATTTGTATAACTTTTGAAAACCCCCAAAACATGCAGATATGTCCTTTGGAAAACATAAAAAAATTCATATTCAAAAATGTCCTTTGAAAAAATCAATACATTCAGATACGTTCGTAGAAAACTCCAAAACAATAGAAAATTGTCTTAGAGATAAGCCCAAAAATAGTGAAAAATGTTCCAAAGTTGGCCTGCAAAAAACAAAGTAGTAGTTTACTTACTTGTAGTTGTTGGTTTGTATGGTTGTTAGTTACATTTTGTTTCGTGTTGTGTGCTTTAGATTGAATTCACGGTTTACTTAGATTGAATGTTGTTTAATTTGTAGTTCATTGCTTTGAGTTCATTTTATCTTGCATGCTTGTAAATAAATGTGTTGCTTTGATTAGATTTGTTTAAACTTGTGCTTGTTAATTTTTACTTGTACATTGTATTATCATATTCATCATCATATCACATAAAACCATCACATCTATACATCATATATCAAAAAATGCTAAGTTTACATCATGCATGTATGCTAAAGCTAATCATCACATACCGTATCATCAATGGGGCAAGAGGGTTGCACATGATCACAAATCTATCCCCCCCACACCAATATAAAAATATAAACATGGTTTACTCAAAAGTATCTCATCAACATGTAATATGACATCAGCTAAGGCTATCTCATAAATTAACAAACATGTGATACAAACATAAAACATACATATTAAGCATGATATCTCATAAACAACATGTGGTACATCAGTAATCCATCTATCATCATACATCATCAAATATAAATGTCGTATATACAAAACAATGTGTCTCAAAAGTACATCCGATATAATGGGCCATCATGGGCATCTATACAAAAATGTGCCTTCATCATGAGGCATGATAAAAAAATACATATCATACATCTGTACAAAAAAGTTCCTTCATCATGAGGCATGATAAAAAATAGTACATATACATCTATACAAAAGTATGCCTTCATAATCAAGGTGATACACAAAAATATACGTGTAAGTACATCAAATCAATAAACGTCAGCCATGACTTGAGCCCTCTCTAGGACTCCCTAGTGTGGATTTGCCACTAGGCGATGACATCTTGGATCTTTGGATGTGTAAAGGTGTTGTGCCATGTTGTCTACGAGACCCATGTTGCTCTGAAGCTTGTTCTCCAAGGACCTCTATATAGATCATGTTGATCGTGACTACCTCTATGATCTAGCATGAGACAAGTTTCTGGCTATCTGACTATACTCAAGAACTCTCTATCGATCTGCATAGTACAACCACATAATAATCTGCATCTGTAGTATGTACCCTCACCTACCACCATGGCACTATGTCAATCAACTATTATAAACATGAGGTAGTGTCGGCCCTTCTGCGACTCATTGCTCTGCTCTCACACTAGCCAACCTAAATCACAGTTGATCTCACTCTATGAGAACTTGGTCCCTCTTTTCCTGTAGCTTTAGGCTATCTGTGGTCACCTGATCTCGATCTAGCATATATTGTATCCTCTCCCCTAGCCTGGTCCCCTCGGTAATGAGCTGATCTCTCTCAGTGATCACCAAGTCTCTCTCAGCTATGGCCTGGAGCTTTAGGGCTACTACCTGTTGTAGTTGTTAATTGCAAAGGCATCCACCTGTCCATCTGACCAATATATCCTAAATATCCTCATCCATGGGATGCTAAACTACCTACTCATCGGATAGTATGTCCTCCTCCATCTACCGCTCTCCACCCCCACCATCTCCTCCATCTCTCGGTGGACTATGTGGTGGACTCACATGGGGGGTGATAGAGGTTCCTACAAAGGTTCCCATAGTGGATCCTAATGAGGCATTTGTGGTGCCAATATATGTGGCCACACTACTACCTGTGGCCGCACCACTACCTGTTACTGCACTAAAACCCATGTTGTTAAATAAATACTGTTGTATGGGAACCTTTATTGTTGTCCTCCTATGGATCTACTCCGATCAAAACATATGCCCTAAGAGGTGGGCCCTATGTGCCTGTGCCCTAGGAGGTGGGCCTTGAAATCCTGTGCCATTACATCTAATACCTCATGTGGAATAGTCAAGTGTCGAGGTAACACTTGTGGTATACCAACCTACATAGTCATGTGTAGTACCAGGATCAACTATCTGTGCACGTTGTGCCCAAGGATGGAAAACCACCTGTAAAAAGTTGGCTCGAGCTCCCTAACCTTGATCCGAGGCCCCATGTGAAAGACCTCTCTATATCTCTGGGCATACCACATCTCAGCCCCAGGAATCCCCTTGAATAAGTCCAAATTGATTGAACCTGGTCTACTCTATACCACTCCATAATGTGGCTCCTGCTCCCAAGAAGGAAATGATCTACCATCACAATGCACAACTCAACAACATCCTCAGGCCACTGATATAACCTATATGGCTGCCATGTAATCATATGGGGTCATAGCTCATCAAACTCATGCTATAATAATCAGTATCTCCTACGTGGCCACGTACATCCTCCCCAACTAGAACCCAACCCATAACAGAAGGCTCTCCAATGACTCGGGCTCTCAAAGCACCCATAGGGTGGCCGATCGCAATATGGTCCCAAGCCCATATCTGATAGAGTAGTAGGACCCATGGACTTCTATCCATGGTAAGCTATTAGATGAAGATCTACGTATAAGTGAGCTAGTATACACTGACCCCAATAATAAACCTCTCCCTGTAGAAGGCCATGAATAACTCAATGAGGCCAAGGGGAAACCAAGCACCAATATCTTGTCAGAAAAAATATGTCATTGATAAGAGCTAGCAAGAACACTAAGGACTCGACCTAGCTGTTGATCGGCCATGCATCTCCTAACCATAACTGACATACCTCGGTGGGGTATATCTGTCACTCCAAAATTCATGGTTGTATAGCTCAACCTAGTCTGGATGACCATCATAAGTAATCAAACGTCCCTGGATAGGAACCCGCAAGATCGCCACACATCCTCTAAAGTAATGCTCATCTCTCCAGTAGGTGGTTGAAATGTCTGGCTCTTGCTCCACCATCTCTCAGCTAAGGCAATGAGAAAGATGGTCTATGGTAATCTGGGGCATGTGAGCTACGTGTGCTAACCCAGTCACCTCTAAAGTGATCTCAAAAAAAAATGGTCGCGTCGGCTAAAGGTCTCCTCATAGGCCTGAGCCGCACATGTCACTCCGCACCTCTATCCTATCTAGGTCCTCCTGTAAAACCAATTGGTCATTTAATTATGATCTATTCTTCTATTCTAATATGTCATTTATTCTTCTACTCTATCATTTAATTTTTCTAGTTTACCACATTATTCTTCTATTTTTATACAAGTATCATCTTTTCCTAACTAGGGTTTGTTAAAACCTAGGTTTTCTTCCAAAAATCCATCTAAAAGTGACTTTTGTGCACTAGCGTGCCCTTGGAAAAGCACCAACGCACTCCCCTTTGAGTACCAAGCACTTTGGTGTATATATATGCATTGGCACACCCTTCTTTGCATAGGCGCATGTGTGCCCCTACCCAAGGTATCCCTTTTGCACAAACACACTCCTTTTTGTGCAGGTGCATGTGTGCCCCCTGCCTAAAAGATGATTATGCATATGCGCATTCATGTTATGCATAGGCGCATGCATGCCCATGCACGGTGAAGCACATGCACACCCCTAGGGCCATGCCTACGCATTTTGGTGCCAAACTACCCTAACTCTACTCTAAAAATGCGTGAAAAATAACCCAAATTAAATGCTGATAAATCACAAGGGGAAAAGAGCTTTGTGTACCTAGGGTCCATCCGTTGGGAGCCTCATGTACTCTCTCACGTGATCCACATGGTGTTTTCAGCTCCGCACCCTCGCCATCTTCTCCCGTAGGTCAGAGCTCGATCAATGGTAAATGGTAAGTGAATGTGGTAAATGAGTTGGCCGCGATGGCTTATATACCCATTTTTACCTCCCGAGATGCATTTCTCACCCTCGAGGGCACCCTGAAACCGTCGTGGTTCTTCTAATTTCTTCTAATATTGGTCGTGATGATTATTTTTAATAAATAATTATTTTAACACTTGTTTGATTGCCTTGGAGCATGTTTTTGCATCCCGATGACCTTTTCTACTACTCGAGGCATATTTTTGCCTCGTGGTCACTTTTAACATTGTCTCATGACTTCGTTATTTCTTCTATAATATTTTATTGCCTATAAAATAAAAAATTAAAACAATTGAAATTTTTCAAAAAAATAATTAAATCATTAAAAATCCAAAAAATTGTAAAAATTCAAAAAATTCAAAAATTGGTAAAAAAACATCATACAACGGAAAAGCATGTATCACTGACATCATCCTCGAACATCAAAATTGGTCCTACAAAACCATCTTTCTAATGTTCTTGCTTGTTTTAGTCTCAAACGACTTATGGATCATCATGATCTACCTTCATTAACAAAAGCTCGAGTTGCATGCTACATTAGTACTCCCATGCAACAGTGAGTTGTCAGAGACTGTGTCGTAGTGCATGAAAGTTTTTCCATGGGACTACTTGTGTCCTCCATTTTTCCCTTGCATGTGTTATTTCTTGGGGCATCATTTTTAACCCTTATCGTTACAACATGAACATTTGGGAACTACTGACTTGATAACAAAAACATTGGTGCAACTATCTTAAACGTTGTTTGTTTGAGTGTGTGATTGTATTGGTTTCTCTGTTAGGTTAGCTAGTTTACTTTCTCGTATTGCATTGCATTTTGTATGTTGCATGGAGCTAAATATCATTTTACTTTCTCGTATTGCATTGCATAATGTATGTTGCATGGAGTTACGTATTTTTAGCAGTAAACAATTGTTAGTAATTTAGCTTTTCATGTTATCTTACACTTTTGTTTATTTTAAATAAAGGCCGATGATGTAGACCTAGGGAAAAATGATATAAACAAGTTGCTTATTGAAAGGTTGGATGCAAAGATTGGGCTTATCCTATATTCTCCATTAATCATTTCTTATCACTTATCATTTATTACCATTACTAATTTTTCTTCCAAATCACCTGGGGCAATAAACAACCATGTTTATCCCTATCCTTATTTTCTTCTCAATACCTAAGGTTTCGTGCCCATTCTAACCTATTTTCTTCTATCCATTTCAATCATATTTTTGATCGTCGATTGACTTCTTCTATCACCCCATCGACACTTGAGGGGCATCCTTCATCTGCTAATTTTTCTTCAAAAATTTACTTGTTTATGCTTGTCTACTATATTTGAAGTGAAGTTACTAACTTCACCTCAAACAAGGGAAAATGTAGACACCTAAATTCCACTTTTGCAATCTTATTGCCAAAACACACACAAATCACTCTCATTCTTGCCAATTCCATTATAATTAGTGATTTCCGCTAATTAACTAACACTTTCCCTCTATTCTAGTTAATTAATGATGCTTTGTTGATTATCCACCCTTTTCCACATTCAGGATGCCAATCAATGTCAAATCGTAAGTTGTTATCCTCTTTTCAGAGAAACAATTAGTGTTATTAGCTAATTAAGCCTATTTTCCCTTGATTTGGTCAATATGCTCTAATATTGGCTCAAACCCCTCTTATGACCACTCAAAATCACCCCATTCACCTCCACAACATTTCAACAAGCTTCAAAAGCTTATCCTAGCCTCCTAGTTGACCCTAAGTGGTTGATTAGGCTTCATACCTCTTAATCACTTGGTAATTCACTAATTGTGATTAGCAAGGCCTAATCATGATTAGCAATTCTAATCTAATTTGGGGATTTTAGTCCCACATGCACCAAAATACAAGTTTCTCCCAAAAGGAAAACTATAAAAAGAGTGCACCTCATTCCTTTATACTTTACACCATGCTTTGATTTGCATCTCATATAATAAATATGATATATAGCCAAGTTCAATCCTTGCCTAAAGCCTTCAACAAGGTTAGTAGATGAATAATCTAAAGTGACTTAACAAGTCATTTGGAGAGGTCATTTCACCATTGTTTGGAGTAGCAACCATAACCATTTGATTTCCTCTTAGGTCTATTTAGGCCCATGTTAGGTAATTCAAGCATATTAGTAGGCATGTTTAATTAGATCTTGCATTGTTTTCATACTAGTTAAGCATTCTTTTAAGCTTTTATCTTAATGTTACATTCTAGACTTAGAAGACTAGATGGATTAGTTAACCTTGTTTATTCACTAAGTTAGGTGGAGGATCCATAGGTTACAGTTCATTAGTAGTAATAGATTTTGGAGTGGGGATCATAGTGGTGGGATCGTGTTTGTAATATTTGAATGGTTCATGATCAATAGAAATGGTGTATTCAATACCCTCATGTAATAATTTGACACATTGATGTATTGTGGAAGGGACAACTTGCATGACATGCAACCATGGTCTACCAAGTAAGTAATTATATGAAACTGGAAAGTCCATGACAAAGAAAATTGTATTAAGGGTTTTTGGCCCAACAATAATGGGTAAAGTAATATGGCCGATGCATGGATGAACGGAACCATCGTATGCGTGAAGAGAAATAGATGAAGGACTGACATTAGCAGTTGAGAGACCTAAATCCTTAAGGAAGGTTAGAGTGCACAAATTAAGTTCAGATCCATTATCAACTAAAACTCGCTTGACACCAATATTATGGATGCACATCATGATGTATAAAGGAGGATCATTGTCAAAAGCAGCAAGATCAGCAGTAGGATTAGCTCAAAAAGCAATGTCGTTGAGAAAATGCATCTGCAAATGTGTTGTAGACTAAGTGCGGATGAATGTCGATTGAAGCTGGAATAATAGTCAAAAGAGTGCGATATTAGCTCTTAGCTCAGGATGGAGGAGTAAGAAATCATGAATAGAAATATTCATGATGAGAGGATCTTAAAAAGATGTAAGAAGTGAAAAAGAAAGATCCTAAGTGTGTTTGAAGAGGTCAGGTTCACCAAAATGATTAAGCTAAATATGGAAATGGGTAAGTGCACCAATCGGGGGCCAAAAAAACATACAAAATTATGAAAACATCCGAAACATGTACGCATTCTATTTTTCTTGGTTTGGTGTTTACCAAACCTAAAATGTATACACGTTATAACATGTACGCGTTGTAGTGTATTCATAATGCATACACGTTTTGTATAGTATTGACTATATATGTGTTTGTGGGGGATGATAATTCTGAAGTATAAGATTTTAAATTATTATTTATTTATACTTTTATAATTTTATTATTTCTTATACTTTAAATTTATTTTAGTAAATATAAGATGTTAGGGTCACTCTGCACCTGATGGAAGTGGTCTCGTAGCTCTTACAGTTATAATCTAGAAGATAGTTTTTCAAAATCCAATTTGGTCAGTACTTACTAATTTTTAGGATTATAAAAGGACCTAAAACTTTGAGGGCATATAGATTGTAGTCGGTCTTTGTTTTGGGAAAACATATAGTAATTTTATAGGTTTTTGAACTTTTGGATTGGATTTTGGCCCTACCACTTCTCGAATTGGTACCAATTTTGAAATTTGGTCCACAATTCACTTTAGTGACCATGAATCAACTCTATGATGTTTGTCTACTTCTTACTAAAATGAGGTCCTCAATTTTTGGCAATTTATTAATTCTTGAATGGGATTCTGTCCTATGACCAAAATGAGGTGATTGTAATGTGCCTCCTCCTTAAGGTGTGATCAAGTGAATTGCATCAAGTGAACTGAGATGATTGGTCATTCTTGGAAATAGGGTGCTCCATATGAAGATCATCCCCTCACCTTTCATGGATCTAAAATCATCCTTTGATGAAATAAAATTCATGCTTCTCATACACATATTTTCTCATATGTATCTCATGGAGATAGATGATGCCTTAATACTTCACACATGATGGTCTTAGATACCTCGGTGGCATGACTAGCTCATTTGAGCTTGTTCTTTGGAGAGATTTGGGTACAATGACAGTGTTAGGATATGATGATCATCAAGTCACTTCTTGAGCTCCACATTTCACCTTTGAACATGATGAATTATTCAAAATTCAATTTCTTGACCAAGATGACACCTGGGTGGAAGCATGCTCAAGGTACCTGGACACCTTTTTCTCAAGTTTCTCCTCATGGAAATGGGTTTCCTCCTCCAAATAGGGGATGAATCCTTGAATGAAATTTGAGGATGAGTTACATGTTCTTGACCTCCATACTTCACTGAAACACTACAAATCACATTTTATGATCAATGAAACTATTCTAAAAATATAATTCTGATATGACTCAAAATTTAAGTCCTATTTCATTTTGAACTGAGAGGGGCATCTGAAGAGTTTTGTAGTACCTAAAGAAATATTTAAGCCTTGAATCAATGTTGATTATTCCACCTTGTATATTATTATAATAGCCTTCTAATTCCTATTTTTTTCATCCTAAATCTTTGTAGAACTCTGGAATCATCCAGATAAGTCAACTTTCACCATTTTAGCTTTCATTCCCTGCACCTAAAAACCTGATCTTAAACAGATTGCTCCTGAATGAGATTTTATTTCCTAAAATTTCCTAAATTTACTTAGACATCTTCAATTCTATCTTAAATCACCCTCAGATGCTTTATATTTTCTCTAAAAACTTTGAAGGGTGTTCAATTAGCTACAGAATGGCCAAAAATGGCCTTTTAGGCCTTTAGAGGAAGTAGTCTCTCATCAAAACTAAATGAGTTGATCAATCACCTTAGACACTATTCCCTATACACTAAATGATCTTATTAGGAATTTACTTTGAGCCATGGTAAATTTTGAACTCATGATAGGTTTTCTAGATGATACAAAGTACCCTGCAATCCTCTTTATATAACTTCAACTCAAAATACAACTTTCCCAATTCAACTTTCTCCTTTTCCCTTGTTTCAAGTAGGTTTAGTTAGGTTTGAAAGAAAAATTAAGGGTTTAATGGATTACCACCTATTTCATCCTTACATCCACCTTTCAACACACCCATACACCTTACTCAAGCACACCTAAATGCTCCATTACTCATTTATCCATCATCTTGCTAGATTTTTAACTTTTGGCTTTTTAAGACTCATTGTTTGCTCAAGCTCTAAAAAATATTCTCAACTTTGTTTTTCACATTCACCATGAATTTTACTCAATATTATTTTTACTCATCTCACTATGCTTACCCCTCTCCTAATCACTAATGCAAATCACTCAACTCTTCTTCTTTTACTTAAGGCTTTTCATACAAACCCTTACTCTCTCTAGGCTTCTTTATGGAACTATGCAGGACAATCAATAGGTCTACTTGATTAAATTTGTATAAGGATTTTCCCATATTCCTCAAGGATTAAAAACATTATAACACCACTCCCTCAATGATAGATACAACTTCCTTATGAGTTTCTTTCCTAAGACATCTATTTCTCAAGGTTGGTCTTAATAGTCACAAGAAATAAACATGATTGTACATTGCTTCCTTTACCTACTAACCACTCAATAATTTGTCCTTATGACCTGATTTTATGAGTCCTTAATTTTCTTAGGCCTTCCTCCCACTTTTAGAGGATCCACCAACTCAAAAACATGGAATAAAGACTATTTTTCTAAAATACATCTTTTTGAGCCCTCAAACCTGGCATTAACATTCTTGCTAGACTATATTTGCACATTCCTTTGATTTTATTCTTATTCCAACCTATACTATAGATTTTGAAACTCTTGGTCTTCTTATTACCTTCCTCCACACTTATCAAGGACTCTACTATGCATAATTATTAACTATTACAATGAATGTTCTACTCTAGGTCCTTAAGGCTAGGCACACAGAGTTAAGATTGTGAACAAAAATTTAATTTAAGAAATCCTCCTTTAGATGGCTTATTACCTTTTCTTGACTTTTACAACACCATGTCCTTGTGATCAATGCCCTGAAATAGACTCAAGGATTCCATTGAATCATTATGTTCATGCTACATACTACTAAACTTCTAAAACAAGGTATAGTCTAGTCTGAGTAAGTATTTCTATCTATTTTCCATTCCCTTGACACTTGTGAGGTTTCATAAAGCCTTGAACACCATTATAGATAAGAAGACAATCCAAAACAAGATATTTACACATGAAAATGATTTACAAAATAGTTTATAACCTCTAAATATGATATCTCAATATGAGAGGACTGTGTCACTTAACACCTAAGCCTATAACATACCTAGAGCTATTTCAAATATTCAAATTATACATTTGGAGGGAAACTCCATATTCTTTCCTATGGAGTCCAAATGGACTAGTACAATCTATGACCATCTCAAGTGGACCCAAGATACCTCTAGTCACCTAAGAAATTCAAAATTGATTATTAATAAGATGTTCCTACATCACCAGAGGAAGGATGCATAGTGATTGAGAAGCCTTATTTTCAATTAAGGGCTTAGTTTTCATGCTTAAAATTTTCAATTTCCATGCTAGTTATTTTTTCCATTCTAGAGCTATTAAAACACCCTCCATGAGAGTTTAGGAAATATCTTAAGCATCCAGAGGTGATGTCAGGGAATCTTGGAAGTGTTGAAGGTAATTTAGGAAGATTTATGAAAAATTTTTATAATTCGAGGACTATTTTCTCAACATCGGGTTTTCTAGGTGCAGGGAACAAACACTCTAATGGTGAAACCTAACTTTTTTGGAAGATTCCAGGAGCTCTGTAAGGAGTTAGAAGGAAAAATAGAGGCATTGGAAAGGCGTAAATCCTCTACATATTGGAGACATCCATTTTTCTCTAAGGCTTGAAGGTTTCATGAAGAATTTCAAAATAGTGAAGCTTCCCATTTTGGTTCCAAACCAACACTTCACTAATGCAACACTTCATGACACCAAAATAGGGCAATACCAATCAAACCTTTTTATGCTTCTTGATGATTGACACCTCATTTGACTCATATGCCACCTAGACACCTTTTCCATCAATGTAACTTGACATTAATGACAACACCCATGAAACTATGTCCAACACATGTATTTTGATTTGTTATGTATTATAAGGCATTTCATGAGTGCATATATTTGAGTAGTTGTTGTTTCCTTTTAGAGTTGTGAGGTTTGTAAAATCTAATTTTGACACAT
This sequence comes from Taxus wallichiana var. yunnanensis, assembly GCA_018340775.1. Taxonomy (NCBI): domain Eukaryota; kingdom Viridiplantae; phylum Streptophyta; class Pinopsida; order Cupressales; family Taxaceae; genus Taxus; species Taxus wallichiana. The sequence goes on from CM031242.1 coordinate 878,284,968, forward strand.
CTAAACTCCTAAAAATGTCAGTAAACAATCCAAAAGGCCCCAAAACCTAAACAATGACTATATTAACTACCAAAATAGACATCGATTGTAGAATTTAAACGCTAAAAGCTTTAGGATGAATGTTGAAATCCTAAAAATTACCTATGTATTGACCAAATTAGATTATAAAAACTATCTCCTAAACTATGACTCATGGAGATGTGAGACTAGTTCTATAAGGTGAAGAGTGACCCTAATTTCTTATATTTTACTTAAACATTTATTTTTGTAAATAGAAGCATAAAAAAACACATAATACCTATACTAAAGGAACATGTGTATACTACTATAATGCGTACGTGTTTTGTGTTTTTCCTTTTTCCAAGGCATGCCTCTAGGCTTGGATCTAGTTTAGATCCCCAAGCCTGAGGCATGGACCTGCAAAAACACAACAAACAACATGTTTTTGTAGAAAATAGGTAAAATAGCTATTCCGACAATGATAAATCAAACTAAAATGATCAATACATTTAATAAAAATATGACTATGATGTCGAGCAAACTTTCTTCTTTCTAAAAATATAATTTTTCAAATTTTTGACTAATATAAGGTTTCCATACTAATTATTTTCTAACTATGCCTTTTGTAGCTATTTTTGGAGTTTATACATGTCTATCTTTCATCGTGTATCTTTTTTTGACTCATCGAAATTGAATAAAAAATTTTAGGCACAAACTAGGACTAATTCTATACATAAGAAAAAAACTAATTTTCGATATTTTTAGTAGTTAGGGGGCATGGTCGGAGCTCCATTATTTTTCAAAATTTAAAATTTTTGTACTAGAAAAATCATAAAAAAATACTCGCTAAAAAAATCTAAAAAAAATTCTAGCACAAACTAGATGCTCCTAAATAGTGCTCAAAAAATGGTGGGGGGCACGACCGACTATCTACTATGTTTTTAACAAAAACAGGAGCACTGTTGGTATTTTAGTTCTTTAACCCACTTAAACTTAACCATTTAAAAAAATAGTAGCTTAGAAATTAGACTCAAAATGCTACGAGTAATGTTATCACAACATCTTCCGATTTTGAGTGTAAATATTTCAAATAACTCATACAAGTTAAAGATTTTTATTTTTTTAGAAAAAAGTGTCCACTTAAGACCCCCTTTTGGCCCCCCAGATTGATGCATTTACCCGATTATATGCCTAATCGATTACAATTATGTGATAAATAAATGCAATAATTAAGTACAGAAATTAACCCTAAGTAAGTTAAGCAATAAAATGTGAAACCCTAGTTGAAAAGAGGGTAAGAAGAGTCTTAGTTGATTCCCAGTGAAATCTGAACTATGCCAAAGTGTTGACTAGATGAATAGAGAGGGAGAAGTGTCACACAAAGCCTTAAAAAATGTGTGAGCTAATGATCTTCCTGGACTAGGGCACCTGGAGAGGGATAGGGGTGTCTGCTGGTGCCCTAGACCTATTTCTAGGTGCCTATGTCTACGGAAAAGCTAAGGAGACCTCCTCTAAGTGGTCACAAGATATTTTTTGTTGTTCTCCTTTGATTGCTTTATGAGGTCGTACAATGATTGCCGAAGTCACTGGAAACTTGCAATGAAGAAATGACCTGTAAAACCCTCAAAGAGACATCAAATCCTAAAATAGAAAGATGCATAATGAGGGGTTGGAATGTTCATAGCTGTCACATGATGATGATTTTATGACTAAGCATTGCACTACATCTCGTATGCAATGTAGTTACGTGTGTGTGTGTGCGTGTGTGCAAAAATGTGCCCTAGGTGGCTCTTGTGTGTGTCACACTTGATAACGAGAAAAGTAGTTAGATGTAAAGAAATGTAATAGATGTGTGCATGAAATAGAATGAACTTCCCTCCTATGAAGTGTATGTAGATTAATCAACTCTTGTGTCCCTTGGATGGCGCTAGATTTATGCTAATGGAGCTCTTAGATGCTTGATGGATACAACCTTAGGTGGTGATAGCTAATGCTTAGTGCTTGGTCCTTTATTATGATCACATAAATTTATATTTATATGATTCCTTTGCTTGAATTTCATAATCAACCCTAAAAAGGATGACTACTAAAAATATAAGATTCTCAAACGGCTAGAAAGGACCTAAAAATTGTGAACAAATTATACTGAGGTCAGGGGCACCCGGAGGATGAGGGTGCAGCCATGGCGCTAGCGTCTGGCTAGGTGCTGATGTCTAGGATGATAAATGCTAAGATATAAATAGGTAGGCGAGAAAGTAAGGGTGCAAGACAAAAAGTGGCGAAGAAAGATAGAAAAGGTGGCAAAGACATGGGTTAATTAACACTTTTCTTACTTATGAATCATATGAATAATAACATGAAATAAGGTTTACATAGTTATCCATAGTGTGTGATTTTGTGTCTACGGTTATCATGAGGTCAAACATGGTGAGTATTGTGAAAGACGTGTTAATGAGTCGGTAAAAGATGCCATCATCGTTTATTCGTGATAAGTATGTATCGAGTCAGGTCATTCTAAGCCTAGTCCTAGACCTAGGCCAAGAAGGATGAGATAGTGGAATGAAATATGGAGTAGGATAGTCTGTTTAAGCATGATAGGTGTGTTGTGACATTGCATATGAAGTGTGGAAGGCATCCAAGGTCAGTATGTAGAGGTTTAGTGCATGTTCAAGATCCATTGAAGTAAGTTTCTTGAGAACAAGGCATGAAAGTAAAGAAAAGTCTTAGTGGTTGGAGAGTTTCAAAGTGCATTTTGAGCATGAATGGGAGTTGACAAGCATGTAGGAGGTTTCTATGGTGCTCTGGGTCAAATTTTAGGTCAAGGAAGTGAAGGAAATACAAGAAAAGTGATTTTTGGCAAAATTGAGCTCTTAAGAAGGAAAAACCAACTCGATAGGTGAACTTCTTTTGCTCACCCACATGTGTGGGTTTTGCATGGGATCTAAGGATTTGGGGGATGTTTTTGCATTGAGCTAAGAGTTTTTTCAAAAATAATGAGTTGATTTGATCGTCCCATCTTTATGAACAATCATTAACAAGCTAAGGAGTTCTCAAACCCTCTTAAAACCCTAGTAGCAGAGCGATAGAGGAAAATTGATTATTATGACCATGAAATTCATTTGGAAAGCTAATGTGATGCATCGGTGTTGTAGATAATTTCTCAATGGTAATTTTGGTGGTGGTTTCATTATCTAGGTAATCTAGTAAGGAAAAGAAAAACCCTAGTTTTTGGAGATTTGCATTTCAAGTGCGAGATGGAGGTTTCATGAACAAAAGTGAATTATTCCGAGATACCTTGGGAGGTGTACTAAATGTCCATGCAAAGTTTCAAAAATGTAAAATGGATTAAATTGAAGATACAAGTGGGTAAGTGCATGAAGTTGGGGGGCTAAAAAGTGGACAAAAATATGAAAACAGATGAAACACGTATGCGTTTTATTTATTTTGCTTGGTAATTACCGAACCTATAATGTATACGCGTTATAAGGAAGGAAAAATGTGTATGCATTTTAAAGAAGGAAAAACATGTACGCATTTTATAGAAGTCAAAATGCGTACGCGTTTTGAAGAGTATGGACCATGTATATGTTTTTGGTGTCTTATAACTACAAAAATAAATGTTCAAGTATAAGTTTTATTTTATTATTCTTATACTTTAAATTTATTTTAGTAAATATAAGAAATTAGGGTCACTCTGCACTTGATGGAAGTGGTCCCATAGCTCCAACAGTTATAATCTGGAAGATAGTTTTTCAAAATCTAATCTTGTCAGTACTTACTCATTTTTTAGGATTTCAACAAATGACCTAAAACTTTCGGGGTATATATATATTGTAGTTGGTATTTGTTTTGGAAAAGCATTTAGTTATTTTTAGGTTTTTGACCTTAAAATGGATTTTGGCCATACCACTTTGCTTGAATTGGTACTTGATTTTTAAATTTGGTCCATAATTCACTTTAGTGACCATGAATCAACTCTATGATGCTAGTATACTTTTTACTAAAAAGAGATCCTCACTTTGTAGATAGAGGATTGTTCCCGAGAATGGGATTCTGTCCTATGGCCAAAATGAGGTGATTGTAATTTCCTCCTCCTTAAGGTGTGATAACACTACTAGGTGTTGAATGAGAGTTATGAATTACGAATAGTATCAAGTGAACTCGGATGATTGCTCATTCTTAGAAACATGGTGCTCCATATAAATATCATCCCCTCATCTTTCCTATCTCTAAAAACATCCTTTCATGGAATCAAATTCATGATTCTCATACATGTTTTTCTCATATGTCTTTATGGAGACAAAGCGATGCCTTAATACTTCACAAATAATGGTCCTTGATAGCTCGGTGACATGACTAGCTCATTTTAGCGTGTTACGAAGGGTGTTCAATTAACTACAAAATGGCCAAAATTGCCTTTTTAGGCCTTGAGGAAGTAGTCTCTCATCAAAACTAAATGAGTTGATCGATCACCTTAAACACTATTCCCTACACACACCTTTGAAACACGTTGAATGATCTTTTAGGACTTTCCTTTGGGAAAGGGTTTATGATTTAGGGTTTAGGGTTTATGTTTTAGGACTCGGGGTTTAGGACTCAAGGTTTATAGTTTAGGGTTTAAGGTTTATTGTTTAAGGCTCATAGTTCAGATTTTAGGGTTTAGGGTTTAGGGCTTAAGGCTTAGGGTTCATGGTTTAGGGTTTATGGTATAGGGTTTATGGTTTAGGGATAAGGGTTTAGGGTTTAGGGTTTAGGGTCAAGGTTCGGGGTTTAGGTTTTAGGGGTCGAGGTTGAGGTTTAGGGTTTGTTTAGGGTTCAAGGTTCAGGGCTTAGGGTTTAAGGATTGAGGGTTGAGGGTTTAGGGTTTAGGGTTTAGGGTTGAGGGTTTATGTTTGAGGTTGAGGTTTAGGGTTTTGGCTTAGGGTTTATGGCTTAGGACTAGGGTTCGGGCTTAGGGTTTAGGGTTTAGGGCTCAGGGTTTAGGGTTTAGGGTTTTTAGGGTTTAGGATTTAGGACTTAGAGTTTAGGGTTTAGGGTTTAGGGCTTATGGTTTATGGTATAGGGTTTAGGGTTTAGGGCTCAAGGTTTAAGGTTTAGGGTTGAGGATTTAGGGTTTAGGAGTTAGGGTTTAAGGTTTAAAGGTCAGGGTTTAGGGTTTAGGGCAAAGGGAAAGGGTTTAGGGTTTAGGGTTTAAGGTTTAAGGTTTAAGGTTTAGGGGTTAGGGTTTAGGGTTCAAGATTTAAGGCTCATGGATTAGGCTCACCCATTCAGTCACAGTAATGTTTTATGTCTTACCCATTCTTATAAGTATTGACAAAGAGTATTCAACTAAAAAGGGTTCATCTACTTCGTAGGTAGAACATTCAAGGGATTCATCACAATTTGATGCCTTTCATCTATTGATATTTTAAAGGAGGAAAATTCCCATTGCATGCAAACTATTTCACTCATTGTAATGTTTTGTGTCTTACCCATTCTTATTAGTATTGATAGAGAGTATTCAACTGAAAAAGGGTTCATCGACTTCGTAGGAAAAAAATTCAAAGAGATTCATCAAAATTTGATGTCTTTCATCTATTGATATTTTGAAGGAGGGAAATTCCCACCTCTCATAAACAAGGTAGTTGTAAAAGCAGACTTAATGATGGTTCTAGGCACAAGACTAGGAAATATGGTCCTAAGATATTCAAAAAATGAACTCACTCATGAGACCTACTGGAAATATATGAGGTTTAGGGGTTAGAGCTTAGGGTTTTGGATTTAGTGTTTAGGGTTTATGGCTCAGGGCTTAGGGTTCAAGGTTTAGGGTTTAGGGTTAAGGGTTAGGGTTTAGGGTTCAAGTTTTAGTGTTCAGAGTTTAAGGTTTATTATTTTTGTTTTAGGGTTTAGGGTTTATAATTTAGGTTTTAGGTCTCAGGGTTAAGGGTTGAGGTTGAGGGTTAAGGGTTTAGGTCGCGAGTTAGGGTTTAGGGTTTAGTGTTTAGGGCTAGGGGTTTAGGGTTTAGGGTTTAGGGTTTAGGATTTAGTGCTTAGGGTTTAGAGTTTAGGGTTTAGGGGTCAGGGTTTAGCGTTTATGATTTAGTTTTTAGGGTTTAGGGTTTAGGGACCTTTAGGATTTAACATTTAGGGCTTAAGGTTTAGGGTTTATAGTTTAGGGCTTTGGGGTCGGGGTTTAGGGGTTAGGGTGCATGGTTTAGGGTTTAGACTCAGGGTTCGGGGTTCAGAGTTACAAGTTTAAGGTTTAGGGGTTAGAGCTTAGGGCTCTAGATTTAGGGTTTAGGGCTTAGGGTTTAAGGTTTATGGTTTAGGGCTAAAGGATTAGGGTGTAGGGTTAAGGCTTAAGGTTTAGGGTTTATGGTTTAGGATTAGGGTTTGGGTTTAGGATTCATGGTTTATGGCTTAAGGTTCGGGGTTTAGAGTTCTTGGTTTAAGGTTTGGGGTTAGAGCTCGGGGCTCTGGATTTAGGATTTAGTATTTAGGGCTTAGGGCTCGGGGTTAGGGTCTAGGATCGAGGGTTTAGGGTTTAGGGTTTAAGGGTTTAGGATTTATTACTTTAGTTTTAGGGTTTAGGGTTAAGGTTTGGTTTAGGGTTTAGAGGGTTTAGGTAGGGTCATGGTAGTTCGAGGGTTTAGGTTTAGTTCGGGGGTTTAGGGTTTAGTGTTTAGGATTTAGGGCTTATGGTTTAGGGTTTAGGGCTCAAGATTTAGGGTTTATGATTCAATGTTTAGGGTTTAGGGTTTAGGGTTTAGGGTTTATGGGTTTAGGGTTTAGGATTTAGTTTTTAGGGTTTAGGGTTTAGGGTTTAACATTTAAGGCTCATGGTTCATGGTTTAGGGTTTAGCATTTAGGGCTTAAGGCTAAAGGTTTAGGGTTTAGGGCTCATGGGTAAGGGTTGAATATTTAGGGATTAGGGTTTATGGCTTAAGATTTAGGGTTTAAGGTTTATGGTTTAGGTTTTAAGAATCATGGTTTAGGGTTTAGGGTTTAGGTTTAGGGCCTCGAGTTTAAAGTTTAAAGTTTAGGGTTTAGGTTTCGATTGTAGAATTTAAATGCTAAAAGATTTAGGTTGAATGTTGAAAGCCTGAAAATTACCTATGTATTGACCAGATTATACTATAAAAAACTATCTCCTAAATTGTGACTAATGGAGTTGTGAGACTAGTTCCATAAGGTGCAGAGTGATCCTAATTTTTTATATTTACATAAATAAATTTAAAGTATAAGAAATAATAAAATATAAATAATAATAAATGAAAAATATTTATTTGTGTAAATAGAATCATGTCAAAAAGCATATCTGATATGTTCATACTATAGAGAAGCGCGTACGCATTTTGTGTTTTCTCTTTTTCAAGCCATGCCTTAAGGCTTGGGATCAGTTTGGATCACTGACCACGAGGCATGGACTTGCACAAACACAACAAACAACGTTTTTGCAGGAAAATGTAAAAATTTCACTTCCTCTATGATAAGTCAAAATAAAACAATCGATCCATTTTAAAAAAATTATACCACGACGTAGAGCAAAGTTTCTTCTTTCTAAAAATATAATTTTTCAAAATTTTCGAGACTAATATAAGGTTTCCATATTATTTAGTTTCTAAATATGCCTTTTTATAGCTATTTTTAAAGTTTAAATATGTTTATCTTTCATCATGTATCTTTTGTTTGGGTCATCGAAATTGAAAAAAATTATACTAGCACAAACTAGGAATAATTCTATACATATTAAAAAAATTCTAATTTTTGATATTTTTGAGGTAGTTAGGGGGGGGCACGGTTGGAGCTCGTTATTTTTCAAAACATAAAATTTTTGTACTAGAAAAATCATAAATAAAAAAATACTCGTTTAAAAAATCTAAAAAAATTCTAACACAAACTAGATGCTCCTAGCTATCTTTCTACCAAAGGGTTTTAAAAAATACTCAATGGTTCTCAAAAAATGGTGGGGGCACGAAATTCACTCTATTATGTTTTTAACAAAAATAGGAGCACCTATTGGTATTTTAGTTGTTTGACCCACTTAAACTTATCCGTTTTCAATAAAATTTAGTAGCTTAGAAACTAGACTCAAAATTCTACGATTCATATTTCTACAACATCTTCCAATTTTGAGTGTAACTATTTCGAAAAACTCGTACAAGTTGAAATTTTTTATTTTTCAGAAAAATGTGTCCACTTAAGACCCCCTTTTGGCCCCCCAACTTGGTGCACTTACCCAAGTTCTCCAAGTCACCCTATTGCTTTTGGCCTTAAGGGCTAAAACCTAGTCATAGAGGTTTGAGTTGAGTTGAGTTGTTTTGCATGTTGGAGAAAAGGTTATTTGAGCTTGGATAGATTTTATAGGTCCCTCATGATGTGTTTGAAGCCTTGGTTTGATCGGAGATGTGGATTCATGTTGAAACCCTAGTGGCCTAATTAGCCCTATTTGGCTTCTTAAGAAGGTGTCATGGAACAAGTTTGCTTGGTTATCTGTCTCCAAATGACATATGCATGTTAGTGCTTTGAGGTTATTTTCATATCCTGGTGATATGTTTCAAGTGTTTATTGATCCTGGAAGTGATGGTTAAGATGTTTGAAGCATGATTCCTTAAGACTGATTCTTGAGTCCTAGAAGCCTGATTGAGCAATTTTAGAGATTGGCGTATTTGAGTACGTTTTTCCCTGATTTTATGGATGAAGTGAGTTGTTCTAGATAGTAGACATCATGATATTTATATTTATGTGTGGTTTGTAACTTGGTGAGGTGATTTTGTATGTGAACTAGCTCATTTTGAAGACCTAGTTTTGAGATCTTGAAGCCAGTTTGAGAATTGTTAGAGAAGAATCCATTTTGGGGTCTTGTTCCATGATTTGAATATTCTTATGAGTTGTATGGGTTCTAGGTGACATCAATACCTTATTTTTGATGTGTCACTTGTGTTATGATGATGAGTTTTGGTATGCCAAGTCATTCGGTCTTGTGGAGTAATTTTCAGGTGCTTGAAGACCTTGTTGAGATTGCTTGCTTCTTGGAGTGTTTCATGGAGAATTTGGAGGTTACATATGTTCTGAGCTGGTTGGTGATTCTAATAGGTTTTCCCTGAGTTATGTGGAGCTTTTGGAGTCATTTTATAGCTTCTATGTGCCCTTGGAGTTCATGATGCATTTGTTGGTGAAGAAGACATAATCTATTAGGCTTATTTTGGGCTAGTTGTGCTTGTTCATGTTTGTAAGAACTATGCCGATGCACTTGGTCCCTTGGATTGATTTAATACGCTGTTGAGGATGTGCTCATGTTGGCATGATTGAACTATATGGTCTTGGTTGACCTAAGGGTGTTATGAGCTAGGGTCACGTATATAAAGGCTTGTGCATTTGCTCATTTAAAGACTTGAGATAATGAGGATGTGTGAGCAAGGTAGAGAAGGTGAGAGAATAGTTGTAAGGGGTCAAAGAAAGAGCTAATAAGATGCGTGAATAGTTGAGAAGAATTGAGGAGCAGGTATTGAAGGTCATGTGACCTAATCAGCAAATGAAGGACCATATTTGAGCGAAGAAGGAGAGGGTAGTTTGAGAAGATTTTGAGATAGAGGAGCTAAACTTGTGATCACAATCAGTTGTGGGAGAAAAATATATTTTGTGATCATCCATTTTAGGTGGCTAGGAGGGTGCTTAGTCATCTTAGGGGGTTGTAGGGTGGGTTCCCTACTAAGCTAGGGGTTGGTGCTCCTTGTGGGATTTGTGTCTCATGAAAAAATCATGTGATGTGTAATATTCATGCAAGTCCTTTGTTATGAGTAATATTAGTAGAGGTTTAGTGGGTTTTCTTCCCCTTGAGGGTTTCCCACTTCATATATGGTGTTATTGTGTTCTCTCTTGTTTCTTACACTTGTGGATGGTTGTAACACACTTAATAAGCTCACATTTGGTTATGTATGATGAATGGTTGATTTGAATGATGAATGCATGACATGGTAAATAAAGTTAAATTTTTGTATGGTGATTCACCCCCTCTCGGTCACTATGCTTGTAATAATTATAACAAGGAAAAACTATTTAAGTGCAATATAAGGTGACCATGATCAACTATAAATTGAGTGGCAATAACAACACCTATCAATTAAGTATTCACCTTCCCGTTTACAAATTACTATTATGAACAATAAGCAAAAAGATAAGTGGACTAACTACAATATTTGGAATCACATGATTTCTTTAACAAGATGGTAAAGGTGTAAAAAGGTTGTTAAGGGATTGACTAATTATGCTAAAATGTAAAATAATAGCCTAATCTAATGAAAGTTTGCAGTAAATAAATGAATCTTGAAATAATGAAATAATACCCAAGCAAACTAAGCTAGAAAATATGAAACCCTAATGTGAAAAGAGGGTTAGAATAGCCTTAGTTGATTCACAGAGGTTGTTGGGTATGTAGCAGGTAGAGGCTAGCTAAATAGAGATGGAGAGCCGTTGTATAAAATCCTAGAAAGATACGAGATCCGGCAGATTTGATTGGATTGGGCACTGGAGAAGGATAGGGGGCACTGTGGGCACCATGGTCTGCGTAGATATTCAAAATTCCAAATTTTCGGGGGTCGCAAGATGTTTGCACTTGTTTCCCTTTGATCACCTCAAATTCGTTGTATAATTGTTGAATGTCTCTGTAAATTACAGAATGAATGGATCACCTGTAAAACCCCAAACAAAGCATCAAACTCTAAAAAATAAAGATGCAAATGAAGGGGTTAGATTGTCCTCAGCTTCCAAAATGATGGACTTATCACTTATTTATGTACTACATCTCAAACCCAATGTATTTATGTGTGTGTGTGTGTGTGTGTGTGTGTGTGTGTGTGTGTGTGTGTGTGTGTGTGTGTGTGTGTGTGTGTGTGTGTGCAGAATTGTGCCCTAGGTTACTCTTGTGCCAGATGCACTTTGTGAGTAGCGAGAAAATAACTAGATGTAAAATGTAAATAATGTGTGCGTGGAAACAATAGACTCCCCTCTATGAAGTGTGATGCGAAGAACCAACCTTTGTCCCTTGTGATGAAGCTAGATGGATACAAATGGAGCTATAGATGCCTTTGATGGATACAACCTTAGGTGGAGATAGTGGATGCTTAGTATTTGGTCCCTTATTATGATCACATAACTTTATATTTATATGATTCCCTTTATTGAATTTTGTCATTAACCCGAGAGAAAATACCGAATACCAAAAGTATAAGATGTTCAAACGCCTAAAAGGACTTAGAAAGTGTGACCAAAGTACAAAGAGGACAAGGGTGCCCAAAGGGGATGGGGGCACCTTTGGTGTATAAAATGAAAAATGCCGAAAGGTGAAAACACAGATTGAAAAGTAAGAGTGCAAGGCGAAAGTAGAAGAATAAAGAAAATAAATGTGTCCAAAAGACACGAGTTAATTAGTACTTACTTTTATTACTTAGGAATCATGCAAATAGTAGTATGTGATCGAGACTAAATAATGACTCAAAGTGCTTGATTTTGTGTCTACATTGACAAAAGTCACACTATTAATAGAAACCTTTTTCTTTACATGCTCATGACACTAATGCTTTTCAAATTTTAACCCACTTCCATACAACATACAAAATTACAAGAATTTGTCATAATTGACTAATTAAACTATTCTACAATGCAGTTGAATTGTAAGGTTACAAAGTGAAATTTCACCATGTCTTTATTTAACACACAAACACAAAGGAGGATTTCTTCTTTCTTTAATAATACAATAGGTACTATTGTTCAAATACAATACATTTCCATTCTGTCTTGATTACATGTTTTTAAAAATAAACATTGAACTTTGATTTTCCATCATCCATTTTTATCTGTTTATGCTACTCGCAACCAACACATGGTCAACATAAACTATTGACATGACATCTACCCAAAATCTAGCATAATTCATGTTTTCATAGTTTTCCATTCACATGACTATAATACTTAACACGTAGAGAGAGAGAGAGAGAGAGAGAGAGAGAGAGAGAGAGAGAGAGAGAGAGAGAGAGAGAGAGAGAGAGAGAGAGAGAGAGAGAGAGAGAGAGAGAGAGAGAGAGAGAGAGAGAGAGAGAGAGAGAGAGAGAGAGAGAGAGAGAGAGAGAGAGAGAGAGAGAGAGAGAGAGAGAGAGAGAGAGAGAGAGAGAGAGAGAGAGAGAGAGAGAGAGAGAGAGAGAGAGAGAGAGAGAGAGAGAGAGAGAGAGAGAGAGAGAGAGAGAGAGAGAGAGAGAGCCAAATTTATCAAATCAAGCCACAAAGAGATTTACATACAATCATTTATAAGTGTCTACAATTTTTCACGTCGTTATTTTGCACTCAAGAGGGCCCCGACATTCTTTCACAATCACTTACTAGTTTGCGAAAATGACTAAATTTAGCTCGAGGGCTAAGAAGATGCATTCAAAAACTGATTTCGATGGGCGGACGCACCATGAGACAAATCCTATATGCTCTCCTATATACAAATTTCAGAGGAGTTAACGAAACTTAGAATTGGGAACAAAGTATGAATAACGACTACTTTTAGAGCCGCACGGTTGTAATTGGACCGAGTTTGGGAACCGGCCACCTAGCTAGAGGCCTACAAAATCCCTAGCAAAACTAACTAGCGATATGTTTTTCGAGAACTAATGGTTGTAAGAAATTGTCATAGATAAATACTAGAGGTTTACAGAGGCCAATATCCATTTCTTCAATCGGGGCCAAAACGGAAAGCCAAAACCAAACCCAACTTTTGTTTTACAACTACTTTTCAAAGCCGTAAACAAGGTTAATAAGGTTCCTAGAGAGGTGACGAAAAGTACAAAAACAGTCATTTGAGGGCACTCTAAGGTTTGGTACAATACTCAACATGACAGGTAACACAATCACAACTTGACTTTCCCATTTTGGGGTTCAAAGAGGTGTTTTGCGAAGCACAGAAAATTGCATTTTATTAACTTTGCAAGGAAGGAAAAATAGTAGTTTAGTTGATGGCTCGACTCAATCTTCTCAATTCAAGCAGACACGAATATCTAATTTTAATACCTTGGTTTTACAATGTATTAGGTTGTGGTTGCGAGTACGGTTGATGGTCAAATAATCAGTTAGGTTGCGTAGGCAAGAACCCTCCTTTTGTCATTTGAAACTACGATTTATTTAATTAAACCGTGCACTTGTCCTTAGTTTTATTAGGAATACAATATCATAGCAAAAGGAAACTACCAATACAAAAATTATGCAAGTTCAAGGTGAGAAAACCATGCTTAGACAGGTCATTGAGTAAGCATTAAGAGGTTTGACGTCGCACATGATAGTTGTCTTTGCTTGTGGGTTCCAAGCCATTTGTCACATCAATTTTGTGTATATCTCATGACCATTGCAATTCATGAAGACCATGATTCTTTGAGACATTTTATGGGGTTATGATTTTACATCTACCACTCTTATTTTGCTTGAAAGTTTCCAAAAGCCTTCTTAACAAGCCCATTTTGTGCATATACGGAAAACATTATATTCTAAGAGACCCATTTTTTTGAGGCGATCGGTAAACAACACATGTGCCTTATCTATGCTCCCATAATCTAAATAGATGTTTAACCAAATAACACAAGATGCATCATCATGCCAGGGTCATGGCACTTCCACCACTTCAAACTCATTCGTTGGGATCTTAGTGCCCGTAAAACATACATGCCCCCAAAGCATTCATATCCATTTCCACAAGCTCAAGAACACCAACTCCTCTTTTCTCAAGTGCCCTAAGAATTATTGGAATTCCAAAATCTCGTTCCTCATCCCCAAAGTCCAATCCGCACCCAGAACCCCATATTATACGGCTCTGAAGCTCCGTAATTTGAACAAAAAAATAAAAAAACCGCCCGACCTACTTATAAACGTAAGCGAAACCAAGAACCGCCTCACCGTTCGAGTAGCTTGACCTCCTATCGAGGGAACCAAATTCTTAGCCTTGTGACACTCGTCAAACACGAGACACCCGTCATGTTTTGTTCCACACCATTGCATAAATGTCTATCAAAGACACCTGCAACTAAATAAATCTAAGAATGTCCCTTGTTCATATTGCTTAGTGGACGACCATACCCATTCCAAGCTCCTAATTTGGTTGAGGGGGTCTGTTTGAAGAATTTGATGAAATGGTGTAAATGTTGTGTGAGGGTGCCAAGCTTGTTGCACCCCGTGCTCAATTCCCTTTCCTGCACCTCCACCTAATTCCATCAATTTCAATCAATCACCTTTAAATATCACCGCACCCAATTCTAATTTTTTTCAATTTATTCATTAAATTTTATTTTATTTTAATTTTATCATTATTATTTTTGTTTATTTATCGTTATTTTATTTACTTTTAAATTTTTTCTATTATTTTTATCGTGATTAATTTTATTTCTATCCATTTATATGTCTTTGTTTTTGTTTTATTTTATTTTAAAATTTATAATTTTAAAATTAATTCAATATCGAAATTGTTTGAAATCTTGTGCATTTCTACGATTATTATTTTATTATTATTATCATTATTATAACATTTTCGTAATTACGACATGTGAGATATCTAGATTGAAATTGAAGTTACGACAATGCTAACCACACCGGTAAATGGTGCTCAATATTGTAGTTCCGCATAGGACTTGACGATAACTCGCATGGGATCCGACCCCACCATCGTTCGAGCGGTTGGCGAGGTGAGATCTCATACTAGCACTGCCTAGGTGCGAGGAGTGGGCATTACAAAATATTTTTGTCGAATGTTATAGTTGTTATTGCTCATATACATGGTTGTATAAAATTTGTAAACATAGACAAAACATGAATTCTTTGACAAAATGACATGAGGATATATGGTCTCATAGAATGCATTTCTTTAATTTGTTTAATTGAATCAAAATAAAATCATAAGCTAAATTCAACTTGATATCATTAATCTACTGATTTTCAAAGTGAAAATAAAAACAACTTACCTTGTCTTCTACGTAGTAGAAAAACACCAAGTCTTTGAGCTCCTCTTTCTTCTTCTCAATAGTGAAAATGACATTTAGCGTTGAAAATGACCTTTACCTATGATTAAATACGCAATGCAAGGTTGCGTGGTCAAATATTCTATTATGTAAATATGATACAATTTTATGTTATATTTGTGCAACTTTTGTGTCACTCTTATCAAGTCACAATAAAGTCAATTTTTCCTTCCAAAACAAAAAAATAAAATGGGTAATAAGACCAAATCAACACAAATTGCAATATTTTTAGTACTAAATATATGGTATTTAATACTAATTCCTTCCAAAACAAAAAAATAAAATGGGTAATAAGATGGAATCAACACAAATTGCAATGTTTTTAATACTAATTCATGTAAACTAATTTATCCAAAAGTATATGTAGTAGTCGGCTGACGATGATAACTATAACAATGGATGCAAAAGGACAAAGTCATCCATGAGTGTAACTTTGGTATAACCCTTCAATTAAAAATGGGGATCCGGATGGTAAGATATTTTCAATGGTCGTCAATTTGTAATTCTAAATATACTTTTAAGCATAATTTGTTTATAAAGATATTCATTGTTAAAAAAATAATCCGGTCAATTTTATTTCCAATAAAATATTATATTGTAAAATTGGTATCTTTAATAATATGCGGCGTGGTAATGATGTGGCTTTTTTCACACCGTATAAAGAAGTTAACTTGAAATGTAGTGTGGGAAAAAGTCACATTTCCGCGATTTCAATCATCATTTGGGCATGTGAGTCGTGACGGTGGAGGAAAAAGTCTTCCTCAAAATCCTCATTTCGCGTCATCAATTAGTGTCAATGCCACCACCTCCAATCTTAATCTCGCACTAGTATGTGGAGAAATTCTTGTATTTAGGGATATGTATATTTTACATTTATATATATGTACACATGTATATACGAAATGTGGCACTTTTTAACTTAACCATATTTTGTGTGAAGAAAAAGGGGTAGTTGTGCAAGTGTTGTTCTTGGGCACCTATGTTTTGTAGTTTATATTGTGGTCATTGTTGTAGCCTTTAAGGATCATGTGTTTGGAATAAGGTCGGGGATGATACATTTCATGTTGTGTTGATATTGTAAACTCTTTCTTAATATTGTGTTTCATATGAGACAAGATTTACAACTCTAATCGTATTTTTCTTTACGGTAAGAGTGATAGAGAGCACATTGGGTGTCTGACTTGGTGGATGATCTCTTTCTTGTGTGGTGATTGACGAAGTTTAGATTGATTATTTTGCGAAGAGTGGTAGGTTGAAATTCCTCGCTTGCTCCTTCGTAACCTTGTGCTTTGTGTTGAACAAAAAGATTGACATCCAGACCTAGGGTAGTGATGAAGGGCATTGACATTGTATGCCCGACCTTAAAATGTTGCCCACATCCTCCCGGTGATGCCAAAATGGGAGTTTTAGGATAGGATATGGACACCCATCTACACATAATGGATGACATATTTTTGTATTGTAGTTGTTGATGCCCCATTAGTTATGAATAGTTGCTTTTTTGTTATATGTAGTTATGAGTGCCTTTGTAGGCATGTACGCAAAATTGGAAATCATACACAAGGTGTGTGAACTATTCATTAAAATGATTTGATGGGACATCTCGTGGGCTGTAATGAATGTAAGATATGTATAAAATCGTTTTGTGCAAACTTTCAAGCAAGCGCATATGGAAGGTGTAAAGCTAGACGCAACACCCTTTGTCAACATACTCTCAACCATGCCAAAATGGAGGCCTAAGAAAAGGGCACAAATATCCATCAAAGTATAAAGGAAAATGTATTCTTGTCGAATATTGTAGTTGCTAATATTATTGTAGAGATGTAAACAAAATATTGACTCATACACACAACATGCAAACGATTTGACTACACGACTTAAAGAAATGTGGCGTCGTGGAATTCAAAATTTTCATATATTTTAGTAACATCAAAACAAAATCACAAACAAACTTCAACTTTACATCCATTTAGTTGTATTTTACAACTCATATACAATTGCTAGTTTATTTCTTTAGAGATGTGGCACCACTAATTTATACACAAATATATTGTAGTTAAATTTTAATAGAGAAACTTGAATCCTAAATAATCCGACTACCAATTCACTCAAGACCAATTTCTTTTTGTTGATTGGGATGCACTAGGATTACAAATAATGTTGGCATCTTGGCCCATGTTGTAGAATTAAGATATAGTGAGTTACTGATAATGAGCAAACATATATCTAAACGAGTGAAATTGTTCGGCTACTAGGAGGAATCCAATATGTCAAAGTCACCTAAGCACTAACCTTAACTCTATTAAGTTGAGTTTTCCTAAAAACTATTAATGACAATATAAACAATTGTCATCCTCACCAAGGTAGGGTCCCATGGGGAGGTGCTGCTCCTATTTTTGTTCGAGAGGTGACCCCATGGAAAATTAAATTTAAGTAAAGAGGAAAATTTAGAATCTTTTCCTTAAAATAAGGAGCATAATTTTTTTAGGAGAGTTTAATGAAGTGGTCCTATGGGAGGGGCATTCCTTTTAGTTTTTAGGAGTGCTTGAGAGTAATTTTAGGACATTTTAAAACATGTTTGATCCTATGGTATAAAAAGATTTTGAGTGAATGGTGCAATTTTTTAGGAGACATATATAAAACTGTTATATTTTAATTCATAATAAAAAATTGAAACAAATTGAGTCATTGAATAATTGACATTTGGCAATATATCTTGTTCAAATATAAAAACAGGTGTGGGAAACTTCTAGCGATTTAATCTCAATTACTCAATGACTCGGTTTCCCATGGGACCACTTCATGACAATAAAAACAGACATTGAGATTAAACCGAGAAATTGAGACGGGTCAAAGGTTTAACATTCTAGAGGTTTACAGTCAAATCTGGCGTGCGTCCAGTCGAACAATGTAACAGTGACAATTGGAAAATCGACATGAATATATATTTTAATTTAACATCTGGGTGTTATAAATACGCAAAGGCTAACAGCCTTTTAAAGAGCACCCATAGCTTATTAATACGCAGAGGATATATGGTTTATAAATACGAAGAGCAGAGGCAGAAGCAGAGCAGCAGCAACAATGGCAGTGCCGAAAATCAAGTTGGGATGTGAGGGTTTCGAAGTATCAGCACAGGGATTGGGTTGCATGGGCATGTCTGCCTTTTATGGCCCTCCCAAATCTGATGAAGAAATGATTGCTCTCATTCATCATGCAGTCTCCAAAGGCATTACTTTCCTCGACACCTCTGATTTCTATGGCCCTCACACTAACGAAATTCTTCTTGGGAAGGTGCCTTCGATTTCCCTCTGTTTCATTCTGTTTTCTTCTGTTTACGAAGTTGGGTATTTAACTTGAAGTTCTTCTTTGAATTTGATTTGCAGGCACTGAAAGGAATAAGAGACAAAGTGCAGTTGGCTACCAAGTTTGGAATTCTTTACGAAGATGGGAAAGTACAAGTTTCTGGCATCCTGCATATGTGCGTGCCGCCTGTGAAGCGAGCTTGAAGAGACTCGATGTTGATTACATTGATCTGTATTACCTACATCGCATTGATACCACAGTCCCCATAGAAATCACTGTATGTATATAGCAATGGAATTCCATTATATGCCCTTGCTTGCCTCAATCTGCTATAGAATGGAAGCATGTTTTGCACAATCATGTTTTAGGTTGGAGAAATGAAGAAACTAGTTGAAGAAGGGAAAATAAAATACATTGGACTTTCTGAGGCTTCTGCATCAACAATTCGAAGAGCACATGCTGTTCATCCTATTACAGCGGTTCAAATAGAGTGGTCCTTGTGGACCAGGGATGTAGAAGAAGAAATCGTCCCAACTTGCAGGTATGTGAACGGTTTTAGAACTAGAATTTTCTATGTTACATTTGTCTCCTCTTAAATGACTAAAATTTGAGTTTGTGTCCTATTGCAGGGAGCTTGGTATTGGAATTGTACCATATAGCCCTTTAGGCCGAGGATTCCTCTCCGCTGGAGCAAAGATTCTTGAAAACGCAGCAGATAGTGATTATAGAAATGTATTTGCATCCATTTATTATTCTTTGCTCATGTATACTTTGCATCCATTTATTACTGGCAATTGTAGAATGTTTATGATTTTGCTTACATCTTATGTTTGTAATCAGGATGATTTCTGATTCTGTGATATTATTCTTTTGTAGTATTTGCCAAGGTTCACAGGAGATAATCTCGAAAGGAACAAGGTTATATTTGAAAAACTATCTGCAATTGCTTCGAGCAAAGGGTGCACCCCAGGGCAACTAGCACTTGCTTGGGTTCAACACCAAGGAAATGATATTGCACCAATTCCAGGTACAACCAAAGTCAAGAATTTGGAAGAGAACATCAATGCTCTTTTTGTGAAGCTGAAACCCCAAGAGATAAAAGAAATAGAAGAGACAGTGGCATCTGGTAATGTTTATGGCGATCGGTATGGTAGTGCAGAAGTGGATTTTACATGGATGAATTCAGAAACCCCTTCTTTGTCTTCATGGAAAGGAATATAGGTGGTTTTGGTGCTATATCTTTTTCTAGCTAGTTATATACAAACTATGCTAAATAAGTGGATTCCGCATTTTAACAAGTAAAATAGATATATAGTACCTTAATAGGAAAGTTCAATGTATTGGGTACCTATTTATATTAAGAGAGTTGAACCCATCATGTAGGAAAAATGGAAGGGTATTTTCAAAAAGATATTATTTGTGTTTTATAGGGTTGTTATTATCTATTTTGATTAGACCAATCATTTTATTCCACTAGAAGAGCTTATTTAAGGAAAAGATGGAAGCCTATGTATAGATGAATATATAAGAGTACTTTATTTTGTAAATATTATTAATGAAAGACTTGCAAAATATCACAAAATAATAATTATGGGCAAAAAAAAATCTCTAAACATGAACCCATAATCAACACATGGTTGAATGCTATGGATATTCCAATATTATAGTATATTGATTATGATGGTCCATCAATTTTTAATTTAGAATGTACAAATAAAAAATAAAATACTCTTATATACTTTTCATCCAAAAGAACAAGCTAATAGTAATATGGGAATGTGGAAAATAAATCTTTATCTAGTATACTATATGAATAAATTGCAAGGAAAAGACTCATATTAGAAAAGCTTATCTAAGGAAAAGATGGAAGTCTAGTATAAATGGATATATAAGAGTATTTTATTGGAATAAAATTTGTAATATAAGTTAAATATTACCACTACATTTGTAAATATTATTAATGAAATACTTGCAAAATTTCACAAAATATAATTATGGGCAAAAATAAATCTATAAAACCCAACCCATAATTGGATTTTGCAATAATATAGTATATTGATTATCTTTGTTCCATCAATTTTTTAATTTAAAATGTACAAATAAAAAATAAAATACTCTTATATGCTTTTCATCCAAAGAAAAAGCTAATAGTAATATGAGAATGTTGAAAATAAATCTTTACTTAGTATACTTTATCAATTAATATAATAGAATCTTACAAAACAATATTGTGAATTTATTTTGGACTTTCAAGAGTAATAAATATTCATTATATTCAAGAGGGATTTTATCTTTTAATTTGAAGGGTTAGCTTAAGCTTAACTTTTCCCAATTCCCAAGCGATAAATTAAATATCTTTTTGTGTGAATATCTCTTGATTTGTGAAATATCTCCTGATTTCAAACATGTCAAAATAATTATGACTTAATAAAATGAAATGTAATCAATTTTCAATAGAATGAAATAAGATCACTAGTGTCATTTGGTTCACTAAGTCTAACCTTCACTAAGTTGTTGAATGAGTGGAGAAACAAATTTCCATTTTAGCTTGGAATTCTTTACGAAGATGGGAAAATACAAATTTCTGGACATCCTGCAAATGTGTGTGCCACTGTGAAGCAAGTGTGAAGAGACTCTATGTTGATTGCATTGATCCGTATAACCTACATCGCATTGATACCACAATCACCATAGAAATCATTGTATGTATATAAGACAAAAACTCAGTAGATGATTATTATAAAAAGGTATTTGTATCCATTTATTATTCTCTACACATCTATTTGCATCTATTTATTCTTGTTTACATTTATTGTTTGATTATGATTTTTCTTTCCTACATTTGTAATTATGATGATATTTAATTTTGTAAAAGTTTCTTTTTAAAAGTATTTTTCAAGGTTTAAAGGAGATAACCTCGAAAGGAACAAATATAGAATTGAAAAACTATGTGTATTTGCTTCAAGCAAGGAGTGCACTCAGGGAAACTAGCACTTGATCGGGTTCAACATCAAGGAAATAATGTTGCACCAATTCCGTGTACAACCAAAGCGAAGAATTTGGAAGAGAACACAAATGCTCTTTTTATGAATCATAAACCTGAAGAGATAAAAAAATAAGATGTAATGTTCTTTGGTAACATTTATCGAGATTGGCATGATGACGAGTGTCGTTAATGCTCGTACTTTAATCAAGTTATTTGTTGATCCGTGGTGGTGTCAAGGTTGTTTGCAACAAAGGGAATCGTCGAAAAATGCAAGCTCAACACGAGTTGTAATAATAAAGAATATAAATTAATGAACTAATTGTGATTACAAAATGAAATGCTTGAAATGAAATACCGAAATTGAAAGCTTGAATGAAAAACTCACTAAACATTCATAATGAAAACTGCATTGCATTCAAGAATATGATAAACTATAAATCAAAACTTATAAATAAAACAAAAAATAAACTATAAATTCCCCTTTCGTTGGGTAGGAGTGGTCCTTGCTCTTACCCTTCAATCAGGATCCAAACTGAAAATCAAACAATGAACTTTCTCCTGAATATGTGATCTTTATTGAATTAGAAATGTTCTTGTACAACTAAAAGATTGAACCCCTAAGTCTAGTTACATCATCTCTTTTATACAAGAGAAGTCCTAGTCTCTCTAGGAGATCTAGTTATTCCTAATGACTACGTCTAAGTTTAACTGATTGTTTAAATAAAAATGCTTTCTCTTTCTGGAGATACATTAATGGCAGGAGTAGTTCATGAAGTGTTTGAACTTGAAATGTTCTTGAAAATGAAGAGAGGATCCACGATTGACTCCTTGGAAGGAGTCAATCACCTCTAGAAGATTCTTCAAATCGTTAATTGATTGAAGAGAATTTAGAATGAAGATGTGTCTCCAACTGTTGATCATATTTCCTCTTTGTGTGGCTTGAATGGCTGTTGAATTAATGACGATGATTCTTATTCAGGGTGTGGTGTTGACAAGCTGTAACTTCAGAGATCCGAGTGTGTGTGAGTTTTCCTAAGTTCCACGAGAGGTGGGAATGGTGACTGGATGATCTCGAGGTGTTGATTTGAGACCCTTTTTAAGCAGATGAGAGTCTTGCGTTAACACGTAAAATAGATTCTGCGCTCCTTCATGAATTAAGTCCTGCGCTTCCTGTGGCAACTTAACATATACTTCTTTCTAGAAGTGAAGTTAATGGTCATCAACAATATTATTCAAGCCATTTATGCAACATAATCAACAAGATAAAACATCATAAGTATACACAATAATTTATTCATAATCATAGTAAAGTATTAAACATAAAGAGTAATCATTGTCCATTGTGTATCATGATATGAAAATGGTATGAGTTTTAACAGAGTTTAAACATGGCTTAAACATAACAAAATGGGGTTCATAACTCCCCTAGAATAAGAATTTAACAGGTCCTCTTGCTACATATTAAGTTGTTCAACTATCCTAGAACAATTATATTCATTGGAAAATGTTTTCCAAGTTTCATCTGTAGATGTATCAGAAAAACCAAAATGATCAAAAACATTCTTCCTCCATGTCGTATAACTATCCTTTGATTGGTCATTGGTTGAATTCCATCGTGGTACTAGTGCAAGAATAAGAGGGTTATGAATCTCATTCCAATCCATTGTTCTTTGAGGCCCAAAATGATCTTACAAATATCCTTTTCTCATTTTAAGGACCACCGGAGGTTTGTTGGTGAAATGACCTCCTTCCTTTTGTATGGATCTACAAGCAACTGATATCAGACTTGGGAGGAAATAAAGTTGACATTAAAGGTGGGTATCGCTGTTCCTTGAAATATTTGACACAAGTTTGAAGATTATCTGTATATCTTTCTACCATACGTATACAAAGTACACATGTGAATGGAACTTGTTGAAAAACCCGAGGGGATCTGCTAAATCATGCCTCATGAGGAGGCCAATGTTGGACTTGGCCTGTACAAAGATGGATTATTGGTCCCTCCATTCTCCTTGATGCCTAAGGGTTGAAACAAAAGATCTTAATTGGACCTCCCCACATATAAATTAATTGGGATTTCAATATGCTTTAGAAGCAGAAACTTATGGACATAAAACTCACACAATTTTTTTCTCAATATCATTGGCGGCAGTATATGCCCTACAAACTGATGGTCATCCTCAAACTCAATATCCAACATTTCCTTGGCTCTAGTTATCTGCCATTTGAAAAATTGTTCCTTTAAAAACATGGCATAAAATTTGGAAGGGGTTCTACAAGAGAGTACCTGATCATAAAAGTCGACTGACTTGACCACATTTTGTTTTAAAAATTCAATTTCTTCTTTTAAATTTTTATTTTCTTCCTCCACTCCTCTGAGCCTATAACACTCCTCCATCCATTTAACCATTCCTTTCAACACAATGATATGAGGAAAGGTATATTCTTGTTCTTCGTTTCTTTCCTACAACTGAGTAAGTGATGCTTTCTACTCTAAGTTGGTAGCCTCTAGTAACTGTATCTATTGATCCTTTGATTCTAAAGCCTGTTGTATCTAGAGAGTGGCTTCCTCCTAGTGGGCTACCATTTATTGAAGCTCTTAAATATTTTGTTCCTTGGAAGATAATTCTTTGGGAGAAATTAGAATTTTTAGCTTCCAATAGTGATTGTAATTGGCAATTCTTTCTTGAGCTATCTGTAGCTCAAATTGTACCTTAGATAAGGAAAGAACTTGGGGTAAAAGAGTATCAGGGTTTGGTGGAGAACTAGGTTCTCCTTCTTCCATTGGTGCCTTACCCTTATCTTGGACTAATGCCTCTTCAGAACATATGGGGAAATTGGTTTAGGTGGAGACTCGGGCGGAGTTTGAACCAATGTTTTCATAATTTCGGTTGCCTCATGTTCTTCTTGGGATGGTGGATTATCAACTAGGGTTTCATGGATGACAGGGGTAGGTTGGGAAGTACGAAGTTGTTTCCTAGGTCTACTTGAGGTGGATGGAGTGGTTTTCCCAACAATCTCAAGCTTTAAGGAGTATGATTTCGAAATTTTAGCCACTTCTTTGTCCCATGCCTCTTTTTCAAAATTTGTGTTTGCAAACTAAGTGGATTAAACCTTGAAATTTGAGATATGAAACTCCCCAACAAAATTTTTCAATGGAAACAAAAATGGCCTCATAAAGGAATTGGGGAAAATTGACCTTGTACTGGGGTTTGGCTTTGCCATGGCGTAAATGAATGAGCATTCTTAAGATTGGACCTAGCATAATTTCATATTGGCCTTCACATGTGAAATACCTAATTAACCATTTGGCCACTCCAGCCCAAGGTTCCGGTATACTCAATCTCTTAATCCCTTTTTCCTTTCCCTTATTGTCAACTACCAACTATAATTTTTCTTTCTTCCCTACTGCAAATCTCTTGATTAGCTCATGATACATTGTCATTTTAGTAATAGCTAACCCATCATTAGGTATACCAAACAATTGACTAATTACAGTGGGAGAGAAAGGAATTTCCTTACTGTTTACAGTGGAGTAGCCCTCTTCCATGTTTCGTGCAAATTCTTCTATCATAGGGATGCTAAACTCTTCATATGCCAACAAAAATCTAACCATCATGCTTTTTCAAATACCTCTACTAACCTTGTGTCTTCCAAGAGATTGAAAAATTTGGTGGGTTCATGCCAGTAGTCTGGGCCCCATGCTAAATTGTGAGCATGTGGATAAAAGAAAGAAGGCACAAAATTGGTAATGCAAGAGTCTCAAGTTGATAGCGCAAGAACTGATGGTGCGGGATTGGAAGGACTAAGTTGGAAAGCAAATCTTGAACCACTTAACATGTAGGATAGATAACTAAATTTGGGAAGTGGTGATAAAATCCCGAGGTGATGAAGTGAGTACATGATGCGTGCAAGTCATTATGGAATGTAATGGGCGGCGGATTTGGTGCGGATTTTTAGAAATGTGTGAAGTGACTTGGGAAGTGAGGGGTAATCAATAAACATGATGGCAATTAAAAACTTTACATTCAAAACTTTAATATGCTAGAAGTAATCAATTGTGCATACCTTGATATTAAAGCTTGTCAATATCCACCGCCATTTCAAATTTGAAGTGACACATCACCGTCGTCTTTCATGATGACATCATGCTGCATGCATATATTGTATCCCCACTTTATTTTATTTTGATGATCGATTTAGGAGAGAAGACCACCATTGCTAGTTTTCGATCCTCTACTTTATTATTTTTTTACTTTTTTATTTTTTATGACGAAGTATTGACCGCCATCAGGTGGTCGGTCAACCAATAATGCACGGAGGGAGATGATCAACATCTTTGGTTTTCAACCATCCCCTCTTATTTTTAGCAAATGGTTGCTTAGACACTGGATTGTGATAGGCAAAGAGACTTTTCCTACACAATTAAGATCTGAATCTTCTTGAATTTCTCTTTAAAACTCTTCTCGAGATGCTGGTTTATGGTACAGTCTCAGTCTGTGACCATTAACCAACATTAATTTCCTTTCACCATCAATTGGAACCAATTGAACTGTCCCATTGTCAAACACTTCTGCAATCTGATACGGCCCCATCCATCTCATATGGAGTTTCCTTTGAATTCTTTATACTTTGAATCAAAAAAAAATCCCAATATCCATTTTAAAATTTCCTTGGATTAATCTATTTGTCATGCCAAAGTTTCCTTTGTTGTTGGATGATTTCAGTATGGTGTAATGCTTGAAGCTTAATTTCATCCAGTTCATTTAATTGAAAAATTCTTTCCTGTTGTGCTTCGTTAATTCAATGCCCACCTCAAATGTTGTCTTTAATGTTTGGATTTCAAACTCTATGGGAAATATTGGTTTCTTTCCATAGACTAATTCATATGGTGTAAACCTTATTGTTGTCTTCCATGTGGTGTTGTAAGCCCATACTGCTTTTGGTAGTTTTTGAGCCCAATTTTTCCTTGAGATGTCTACAATCTTTGTGAGTATGTTTTCCAACTCTCTGTTGGTTACCTCGACTTGTCCATTTGATTGTGGATGGTAGGGGATGAATTTTTGTGCCTTAATTGATATATTTCCACAAAAGAGTTGATTACTCTTGACATGAACTGTGGCCCTTGGTCTGACACGATTGATCTTGGTGCTCCAAATATTTGAAAGATTCATTCATAGAGAAAATATGCAACCTTCTCATCTCTTGCATGTGGTAGTGCCTGCACTTCAACCCATTTAGTAACATAATCAATACAAACCAATATGTATTCCTTACCTTGGGAGGTTGGGTCAAATGGCCCAATGAAATCTAGTCCCCATTTCTCAAATGGTTCTAGGACAATTTGTGGTTGGAGGGGAATTTCTGATGTAAATGTTGGTTTCCCCATCCTCGACATTGATCACACCTCCATACATACTTCTTGACATCCTTGAATAAGGAAGGCCAATAATAACCAACGCAAGAATTTTGTGGATGGTTCTTTGAACTAAATAGTGTCCTCTAGATGGTTCATCATGACATGCTCTAAGTATGTCAAACACTTCATTTTCAGCTACACACACGATCAGGACCACATTTGAAAAGTATTCCATTTAGCCAAGTGTACATCACACTTTGTTTAATTAATTGTTTCCTTTGTTTAAGTGTGAAAAAGTTTGGAAACTTCCCTGTGGCTAAGTAATTATCCATGTTTGCATACCAAGGAGAGGTAGTGGAAAGTGCAAACAAATGCTCATCTGGAAAGTCATCATTGACTTGTTCATCTTCTTCTTGAAGTGGTAAGCTTGGAGAGAAAATTAACTACAACATTGGACTTCCTGGTTTGTCAATGATTTTGAGATTGAACTCCTGTAGTAACAACAACCACCTAACAATCCTGCCATGAACTAAAGGTTTATTCATTAAATATTTAATGGTTGAGTGGTTAGTATGGACAAATACCTCATAAACAGTGATATAATGTCTAAATTTATTGATTGCATATACTACCAGAAATTCCATCTTAGTTGTTGTGTAATTCCTCTCAATAGGGAAAGATTTTTACTAATATAATAAATTACATGCATGGGTTTTCCCTCTTCTTGTTGTCCCAAGACAACTCCTACTGCTTCATTTGAGGCATTTGTTTGGATATGGAAGGGAAAATTCCAATTAGGACCTCTCAACACCGGTGTACTTATCAGTTTGTCCTTAATTGCATCAAAATCTTGTTGGCATGCTTCAGTCCATTCAAACTCAGAATCCTTAGTTAGAAGAGAAAATAATGGAGAAGTAATTTTACTAAAATCGATATGAACCTACAAGGTAATAACCAACATGACTAAGAAAAATTCTTACCTCAGTTTGATTGGTGGGTGATGGAAGTTTTACAATGATACTCACTTTATCTGGGTCAACCTTAATTCCTTCAATTGAAACATGATGGCCTAAAACTATACCTTGTTCCATCATGAATAAACACTTTTCATGATTTAGGGATAGCTGGTGTTTTTCACAATGAGCAAGAAATTTATCTAGATTATTGACTACTTCTTGAAATGTTTCCCCATAGACTATAAAATCATCCATGTAGATTTCTACACAATCATGGGTTAGATCAGAAAATATTGCCAACATAGCTCTTTGGAAAGTGGCAGGGGCATTACATAACCCAAAAGGTATAACCCTGTAAGAAAATGTCCCCAAGGATAGGTAAACGTTGTTTTATCTTGATCTTCAGGAGCCATTGTTATCTAATTGTATCCACTAAATCCATCAAGAAATGAAAAGTACCTCTTACCTAAGACCTGATCAATAAAAGGCAATGGGAAATAATCCCTATGAGTGGCTTTGTTCAATTCTCTATAGTCCACACACACTCTCCACTTTCCATTATTTTTGGGCACTATAACCAAAGGGGAAACCCACTAACTATCTGAGATTGGGTAGATAAATCCTACATTCAAAATCTTTTCAATCTCAGTTTTAACAATGTCTCTAAGAGTTGGGTTTATCCTTCTTTGAGGTTGCCTAACTGGTCTTGCTTTAGTGGTGTAGATGTGGTGGGTACAGATACTAGGATGTATACCTTTCATATCACTGTACTCCCAAGCAAAGCTTGGGGATGAGAGCAGAGAAGTTTGAACAATGTATTTTCCTCTTGATTGGTTAACCAATTATTTATTGTCAATGTATTTCTTGGAAGCATGGGAAGTTGTTTTGTGTCTGGATGAATTGAATTCATCATAGGATAATCTCTCAAAAGTGCATTTAATGGGCATCTATGTGGTAGCAATCTATGTACTAGAGGTTATGTTTTGGAAGATGCACTTTGTCAGGTCTATGTTCTTTGTGAAAGGACAAATAATAGGCATGTTATCTTCATCTATGAATTCATCCCTTATTTCAGTAAGCTATAGTGCAGGACTAGAACAAGAATCAGTAAGTGTTTCAAGTGCAAGACTTGGAATCGAACCTAGTGCGGGAATCGGGTGTGAGACTCAAACTATGTACAAAACCCATGTCATGGTAGTCACATTCAATTTGATCTGAGTGTTCTTGGATTACTACCATGGCAAGAGAGGATATGATATATTTAGAATCATCAGAGTCATCCTTAGACCATTGTTTTTTTTTTTGTAGCAAATGGTTTGGCTACGAGTATAATGATAATTTATTTGAATATTGACCAGGTTTCCTGTCTGCAGTCAATAAGCGCAACAACTGTAGCTAACCAAGGGTGCCCCAAGATTATGGGATAACCAATTTTCCTATTATTTGTTTTGATTATCATGAAGTCTACTGCATAGTCCTAAGATTCGATTGTAACCGTAACATCTTCTATTATTCCCTTGGGTTTATTCTTGATTGGTATTCCATTTGCAAGACTATATGTGTGGATTGTGGTTCAGGGAGTGCCAATGTGGATAGAGTGTTTGTGGTCATGACGTTTATGGAAGCTCCTAAATCAATAAGGACGTTAGGAATCTGAATGTTCCCTATGCAGACTGTTACAATGGGACTTCCAGGATCTCCATATTTAGGAGGAGGATTATTTCCTTCTAAAATTCTAGCAAGTTTCCCATCAACGTGAATGGTCTTGGGTTGATTCTTCCTTCTACATGGAGTCTTGAAATAGAGCTCTTTAATTGTTTTATTTAATTTAGGAATATCTTTGAGATCTTGCAGCAAGGGAATGCCAATACTTAGCTTCCTCAATCCTTGGATTAATTTTGACTCTTTATTTTCAGGAGCTATAGTATTGTTTCTCAGAGAGCCTAGATGGGAAAGGAATGTCAATGTTTGGTTGCTGAGTTTCTTCAATAGTACTAGGCTGCGTTTTCTCTGGTTCTTCACTTTCTTTAGGAATCTCCTCAATAATGGGAGAGGAAGGTTTTGATGTAACTTTTCCTAAACGCAACATTATGTTCTTACAATCTAGCGAATTCACTGTGGGGTTTTTCTCTATTTCTACTATATATGTTGGATTTCCCTGCCTTACATTCTTAGGATTGGCCATAGTTTGGGCAGGTATCTGTGGCTGAGTAGGTTGTTTAGGTTGGGAAACATTACTAGGTCCAACCAACAAGGCTTTTTGACCTTGTGATCTCCTTTGATTATAATATTGTTGTCCAGACCCTTGAGGTGCATTTCACCATTGTTATTGATATGGTGGAATGTTTGGTGGTGGAGCCCAAGGTTGTTGATAATAAGTTTCAGGGCATATTGTGGGATCCACTCCTATGGAACTTATTGAACCCAAGGTGGGGGATATGGCCATGGTGCATTCCATTGATTTGGGGCCCATTGTGCTTTCTAGTTGTAGGCTTGGTTTTGATTGGACTAAAAATTTCCTCCTTGCCTCTGAGCCATATAGTTCAACTCAGCCTCATCTTGGTTACTCTGTTTTAAATGATTTTTAGCAAGGGAAGTAGTCCACATTGATCGTGGCATGCTTGAGTTCACAGAGAAGGCAAATATCTGTCTTATCCAAAGGACAATCCTTAAGTCCATGTTTAGCTCTACATCTTGGGTAGTAAATGAACAAGGGCTCTGTGTTTCTAGCCTTTTCTCTATCCATAATAGTGTTGAGTTGAATTAAGAGATCAATTTTAAGTTTACAATTTCTTCTCTTAATTTGGATAGATCCCCATTAGCCATTTTGCCTTTTTGCTTCCTTAAATTGGGGCGAGTTCTTGAGTAATTTTGATAGAGATCGATTATATATGTGAACTCTAACTTGTTCATATCTCCCTTTCCCATTAAGTTGAATGCTTCATGTGTGTCTTCATCAATCCCTTCAAAAATAAAGTTTTAAGTAGGTTAATATCCAAGCGGTTCCACGGCATAAAAAGGAACTAATCCGGGTAATCTTTTATTTCATCTTCCTTTTGTTGTATTCAGAAGAGCTCTTCTTTCCTATCCCCACTCTACAGTAATCTTGGTACTTGTCCTAGGAAGGCTTGTTCCATTTCTTCCCAGTTATGAATGGAATTTGGGCCTAAACCCATAAACCACCTCATAGTTGCATCTTTTAGAGTGGAGGGAAATAGTTTAAGCTTTTGGTTATCAAAAGTGTAGTCATACATTTGACATAAAAATTTAAACTCAAAAAGGAATTGATCAGGATCTCTGAAACTATTCCCCTAAAAGTTGGAAGAATTGATG
Organism: Taxus wallichiana var. yunnanensis; assembly: GCA_018340775.1. NCBI lineage: Eukaryota > Viridiplantae > Streptophyta > Pinopsida > Cupressales > Taxaceae > Taxus > Taxus wallichiana. The sequence continues at coordinate 878,315,928 of CM031242.1, forward strand.
GGGATATGTTTTTCATAGGAGCATCCTCATTAGGATCCAATTCAATGGGGTAAGTAAATGTTCTTCCAATTGGAGGGTTCCCATTGTTTACACCATTTGGGTTGTGTACTTCATCATCCATTCTTCCTTGGTCAGGAAGTTGTTCCACATGATGGATTTGTGGGGTTTTGAAGGTTTAATCTAATAAATCTACCTCTATGGTCTCTAGGTCAAAAACAAGGATAATAAGGTTCTAGAGAGGTGATTGTGAAAAGTACAAAAATGGTCGTTTGAGGGCACTCTAAGGTTTGGTACATTACTCAACATGACGGAGTAACACAATCACAACTTGACTTTCCCATTTTGAGGTTCAGAGAGGTGTTTTGCGAAGCACCAGAAAATTGCATTTTATTAACTTTGCAAGGAAGGCAAAATAGTAGTTTAGTTGATGGCTCGACTCAATCTTCTCAATTCAATGGAGACACGAATATCTAATTTTAATACCTTGGTTTACAATGTATTAGGTTGTGGTTGAGTACGGTTGATGGTCGAATAATCGAGTTAGGTTGCGTAGGCAAGAACCCTCCTTTTATCATTTGAAACTAGGATTTATTTAACTAAACCGTGCACTTGTCCTTAGTTTTATTAGGAATACAATATCATAGCAAAAGGGAAACTACCAATACAAAAATTATGCAAGTTCAAGGTGAGAAAACCATGCTTAGAACAGTCGTTGAGTAAGCATTAAGAGGTTTGACGTCGCACATGTTAGTTGCCTTTGCTTGTGGGTTCCAAAGCCATTTTGTCACATCAATTTTGTGTATATCTACATGACCATTGCAATTCATGAAGACCATGATTCTTTGAGACATTTTATGGGGTTATAATTTTACATCTGCCACTCTTATTTTGCTTGAAAGTTTCCAAAAGCCTTCTTAACAAGCCCATTTTGTGCATATACGGAAAACATTATATTCTAAGAGACCCATTTTTTTGAGGCGGTCGGTCCAAACAACACACGTGCCTTATCTATGCTCCCATAATCTAAATAGATGTTTAACCAAATAACACAAGATGCGACATCATGCCAGGGTCCAATGGCACTTCCACTAGTTCAAACTCGTTCATTGGGATCTTAGTGCCCGAAAAACATACATGCCCCTAGCATTCATATCCATTTCCACAAGCTCAAGAACACCAACTCCTCTTTTCTCAAGTGCCCCTAAAAATTATTGGAATTCCAAAATCTTGTTCCTCGTTCCCAAAATCCAATCCGCACTTCTGAACCCCCATATTATACGGCTCTAAAGCTCCTGTGTTGAACAAAAAAATAAAAAACCGCCCGACTTGCTTATAAACGTGAATGAAACCAAGAACCGCCTCACCGGTTCGAGTAGCTTGACCTCTATCTCGGGAACCAAATTCTTAGCCTTGTGACACTCGTCAAACACGGAGACCCGTCATGTTTTGTCCCACACCATTGCATAAATGTCTATCGGCACCTGCAACTAAATAAATCTAACAATGTCCCTTGTTCATATTGCTTAGTGGACGACCATACCCATTCAAGCTCCTAATTTGGTTGAGGGTCTGTTTGAAGAATTTGATGAAATGGTGTAAATGCTTTGTGTGAGGGTGCCCAAGCTTGTTGCACCGTGCCCAATTCCCTTTCCTGCACCTCCACCTAATTCCATCAATTTCAACCAATCACCCTTTAAATCTCACCGCACCCAAATTCCATTTTTTTAATTTATTCATTAAATTTTATTTTATTTTAATTTTATTATTTTAATTTTTGTTTATTTATCGTTATTTTATTTACTTTTAAATTTTTTCTATTATTTTTATCGTGATTATCTTTATTTCTATTCATTTATATGTCTTTGTTTTTGTTTTATTTTATTTTAAAATTTATAATTTTAAAATTAATCTCAATATCGAAATTGTTTGAAATCTTGTGCATTTCTACGATTATTATTTTATTATTATTATCATTATTATAACATTTTTACGTAATTACGACATGTGAGATATGTAGATTGAAATTGAAGTTACGACAATGCTAACCACAACGGTAAATGGTGCTCAATATTGTAGCTCCACATAGGACTTGACGATAACTCGCATGGGATTTGACCCCACCATCGTTCGAGCGGTTGGCGAGGTGAGATCTCATACTAAGCGCCTAGGTGCGAGGAGTGGGCATTACAAAATATTTTTGTCGAATGTTATAGTTGTTATTGCTCGTATACATGGGTGTATAAAATTTGTAAACATAGACAAAACATGAATTCTTTGACAAAATGACATGAGGATATGTGGTCTCATGGAATGCATTTCTTTAATTTGTTTAATTGAATCAAAATAAAATCATAAGCTAAATTCAACTTGATATCATTAATCTACAAATTTTCAAAGTGAAAATAAAAACAACTTACCTTGTCTTCTACGTAGTGAAAACCACCAAGTCTTTGAGCTCCTCTTTCTTCTTCTCAATAGTGAAAATGACATTTAGCGGTGAAAATGATCTCTACCTATGATTAAATATGCAATGCAAGGTTGCGTGGTCAAATATTCTATTATGTAAATGTAATAAATTTTATGTTATATTTGTGCAACTTTTGTGTCACTCTTATCGAGTCACATGATAAAGTCAATTTTTCCTGCCAAAACAAAAAAATAAAATGGGTAATAAGACCAAATCAACACAAATTGCAATGTTTTTTAGTACTAAATATATGGTATTTAATACTAATTCCTTCCAAAACAAAAAAATAAAATGGGTAATAAGATGGAATCAACACAAATTGCAATGTTTTTTAATACTAATTCATGTAAACTAATTTATCCAAAAGTATATGTAGTAGTCGGTGACGATGATAACTATAACAATGGATTTAAAAGGACATAGTCAATGGCCGTCAATCTGTAATTCTAAATATACTTTTAAGCATAATTTGTTTATAAAGATAGTCATTGTAAAAAAACAATCCGGTGCGATTTTATTTCCAATAAAATATTATATTGTAAAATTGGTATCTTGATAATATACGGAGTGTATTGTGGGAAAAGTCACATTTCCGCGATTTCAATCATCATTTGGGCATGTGAGTCGTGATGGTGGAGGAAAAAGTCTTCCTCAAAATCCTCATTTCTACAAATCATCATCAATTAGTGTCAATGCCACCACCCCAATCTTAATCTCGCACTAGTATGTGGAGAAATTCTTGTATTTAGGGATATGTATATTTTACATTTATATATATGTACACATGTATATACGAAATGTGGCACTTTTAACTTAACCATGTTTTGTGTGAAGAAAAAGGGGTAGTTGTGCAAGTGTTGTTCTTGGGCACCTATGTTTTTGTAGTTTATATTGTGGTCATTGTTGTAGCCTTTAAGGATCATGTGTTTGGAATAAGGTCGGGGATGATACATTTCATGTTGTGTTGACATTGTAAACTCTTTCTTAATATTGTGTTTCATGTGAGACAAGATTTACAACTCTAATCGTATTTTTTTTTTTTGGTAAGAGTGATAAAGAGCACATTAGGTGTACTGACTTGGTGGATGATCTCTTTCTTGTGTGGTGATTGTGAAGTTTAGATTGATTATTTTGCGAAGAGTGGTAGGTTGAAATTCCTCGGCTTGCTCCTTCGTAACCTTGTGCTTTTTGTGTTGAACAAAAGATTGACATCCGGACCTAGGGTAGTGATGAAGGGCATTGACATTGTATGCCCGACATTAAAATTTTGCCCACATCCTCCCGGTGATGCCAAAATGGGAGTTTTAGGATAGGGTATGGACACCCATCTACACATAATGGATGACATATTTTTGTATTGTAGTTGTTGATGCCCCATTAGTTATGAATAGTTGATTTTTGTTATATGTAGTTATGAGTGCCTTTGTAGGCATGTACGCAAAATTGGAAATCATACACAAGGTGTGTGAACTATTCATTAAAATGATTTGATGGGACATCTCGTGGGCTGTAATGAATGTAAGATATGCATAAAATCGTTTTGTGCAAACTTTCAAGCAATTGCATATGGAAGGTGTAAAGCTAGACGCTGACACCCTTTGTCAACATACTCTCAACCATGCCAAAATGGAGGCCTAAGAAAAGGGCACAAATATCCATCAAAGTATAAAGGAAAATGTATTCTTGTCGAATATTGTAGTTGCTTAATATTATTGTAGAGATGTAAACAAAATAATGACTCATACACACAACATGCAAACTATTTGACTACACGACTTAAAGAAATGTGGCGTTGTGGAATTCAAAATTTTCATATATTTTAGTAACATCAAAACAAAATCACAAACAAACTTCAACTTTACATCCATTTAGTTGTATTTTACAACTCATATACAATTGCTAGTTTATTTCTTCGAGAGAGAGGGCACCACTAATTTATACACAAATATATTGTAGTTAAATTTTAATAGAGAAACTTGAATCCTAAATAATCCGACTACCAATTCACTCAAGACCAATTTCTTTTTGTTGATTGGGATGCACTAGGATTACAAATAATGTTGGCATCTTGGCCCATGTTGTAGAATTAAGATATAGTGAGTTACAATCATGAGCAAGCATATATCTAAATGAGTGAAATTGTTCGGCTACTAGGAAGAATCCAATATGTCAAAGTCACCTAAGCACTAACCTTAACTCTATTAATTTGACTTTTCCTAAAAACTATTAATGACAATATAAACAATTGTCATCCTCACCAAGGTAGGGTCCCACGGGAGGTAGCTGCTCCTATTTTTGTTCACAAGGTGACCCCATGAAAAATTAAATTTAAGTAAAGAGGAAAATTTAGAATCTTTTCCTTAAAATAAGGAGCATAATTTTTTTAGGAGGAGAGTTTAATGAAGTGGTCCTATGGGAGGGGCATTCCTATTATTTTTAGGAGTGCTTGAGAGTAATTTTAGGACATTTTAAAACATGTTTGATCCTATGGTATAAAAAGATTTTGAGTGAATGGTGCAATTTTTTAGGAGACATATATAAAACTGTTATAGTTTAATTCATAATAAAAATTGAAACAAATTGAATCATTGAGTAATTGACATTTGGCAATATATCTTGTCCAAATATAAAAGCAGGTGTGGGAAACTTCTAGGGATTTAATCTCAATTACTCAATGACTCGGTTTCCCATGGGACCACTTCATGACAATAAAAAACAGAAATTGAGATTAAACCGAGAAATTGAGACGGGTCAAAGGTTTAACATTCTAGAGGTTTACAGTCAAATCTGGCGTGCGTCCAGTCGAACAATGTAACAGTGACAATTGGAAAATCGACATGAATATATATTTTAATTTAACATCTGGGTGTTATAAATAGGCAGAGGCTAACAGCCTTTTGAATAGCACCCATAGCTTATTAATACGCAGAATCATTAGTTTATAAATACGAAGAGCAGAGGCAGAAGCAGAGCAGCAGCAACAATGGCAGTGCCGAAAATCAAGTTGGGATGTGAGGGATTCGAAGTATCTGCACAGGGATTGGGTTGTATGGGAATGTCTGCCTTTTATGGCCCTCCCAAATCTGATGAAGAAATGATTGCTCTCATTCATCATGCAGTCTCCAAAGGCATTACTTTCCTCGACACCTCTGATCTCTATGGTCCTCACACTAACGAAATTCTTCTTGGGAAGGTGCCTTCGATTTCCCTCCGTTAGATTCTGTTTTCTTCTGTTTACCAAGTTGGGTTTTAACTTGGAAGTTCTTCTTTGATTTTGATTTGCAGGCACTGAAAGGAATAAGAGACAAGGTGCAGTTGGCTACCAAGTTTGGAATTCTTTACGAAGATGGGAAAGTACAAATTTCTGGGCATCCTGCATATGTGCGTGCCGCCTGTGAAGCGAGCTTGAAGAGACTCGATGTTGATTACATTGACCTCTATTACCTACATCGCATTGATACCACAGTACCCATAGAAATCACTGTATGTATATAGCAATGGAATTCCATTATATGCCCTTGCTTTCCTCAATCTGCTATAGAATTGAAGCATGTTTTGCACAATCATGTTTTAGATTGGAGAAATGAAGAAACTAGTTGAAGAAGGGAAAATAAAACACATTGGACTTTCTGAGGCTTCTGCATCAACAATTCGAAGAGCACATGCTGTTCATCCTATTACAGCGGTTCAAATAGAGTGGTCCTTGTGGACCAGGGATGTAGAAGAAGAAATCGTCCCAACTTGCAGGTATGGGAGGTTTTAGAACTAAAATTTTCCATGTTCCATTTGTTTCCTATTGAATGACTAAAATTTAACTTTGCCTCCTATTGTAGAGAGCTTGGTATTGGAATTGTACCATATAGCCCTTTAGGCCGAGGATTCCTCTCTGGGAGCAAAGATTCTTGAAAACTCAGCAGAGAGTGATTATAGAAAGGTATTTACATCCATTTATTATTATTTGCTCATGTATACTTTGCATCCATTTATTACTCAGAATTGCAATTGTAGATGTTACTATTATCATTGGCAATCTTAGCATGTTCCTAGCATTGACAACTATTGAACAACAAAATTGTTCTATATCCACAAACAGTTTCACCAATTTCAGCTGTCTTACATTTGTAACATGTTCACTGCAATTTTGTACCTTGTTAGTTTTTTCTTTTGATTTAGGAAGTCACCCCTAGGTGTGTGAGTAAACACCATTGAAAGTGGATGATTAGGTAGATGGCTTTAGTCTTCCCTTAGAAGTAGTAAGTTTGTCTTTATTATATATTGTTTGATTAGGATTTTGCTTAAATATTATGTTTGTAGTCAAGATGATTCCTGATTTCGTGATTTTTTAAATTTTCTCTTTAGTATTTGCCAAGGTTCACCGGAGATAATCTCGAAAGGAACAAAGCAATATTTGAAAAATTATGTGCAATCGCTAAGAGTAAGGAATGCACCCCAGGGCAACTAGCACTTGCTTGGGTTCAACATCAAGGAAATGATATTGCACCAATTCCAGGAACAACCAAAGTCAAGAATTTGGAAGAGAACATTAATGCGCTTTTTGTGAAGTTGAACCTGAAGAGATCAAAGAAATAGAAGAGATAGTGGCCTCGGGTAATGTCTATGGTGATCGATACGGTAGTGCAGAAGTGGATTTTACATGGATCAATTCAGAAACCCCTCCTTTGTCTTCATGGAAAGGAATATAGGTGGTTTTGATAATATATCTTTTTTATGGCTAGTTATATGCAAACTAAGCTAAATAAGTGGATTCTACATTTTAAAAAAAAAAAATAAATATTTAGTACAATGAGGAAGGATATAATCTTAATAGGAAAAGTTTGATGTATTAAGTGCCTATTTGCCTTAAGAGTTGAAAGCATTGTGTACAAGAAATGGAAGTGTGCTTTTTCAAAAAGATATTATTTGTGTTTATAGAGTTGTTATTCTTCTATATTTTATCTATTTTGATTGGGTCGAACATCTCTCGAAAGGAAGAGACTCAAATTAAAAAAGCTTATTTAAGGAAAATATGGAATGTTAAGTATAATTGAATAGATAAGATTATTTTATTGGAATAAAATTCCACTACATTTGTAAATAGCATTAATGAAAAACATGCAAAATATCGCAAAATAATAATTATGGGCAAGAAGAGTTAAACAAAACAAAACCCCAACATGTTCGAATGGTCAAATATCATATATTTTTCAATAAAATGAAAATGATGGGCCATCAATTTTTTTATTTAGAGTATACAAATAAAAAAAAAAAAGAATCTTATACACTTTTCATCCAAAAGAAATAGCTAATAGTAATATGGGATTGTGGAAAAAGTCATTAATTAGTATACATGATCAATTAATATAATAGAATCTTATGAAACAATATCGTTGAAGTTAGTTTAGACTTCTAAGGGTTATAACTATTTTTATGGATTTTATATTTTGATATGAATGATTAGCTTAAGCTTCACTTTTCTAAGTGTAAAATTAAATATATAGATCTCTCTATGTGAAACATCTCTTGATTTCAAACATGTCAAAACAAATATTCAATACAATAAAATGGAAATATTTTTTTATAAAAAGATTTAAGATCTTATATGGAAACTTCGATTGAAACTAAAGAAGAAAAAGAAAGCATCTTCCTTATACATGGGACATGAAAAAAAGGATTATAAATATTGTGATATTCCAACCACTTTGTCCCCTATGCGTCCCTTGTTTCGCTAAGTCTAACCTTTGCTAAGATGTTGAACAAGTGGTGAAACAACTTTACAAAGTGTTTTTTATAGATCAAAATGTTTTCACATTTACTACAAACTTATCTATCTAATTGTTGTCAATTCTAGAGCATTTCATTTGAACCATAATCCTTATCAAGTTTGAGACTAAATGGCTTAGTTTTTTGCTACGAAATGTCAAATTCAAATTTTATTTGAACACATTGCATACGAACAATGGATGGAGCACAAAGTAAATTGTGAAAATAGAGAACATTCTTCCCTACATAGATGGCCATGTCTAGCTAGATTGAATGGTTGGAAAATTCCATTCACCACACTATTGTATACTTGCTAATCTATTGCTTCACTCTATTAAGTTAAAAATCATATTTTACAATATCTACATATATTGAAAATGTCCATTCACAAATCTCACAATTTTAAATACAAATTTATAAAACAAATAATTATTAATTTTTATTTTTTTAATCAATTTTAAATCAATTCATAAACCTCTTTCAAATACTTTTAACTATTTCGAATCTTACAACAAAACTTAAACTCTCATGAAACCAAATTTAACATCAAAATACATGAAAAATATGTGTAAAGTTGGAAGAGAACATTAATGCGCTTTTTGTGAAGTTGAAACTGAAGAGATCAAAGAAATAGAAGAGATAGTGGCCTTTGGTAATGTCTATGGTGATCGCTACGGTAGTGCGAAAGTGGATTTTACATGGATCAATTCAGAAACCCCTCCTTTGTCTTCATGGAAAGGAATATAGGTGGTTTTGATAATATATCTTTTTTATAGCTAGTTATATGCAAACTATAGGCTAAATAAGTGGATTCCACATTTTTAAAAATAAAATAAATATATAGTACAATGAGGAAGGATATAATCTTAATAGGAAAAGTTTGATGTATTAAGTGCCTATTTGCCTTAAGAGTTCAAAGCATTATGTACGAGAAATGGAAGAGTGCTTTTTCAAAAAGATATCATTTTGTTCTACGAAAGGAAGAGACTTAAATTAAAAAAACTTATTTAAGGAAAATATGAAATGTTAAGTATAATTCAATAGATAAGAGTATTTTATTGGAATAAAATTCCACTACATTTGTAAATAGTATTAATGAAAAACATGCAAAATATCGCAAAATAATAATTATGGGCAAGAAAGTTAAACAAAACAAACCCCAACATGGTCGAATAGTCAAATATCATAGATTTTTCAATAAAATGAAAATGATGGGCCATCAATTTTTTTATTTAGAGTATACAAATAAAAAATAAAATAATCTTATTCACTTTTCATCCAAAAGAAATAGCTAATAGTAATATGGGATTGTGGAAAATAAGTCATTAATTAGTATACATGTCTAATAGTAATATGAGATTGTGGAAAAAAGTCATTAATTAGTATACATGATCAATTAATATAATAGAATCTTATGAAACAATATTGTTGAAGTTAGTTTAGACTTCAAGGGTTATAACTATTTTTAAGGATTTTATATTTTGATATGAGCGATTAGCTTAAGTTTCACTTTTCCTAAGTGTAAAATTAAATATATAGATCTCTCTATGTGAAACATCTCTTGATTTCAAACATGCCAAAACAAATATTCAATACAATAAAATGAAAATATTTTTTTATAAAAATTTAAGATCTTATATGGAAACTTCAACACGATCGAAACTAAAGAAGAAAAAGAAACCTTCTTCCTTATACATGCGACATGAAAAAAAGGAGGGGAAGTTTATATACATTATAAAAGTTGTGATATTCCAACCACTTTGTCCCCTCTGTGTCCCTTGTTTCGCTAAGTCTAACCTTTGCTAAGATGTTGAACAAGTGGTGAAACAACTTAAAAAGTGTTTTTTATAGATCAAAATATTTTCACATTTACTACAAACTTATCTATCTAATTGTTGTCAATTCTAGAGCATTTCATTTGAACCATAATCCTTATCAAGTTTGAGACTAAATGGCTTAGTTTTTTTTGCTACGAAATGTCAAATTCAAATTTTATTTGAACACATTGCATACTGAACAATGCATGGAGCACAAAGTAAATTGTGAAAATAGAGAACATTCTTCCCTACGTAGATGGCCATGTCTAGCTAGATTGAATGGTTAGAAAATTCCATTCACCACACAATTGTATACTTACTAATCTATTGCTTCTCTCTATTAAGTTAAAAATCATATTTTACAATATCTACATATATTGAAAATGTCCATTAACAAATCTCACAATTTTAAATACAAATTTATAAAACAACAAATTATTTAATTTAATTTTTTTATCAATTTTAAATCAATTCATAAACCTCTTTCAAATACTTCTAACTATTTTTGAATCTTACAACAAAACTTAAACTCTCATGAAACCAAATTTAACATCAAAATACATGAAAAATATGTGTAAAGTTGTTAGGAATAATAGTTATGCTCATATGTGTTTATGCTAGTATGTGAGTATTATTAGTGTTGGAAGTTAATAATATTATTAGTAGGTTGTAATTAGGTGAGTTATATGGTAAAGTGAGTTGTGAGAATAATTCACATAGGAAATTGTGGTGAGATTTTGGGAATGTGAGTTGTAGAATAACTTGATCATATTGAGGAGATTGGGTATAGGAGAAAAACATGTATATAAGAAACTTGTTATATTCGATAAATGTTGAATTATGATTAACTAAAACTTGCACGTTGCTCACAAATGTGTGGTGTCAAGATTGATTCATTCTTATTTAAACAAATAATCTCCATAAATTATTTCATAATTTAGTAAAATATGATTATTAAATTTACATAAAGAAAAATAAAAAATAGAATGAACACTTCAATATAAAGTTTTTATATCGCCACATTTCGAGTCAATGTTACGTTGAAAATAGACACTTTAAAGACTTTTCGACATGTTCCTATTAAAAATTCAAGTTAAAAATGTGGCACAAATGTGATGGAATTTTGACATGACTAGACAATTTTAAATGCATCTATTTTGAGCAAATTTCGCACTACTTTAACACTATTATTGTGCCACTAATTTGTACTAGGAATTTTATTATGCCCTGCTTTCCCACATTTTTATTACGGTCTAACTACTATTGGTCCTCGTAAATCTTATGTCAGTTTTTGATGTTCTAGAAAACCCAAATAACTCATGGGTGAGTTACCTTCTTGAAATTGTTGAGTTTGGAGAATCTCAGTTCTTGTGTTTGTATATATTTACACAAACAATATTATATTTGTATTTATTATTTTAGATTCAAAACATGTACCGAGAAACGTGGACAAGGAGGGAATTTTTATTCCTCTCCCACCATAGTGAGAAGTTGGAAATTGTGTTTGGATTCTTATCCATTATTGAGTTTGCAATTTGGATGTCCTTCGTTACGCAAGATACCTGAGTCCCACATGCCATGAAAATATGATGTATTGACAAGCGTTAATGACTTCCAATTTACATTCTTAATGGTGCACGAAAATCACAACTAAATGGAGAGAACCCAATTCATAAAGGTGTTGAATTTATGATGGGTAAGGTTGATTATAATTTGTAGAAAATGTATGAAATGAATAGAGAATTTATATAAATGTGGTAATGGTGAAATTAAATTGATTAAAATATAAGGTATTGTATGGAGATAAAATAATTTTTGTCTTCATTATTCCTAATTCATTAATTTTCAACCATCTCCATTATAACATATAAAATAAAACAATATTAATACATACATTACAACAATTATCACATCAAAATTTATAAAATAACTTTACATTAAAAGCCCCTTCCAACATATCACAAAACTATATGAACTTTTGCAGGTGAACAAAAATATATATACTTTGCTGATATCATAATACTAACTTTAGCAAAGTCGTGACAAAATGCTTGACAAGGAAAATGAGATTTTAATTGCATTTAACCGTGATTTTTACCTTGATATGTGAAGGCTATAAGTAGCCTACCTGTCAATTGCTCAATTAAATTTTAAACGACAGATTTAAAATTGAATGCTTCAACTCAATTTATTTCTTTGGAGATACTCCATCAGTAATAATAGAAATTCAAGAAATTCAATGTTCAATGTTCTAGAAGTTACGCAACATTCAATGTTCAATGTTCTAGAAGTTACGCGCCCTCCTATTCAATGTTCAATGTACTAGGAATTCTATTATTTGTACTAATTTGTACTAGGAATTATATTATGCCCTGCTTTCCCAAATCTCCAATAGAATAAGTTCTACTTTTGAACAATCATTTTCCTTATCCTGTTCATGTGGCTATTATAGATTGGATAAATGGATAAATTAGTTGAAGAAGGATTAATGGAGAAATTAGTTGGATAAGCAGAGCAGCAGAATCATTAGTTGAATAAGCAGAGAAGCAGAGCAGCAGGGAGCTTGGTATTGGAGTTGTATCATATAGCCCTTTAGGCCGAGGATTCCTCTCCGCGGGAGCAAAGATTCTTGAAAACTCAGCAGATAGTGATTATAGAAATGTATTTGCATCCATTCATTATTCTTTGCTCATGTATACTTTGCATCCATTTATTACTGGCAGTTGTAGAATGTTTATGATTTTGCTTATATCTTATGTTTGTAATCACGATGATTTCTGATTTTGTGAAATTATTCTTTTGTAGTATTTGCCAAGGTTTACAGGAGATAATCTGGAAAGGAACAAGGCTATATTTGAAAAATTATCTGCAATTGCTTCGAGCAAAGGGTGCACCCCAGGGCAACTAGCACTTGCTTGGGTTCAACACAAAGGAAATGATATTGCACCAATTCCAGGTACAACCAAAGTCAAGAATTTGGAAGAGAACATCAATGCTCTTTTTGTGAAGCTGAAACCCCAAGAGATAAAAGAAATAGAAGAGATAGTGGCATCTGGTAATGTTTATGGCGATCGGTATGGTAGTGCAGAAGTGGATTTTACATGGATGAATTCAGAAACCCCTTCTTTGTCTTCATGGAAAGGAATATAGGTGGTTTTGGTACCATATCCTTTTTCTAGCTAGTTATATACAAACTATGCTAAATAAGTGGTTTCCACATTTTAACAAGTAAAATAGATATATAGTACAAGAAGGATGGATATAATCTTAATAGGGAAAGTTCAATGTATTGGGTACTTATTTATCTTAAGAGAGTTGAACCCGTTATGTACGAGAAATGGAAGGGTATTTTCAAAAAGAAGTTATTTGTGTTTTATAGAGTTGGTCTTTTATATTTATCTATTTTGATTGGACCAATCATTTTATTCATTCTAAGAAAAAACTAATGTTAGAAGAGCTTATTTAAGGAAAAGAGGAAGCCTATGTATAGATGAATATATAAGAGTACTTTATTTTGTAAATATTATTAATGAAAGACTTGCAAAATATCACAAAATAATAATTATGGGCAAAAAATAAAATCTATAAAACGTGAACCCATAATCATCACATGGTTGAATGTTGTGGATATTCCAATATTATAGTATATTGATTATGATGGTCCATCAATTTTTAATTTAGAATGTACAAATAAAAAATAAAATACTCTTCTACACTTTTCATCCAAAAGAACAAGCTAATAGTAATATGAGAATGTGGAAAATAAATCTTTATCTAGTATACTATATCAATTAATTGTAAGGAAAAAACTCATATTAGAAAAGCTTATCTAAGGAAAAGATGGAAGTCTATGTATAGATGAATATATAAGAGTATTTTATTGGAATAAAATCTTTAATATAAGTTAAGTATTAACACTACATTTGTAAATATTATTAATGAAAGACTTGCAAAATATCACAAAATATAATTATGGGCAAAATAAATCTATAAAACTGAACCCATAATGGATTTTGCAATAATATAGTATATTGATTATGATGTTCCATCAATTTTTTAATTTAAAGTGTACAAATAAAAATAAAATACTCTTATATGCTTTTCATCCGAAAGAACAAGCCTTCATAACCATGCAACAATATAAATATCCCTTCGTGCCACCCTAGATACAACCTAAATCGCTACTTTGCTCAATAGTTGACGGGAACAGAAGGGCAAGCGAATTATGTATTTCTATAATGCCCAAATATGGGCATTCATGCAGGGGAAATATAGTTATTTGATAAATATTAGGATAACACTTATAAAATAGTATAACTGATTTTGTTTTAAGAAATTCGTTTCTCATTAGATAATACAAACAAGTAACCAGTCGACCACAAATGCTACCCGTGTTTGTAGTTTCTAATTCATATACATGATCATACCTAAAAGTAACATTTACTAACAATAGGTTGCATTATTACTCTTTACACAATCGAAGAACAAGTAATAACATATAACATCTGCATATGCGTAATATACTACTATCTCCTGGAGTGCGTAAATGCTAAATGTTTTTGTGAAGCAAACTGCCTAATTTGTGGGAATTTCAAAGGATTGTTCCCCGACATTTTGTCAAACACCTAGCAATCCATCCATTAATAGCCTAAATTTAGATATGGGCAGGGCAAAATTGTTGTGAGATCACCTAGGCTATCCATGTCACCAACGACCTGTTCGGCCGCAAATGTGAGTTCACCTCTTCTAAGTATTTGTTCCTGGTCAATTTACCCTCATCCTGGTTGTCTTGCCCGTGTTTATAGCCGACTATGGCTTCACTTCATACATTACCAAACCATTCAAGTAAAATAGTGAACACTTGTTTGTAGGGATTTGTCCTTCTGCATATCACACTTTGACAATAATTTAAAGGGTTTTCAGCAAATGCACAATGTTTTGGTGGTCTCTGCGTATTCATTTTGTGACCTGGATGTCCCAGTATAGACCACCAAAGAAAAAACGTTTTACAAAGACATGGCATAAAATAATAGAAGTAGAGAAAAACTGCTTTGTCATTTGGTGGGGGTGTGCGAGAGAAATCTTGGAGGAAAAAACAACAGCAGAGCTTGAATGAAAAAATCAGAAGGCCAAACGCAATCACAACAAATAAAAACAAGGAAACAGAGCAGAATATCACCCCTACAAAGCACAACCACCGCTTGACGAAGTCATGCCACACATGCAACTGGCGATGGGAGACATAAGGAGAATGGAGCGGGCAGGTGGAAACCCACCATGACAAGCGCCTCAAGCTCGTGAGTGTCGTTGTTGGAGACCAAGTGTAGGATAGCCATGCCTCAACATAATAACAATGGGTATGCAAAAGGACAAAGTCATCCGAAGTGTAACTTTGGTATAACCCTTCATGTCAACTAAAAATGGGGGTGGTAAGACATTTTCAATGGTCATCGATCGTAATTCTAAATATACTTTTAAGCATAATTTGTTTATAAAGATATAAATTGTAAAAAAACAATCGGTCAATGATTTTATTTCCAATAAAATATTATATTGTAAAATTGGTATCTTTAATAATATACGGCGTGGTAATGTGGCTTTTTTCACACCGTATAAAGAAGTTAACTAGAAATGTATTGTGGGAAAAAGTCACATTTCCGCAATTTCAATCATCATTTGGGCATGTGAGTCGTGACGGTGGAGGAAAATGTCTTCCTCAAAATCCTCATTTCCATGATTTCAATCATCATCATTTATTGCAATGCCATCCACTTCCAATTTTAATCTCGCACTTGTATGTGGAGAAATTCTTGTATTTAGGGATATGTATATTTTACATTTATATATACGTACACATGTATATACGAAATGTGGCACTTCTCAACTTAACCATGTTTTGTGTAAAGAAAAAGGGGTAGTTGTGCTATTTATTGTTCTTGGGCACCTATGTTTTCATAGTCCTATATTGTGGTCATTGTTGTAGCCATTAAGGATCACGTGTTTGGAATAAGGTCGGGATGATACATTTCATGTTGTGTTGATATTGTAAACTCTTTCTTAATATTGTGTTTCATGTGAGACAAGATTTACAACTCTAATCGTATTTTCTTTACGATAAGAGTGATAGAGAGCACATTGGGTGTACAACTTGGTGGATGATCTCTTTCTTGTGTGGTGATTGACAAAGTTTAGATTGATTATTTTGCGAAGAGTGATAGGTTGAAATTCCTCGGCTTGCTCCTTTGTAACCTTGTGCTTTGTGTTGGACAAAAGATTGACATCTAGACCTAGGGATTTCTTTCAAGTGGGAGTATTGGTGGGCGGAATGATAAAATGGTGTCTCGATTTTCCTTCCCAAAAAGCTATGAGTTTGAGGTTAGTGATGAAGGGCATCGACATTGTATGCCTGACCTTAAAATGTTGCCCACATCCTCCCAGTGATGCCAAAATGGGAGTTTTAGGATAGGATATGGACACCCATCTACACATAATGGATGACATATTTTTGTATTGTAGTTGTTGATGCCGCATTAGTTATGAATAGCTGCTTTTTAGTTAGATGTAGTTATGAGTGTCCTTTGTAGGCATGCACCCAAAATTGGAAACCATACACAAGGTGTGTGAACTATTCATTAAAATGATTTGATGGGACATCTTGTGGGCTATAATGAATGTAAGATATGCATAAAA
The DNA here is from genome assembly GCA_018340775.1 of Taxus wallichiana var. yunnanensis. Taxonomy (NCBI): domain Eukaryota; kingdom Viridiplantae; phylum Streptophyta; class Pinopsida; order Cupressales; family Taxaceae; genus Taxus; species Taxus wallichiana. Next base: position 878,332,662 of record CM031242.1, read on the forward strand.
TTGTTTTGTGCAAACTTTCAAGCAAATGCATATGGAAGGTGTAAAGCTAGACGCAACACCCTTTGTCAACATACTCTCAACCATGCCAAAATGGAGGCCTAAGAAAAGGGCACAAATATCCATCAAAGTATAAAGGAAAATGTATTCTTGTCGAATATTGTAGTTGCTAATATTATTGTAGAGATGTAAACAAAATATTGACTCATACACACAACATGCAAACTATTTGACTACACGACTTAAAGAAATGTGGCGTCGTGGAATTCAAAATTTTCATATATTTTAGTAACATCAAAACAAAATCACAAACAAACTTCAACTTTAAATCCATTTAGTTGTATTTTACAACTCATATACAATTGCTAGTTTATTTCTTAGAGACAGGGCACCACTAATTTATACACAAATATATTGTAGTTAAATTTTAATAGAGAAACTTGAATCCTAAATAATCCGACTACCAATTCACTCAAGACCAATTTCTTTTTGTTGATTGGATGCACTAGGATTACAAATAATGTTGGCATCTTGGCCCATGTTGTAGAATTAAGATATAGTGAGTTACAATCATGAGCAAGCATATATCTAAACGAGTGAAATTGTTCGGCTACTAGGAAGAATCCAATATGTCAAAGTCACCTAAGCACTAACCTTAACTCTATTAATTTGACTTTTCCTAAAAACTATTAATGACAATATAAACAATTGTCATCCTCACCAAGGTAGGGTCCCACGGGAGGTGCTGCTCCTATTTTTGTTCGAGGTGACCCCATGGAAAATTAAATTTAAGTAAAGAGGAAAATTTAGAATCTTTTCCTTAAAATAAGAAGCATAATTTTTTAGGAGGAGAGTTTAATGAAGTGGTCCTATGGGAGGGGCATTCCTATTATTTTTTAGGAGTGCTTGAGAGTAATTTTAGGACATTTTTAAACATGTTTGATCCTATGGTATAAAAAGATTTTGAGTGAATGGTGCAATTTTTAGGAGACATATATAAAACTGTTATATTTTAATTCATAATAAAAAATTGAAACAAATTGGGTCATTGAGTAATTGACATTTGGCAATATATCTTGCTAAAATATAAAAGCAGGTGTGGGAAACTTCTAGCGATTTAATTTCAATTACTCAATGACTCGGTTTCCCATGGGACCACTTCATGACAATAAAAAACAGAAATTGAGATTAAACCGAGAAATTGAGACGGGTCAAAGGTTTAACATTCTAGAGGTTTACAGTCAAATCTGGCGTGCGTCCACTCGAACAATGTAACAGTGACAATTGGAAAATCGACATGAATATATATTTTAATTTAACATCTGGGTGTTATAAATAGGCAGAGGCTAACAGCCTTTTGAATAGCACCCATAGCTTATTAATACGCAGAATCATTAGTTTATAAATACGAAGAGCAGAGGCAGAAGCAGAGCAGCAGCAACAATGGCAGTGCCGAAAATCAAGTTGGGATGTGAGGGATTCGAAGTATCTGCACAGGGATTGGGCTGTATGGGAATGTCTGCCTTTATGGCCCTCCCAAATCTGATGAAGAAATGATTGCTCTCATTCATCATGCAGTCTCCAAAGGCATTACTTTCCTCGACACCTCTGATCTCTATGGTCCTCACACTAACGAAATTCTTCTTGGGAAGGTGCCTTCGATTTCCCTCTGTTTGATTCTGTTTTCTTCTGTTTACCAAGTTGGGTTTTAACTTGGAAGTTCTTCTTTGATTTTGATTTGCAGGCACTGAAAGGAATAAGAGACAAGGTGCAGTTGGCTACCAAGTTTGGAATTCTTTACGAAGATGGGAAAGTACAAATTTCTGGGCATCCTGCATATGTGCGTGCCGCCTGTGAAGCGAGCTTGAAGAGACTCGATGTTGATTACATTGACCTCTATTACCTACATCGCATTGATACCACAGTACCCATAGAAATCACTGTATGTATATAGCAATGGAATTCCATTATATGCCCTTGCTTTCCTCAATCTGCTATAGAATTGAAGCATGTTTTGCACAATCATGTTTTAGATTGGAGAAATGAAGAAACTAGTTGAAGAAGGGAAAATAAAACACATTGGACTTTCTGAGGCTTCTGCATCAACAATTCGAAGAGCACATGCTGTTCATCCTATTACAGCGGTTCAAATAGAGTGGTCCTTGTGGACCAGGGATGTAGAAGAAGAAATCGTCCCTACTTGCAGGTATGGGAGGTTGTAGAACTAAATTTTCCATGTTCCATTTGTTTCCTATTGAATGACTAAAATTTAACTTTGCCTCCTATTGTAGAGAGCTTGGTATTGGAATTGTACCATATAGCCCTTTAGGCCGAGGATTCCTCTCTGCTGGAGCAAAGATTCTTGAAAACTCGGCAGATAGTGATTATAGAAAGGTATTTGCATCCATTTACTATTCTTTGCTCATGTATACGTTGCATCCATTTATTACTCAGAATTGCAATTGTAGATGTTACTATTATCATTGGCAATCTTAGCATGTTCCTAGCATTGACAACTATTGAACAACAAAATTGTTCTATATCCACAAACAGTTTCACCAATTTCAGCTGTCTTACATTTGTAACATGTTCACTGCAATTTTGTACCTTGTGAGTTTTTTTCTTTTGACTTAGGAAGTCACCTCTAGGTGTGTGAGTAAACACCATTGAAAGTGGATGATTAGGTAGATGGCTTTAGTCTTCCCTTAGAAGTAGTAAGTTTGTCTTTATTATATATTGTTTGATTAGGATTTTGCTTAAATATTATGTTTGTAGTCAAGATGATTCCTGATTTCGTGATTTTTTTTTAGTATTTGCCAAGGTTCACCGGAGATAATCTCGAAAGGAACAAAGCAATATTTGAAAAATTATGTGCAATCGCTAAGAGTAAGGAATGCACACCAGGGCAACTAGCACTTGCTTGGGTTCAACATCAAGGAAATGATATTGCACCAATTCCAGGAACAACCAAAGTCAAGAATTTGGAAGAGAATATCAATGCGCTTTTTGTGAAGTTGAAACCTGAAGAGATCAAAGAAATAGAAGAGATAGTGGCCTCCGGTAATGTCTATGGTGATCGATACGGTAGTGCGGAAGTGGATTTTACATGGATCAATTCGAAACCCCTCCTTTGTCTTCATGGAAAGGAATATAGGTGGTTTTGATAATATATCTTTTTATAGCTAGTTATATGGAAACTAAGCTAAATAAGTGGAGTCCACATTTTAAAAAATAAAATACATATATAGTACAATGAGGAAGGATATGATCTTAATAGGAAAAGTTTGATGTATTAAGTGCCTATTTGCCTTAAGAGTTGAAAGCATTGTGTACAAGAAATAGAAGTGTGCTTTTTCAAAAGATGTTATTTATGTTTATAGAGTTGTTATTCTTCTATATTTTATCTATTTTGATTGGGTCGAACATCATTTTGTTCTCTCGAAAGGAAGAGACTCAAATTAAAAAAGCTTATTTAAGGAAAATATGGAATGTGAAGTATAATTCAATAGATAAGAGTATTTTATTGGAATAAAATTTGACTACATTTGTAAATAGTATTAATGAAAAACATGCAAAATATCGCAAAATAATAATTATGGGCAAGAAGAGTTAAACAAAACAAAACCCCAACATGGTCGAATGGTCAAATATCATATATTTTTCAATAAAATGAAAATGATGGGCCATCAATTTTTTAAATATATAGATCTCTCTATGTGAAACATCTCTTGATTTCAAACATGTCAAAACAAATATTCAATACAATAAAATGGAAATATTTTTTTATAAAAAGATTTAAGATCTTATATGGAAACTTCCGATTAAAACTAAAGAAGAAAAAGAAACCATCTTCCTTATACATGGGACATGAAAAAAGGATTATAAATGTTGTGATATTCCAACCACTTTGTCCCTATCGTCCCTTGTTTCGCTAAGTCTAACCTTTGCTAAGATGTTGAACAAGTGGTGAAACAACTTTACAAAGTGTTTTTATAGATCAAAATGTTTTCACATTTACTACAAACTTATCTATCTAATTGTTGTCAATTCTAGAGCATTTCATTTGAACCATAATCTTTATCAAGTTTGAGACTAAATGGCTTAGTTTTTGCTACGAAATGTCGATTCAAATTTTATTTGAACACATTGCATACGAACAATGGATGGAGCACAAAGTAAATTGTGAAAATAGAGAACATTCTTCCCTACATAGATGGCCATGTCTAGCTAGATTGAATGGTTGGAAAATTCCATTCACCACACAATTGTATACTTGCTAATCTATTGCTTCACTCTATAAAGTTAAAAATCATATTTTACAATATCTACATATATTGAAAATGTCCATTCACAAATCTCACAATTTTAAATACAAATTTATAAAACAACAAATTATTTAAATTTTTTTATCAATTTTAAATCAATTCATAAACCTCTTTCAAATTCTTTTAACTATTTCGAATCTTACAACAAAACTTAAACTCTCATGAAACCAAGTTTAACATCAAAATACATGAAAAATATGTGTAAAGTTGTTAGGAATAATAGTTATACTCATATGTGTTTATGCTAGTATGTGAGTATTATTAGTGTTGGAAGTTAATAATATTATTAGTAGGTTGTAATTAGGTGAGTTATACGGTAAAGTGAGATGTGAGAATAATTCACATAGGAAATTGTGGTGAGATTTTGGGAATGTGAGTTGTAGAATAACTCGATCATATTGAGGAGATTGGGTATAGGAGAAAAACATGTATACAAGAAACTTGTTATATTCAATAAATGTTGAATTATGATTAACTAAAACTTGCACGTTGCTCACAAATGTGTGGTGTCAAGATTGATTCATTCTTATTTAAACAAATAATCTCCATAAATTATTTCATAATTTAGTAAAATATGACTATAAAATTTACATAAAGAAAAATAAAAAATAGAATGATCACTTCAATATAAAGTTTTTATATCACCACATTTCGAGTCAATGTTACATTGAAAATAGACACTTTAAAGGCTTTTCGACATGTTCCCTTATAAATTCAAGTTAAAAAAATGTGATGGAATTTTGACATGACTAAACAATTTCAAATGCATCTATTTTGAGCAAATTTTGCACCACTTTAGCACTATTATTGCACCACTAATTTGTACTAGGAATTCCATTATGCCCCGCTTTCCCAAATCTCAATAGAATAAGTTCTACTTTTGAGCAGTCATTTTCCTTATCTTGTTCATGTGGCTATTATAGATTGGATAAATGGAGAAATTAGTTGAAGAAGGAAAAATTAAATACATTGGAAATTCTAAAGCTTCTGCAACAACAATTCAAAGAGCACATGATGTTCATCCTATTACGGCATTTCAAATAGAATGATCCTTTTGGAATAGGGATGTATAGGAAGAGATCACTCCCACTTGTAGGTATGTAAGGTTATAGAGCTAGAATTTTCTATGTTACATATATCTCCTCTTGAATAACTAAAATTCGAGTTTTCCTTTGTAGAGATATTGGTATTAGAATTGTGTTATATATTCCTTTAGGATGAGGAGTCTTCTCTTCTAGAGCAAAAATTGTTGAAAACTTAGTAGATGATTATTATAAAAAGGTATTTGTATCCATTTATTATTCTCCGCACATCATTTTGCATCCATTTATTACTCTTTACATTTATTGTTTGATTATGATTTTTCTTTCCTACATTTATAATTATGATGATATTTGATTTTGTAAAAGTTTATTTTTAATTATTTTTCAAGGTTTAAAGGAGATAACCTCAAAAGGAACAAATATAGATTTGAAAGACTATGTGTAATTGCTTCGAGAAAGGAGTGCACCCTGGGAAACTAGCACTTGATTGGGTTGACACCAAGGAAACAATGTTGCGCCAATTCTAGGTACAACCAAAGTGAATAATTTGGAAGAGAACATAAATGCTCTTTTTTTGAATCATAAACCTGAAGAGATAAAAGAAATATAAGATGTAGTGTTCTTTGGTAATATTTATCGAGATTGTAATGGTGACGAGTGTCGTTAATGCTCGTACTTTAATTAAGTTATTATGTCAATCTAGGGTGGTGTCCAAGGTTGTTTGCAACAAAGGAACAATCGAAATGCAAGCTCAACATGGGTTCTAATAATAAAGACTATAAATTAATGAACTAATCGTGATTACAAAATGAAATGCTTGAAATGAAATACCGAAATTGAAAGATTGAATGGAAAACTCACTAAACATTCATAATGGAAACTGCATTGCATTCAAGAATATGATAAACTATAAAACAACAACTTATAAATAAAATAAAAAATAAACAACTATAAATTCCCCTTTCGTTGGGTAGGAGTGGCCCTTGCTCCTGCCCTTCGATCAGGATCTAAACTAAAACTCAAACAACTGAAATTTCTCTTGAATATGCGATCTTTATTAAATTAGAAATGTGTTTGTACAACTAAAAGATTGAACCCTAAGTCTAGTTACATCATCTCTTTTATACAAGAGAAGTCCTAGTCTCTCTAGGAGATCTAGTTATTCCTAATGACTATGTCTAAGTCTAACTAACTGTTTAACTAACAATTCTTTCTATTTTTGAAGATACATTAATGGTGGGAGTAGTTCATGAAGTGTTTGAACTTGAAATGTTCTTGACAATTGAAGAGAGGATCTAAGATTGACTCCTTGGAAAAGGGTCAATCACCTCTAGAAGATTCTTCAAATCATTAATTGATTGAAGAAAAATTAGAATGAAGATGCATCTCCAACTGTTGATCATATTTCCTCTTTGTGGGCTATTGAATTAATGACGATGATTCTTATTCAGGGTGTGGTGTTGACAACTGTAACTTCAAAGATCCGAGTTGCATGTGAGTTTTCCTAAGTTACGCAAAGGTTGGGTGGTGACCTAGATGATCCGGAGGTACTGCCGAGACCCTTTTAAGCTAAGGAGAGTCTGCGTTAACACATAAAATAGATTCATGCGCTCCTTCATAAATTAAGTCTTGCGCTCCTGTGGAAACTCAACATATACCTCTTTCTAGAAATGAAGTTAATGCTCATCAACAATCTTATTCAAGCCATTTATGCAACAGAATCAACAAGATAAAACATCACAAGTATACACAATAATTTCTTCATAATCATAGTAAAGTATTAAATATAAAGAGTAATCATTGTTCATCGTGTATCATGATATCAAAATGGTATGAGTTTTAACATGGCTTAAACATAACAAAATGGGGTTCATCACTCCCTGGACTAAGGATTTAACAGGTCCTCCTACTACATATTAAGTTGTTCAACTATCCTAGAACAATTATATTCATTGGCAAATGTTTGCCAAGTTTCATCTGCAGATGTATCAGAAAAACCAAAATGATCAACAACATTCTTCCTCCATGTCACATAGTTGTCCTTTGATTGGTCATTGGTTGAATTCCATTGTGGTACTAGTGTAAGAATCAGAGGGGGTCTGAATCTCATTCCAATCCACTATTCTTTGAGGCCCAGAATGATCTTACAAATATTCTTTTTCTCTTTGTAAGGACCATCGGAGCTTTGTTGGTGAAACGACCTCCTTCCTTTTGTATCGATCTGCAAGTAACTGATATCAGACTTGGGAGGCAAGAAAGTTGAAATTGAAGGTGGGTATGACATGTTCCTTTAAATTTTGACACAATTTTGAAGATTATATGTATATTTGTCTACCATACATAGACAATACACCTATGAACGAAACTTGTTGAAAAACCTGAGGGGAGCTGGTAAATCATGCCTCATGAGGAGGAGAATGTTGGAATCGGCCTGCACAAAGATGGATTGTTGGTCCCTCCATTCTCCACGATGCCTAAGGGTTTAAACAAAATCTCTTAATTGGACATCCCTCATTCTATCTAGATTGAACGGTTAGGAAATTCCATTCATCTCATGATTGTGTACTCGTTCATATCGGGTTGTCAAGTGGTGGTTTTTAGGTGTAATTCCTATAAGACTTCACTTCATGAGTTCAATTGAGTATCATAGGATTCAAAGTTATCACCCTTTAATGAAACTTTATAAAAGGACACTACTATGTGGAGACACAAACTCAAAGTTGAGGAGGATTACCAAGCCCGGGGTGCCAATTTATGAGTTTGTATGTATTCACTTGAAGATTAGAGAGAAAGCCTCTAATTATTTAATATTTCTTCTCTAATCCCAAAAGTTTGTAATGAAACTCAAAAATATGAAAGATGTCAATGTTTGAATCATCTTCTAAACATTTTTAAATCATTTGTGTCCCACTACCATGGTGTTTTTCTACTCAACCATCCTCTCCCAAATGAGATATATATTTTACCTAGTGCCTACAAGTGGTTCATTCTGTTATGTTTTAAAGTGAATAGGTTACTTGTGAATTCCTTTAATCCATCAAATATATTCATAAATCCACCATGCACATGGCCGTATATAAATATATGGGGATAATGACTTCCCCTAAGAATTCCAGAAAGTATTGTGGGGCATTCTTGGGTCATATATAAATAAGATATACCTCAAATCTTTCCCTACAAGCTCACTTTGGAAAATTATCAACTAAGGAACAATAATTTTATCCCCAAATTTGGGTACTGGGAAGTCATATGCAATTGGAGGCCAATCAAACTACTTGATGTATCCTACAAGATTATTGTGAAATAACTCTTCCGAGGGTTAAATATCTTCTTCCTCTCATCATATAAATTTAGCAAATAGGGTGTATTCAAAATAGATTCATCTTGGATAGCACCATGTCCATTTTAGAGGGTATGGAATAAGCTTGGATTTTAAACAAGTAGGAAATGTACATGAAAATTTATTTCAAAAAATACTATGATAGAATTGAATGGCCATTCATTCCATCAATGCTTTAATCCATTTTCCTCACACCCAATTTTTTTCAACACACTTTGAAGATACATTTCCAATATGTAAGGCCATGTATCACTATTAATGAATATTAATCTAAACATTTTGGCCTTCATTGATCAATTCAATAAGGATTCCCTCTTTACCCCTTAATGTATTTCTTAGTGTAGAAGACCTCAACTATCTCCTCACTAATTTTCTCCTAGGAGGCTAGTCGATGGTATCTCTTTTCCCCAATGCTCAAGACAAATGGTCAATGTGAAATTCAATTGATGACAGATGTATCGATAACCTTACTTGAAGAAGAATCCTACATTTTTAATGCCATGGATTTCTTGCAATTAGTTTTCTCACCTCTAGTTCTTGCATTCAACGGAAATAAACACAATCTTATAGGAAAGACTATACTCCCATGCTTAACCTACTCAAAATGTTAAAATTGAAGTCAATCAATCCTGTAAAGAAATTCAAATTTATATGTATTTGCTTCAATTTTCAAGACATACTTTTAACTATTTTGAAGTATGTGCTCAATTGAAGTGTTAAATAAGGGTTTTGGGTTTTCAAAACTTTTTCCTTTACTAGATAGTTTCAATTTTTCTTGAAATTTTAGTCATCGACACATGTGTTATACTCTTCTTTTAGGCCCCTTCAAAAGCTACCTATTCCAAGATGGAGATTTTTTTAGATATTTTCCTTGGGCCGATGTGGAAGGTGGAAAATGATTTCACACATTTTCCTAGGACATTTTTTTAAGCTGTAAAGAGTTCGGGCTGCGAGGATTCTTGGCATTCAAACTCAAGGGCATGCTTTTTGTGCTGCAAACAATTCAAATTTCTAGGTATTTTCTTAACTTTTCAAGACACACTTTTATATATTTGGAAGTATGTGCTCATGTGAGTGGAGACAAATGTGTTTTTGGGTTTTCAAATGTTTTTTTTATTGACTATAAAGTTTCAAGTTTTCTTTAAAGTTTTAGTAGCAACACATGTGTTATAATCCTCTTTTGGGCCCCTTTTTAAGTTACCTATTCGAAGATGGAGAAAAATTTCAGATATTTTATTTTGGCCAATATGGAAGGTGAAGAAGGATTTCATAGATTTTCCTAAGACGTTTTTTCAAATCCTAAAGAGTTTGGGTGCCACGGGATTCTTGAAATTAAAACTCAAAGGCATGTTCTTTGTGTCAAATGGGTCATATGTACATTAGAAGGTGACAAATATTGTTAATTTCTCCTTAGAAATCACATCTCTCTTAGATTCCCTATAGTAAAAAGCTCCTGGAAAGGCCTATGTTTGTAGTACATTCTATTCATTCGATTTCCTATTAACTTTTTTAGCACTTTTGTTGTCAAAAACATATGGAAATATTGTGAATAATGAAAACACACTTAATTTGAGAATGAGATGACTTCTAAAATGGAATTTCAACTAATTATCACCCCCTTTTGTGGTCTCATATTAGAGTGTTCCATTTACCATTATTCCTTCAAGATTAAATGAGCTAGATTGGAGATCTTTTTTGCAATGTTTCTAGGGACTAATTGCCACATCCCACATTTAAAGAATAATATCAACTTTAATCCCTAGATCATGAGTTGATTATTGAAATACATAACTCCACACCGAGTAAAACCTCCACAAAATTTGTGTGTAAACATCAAAAAAATGGTGGAATGAATATAAATTGCCTTTTAAATCTCCTTTTCATTGGTACAAACTCTAGTTGGGTATTGAATCCACTTTACTTGGAATCTTAAAATTGAACTTCTCAATTTTTGTTAGAAGATTCTATATGATGACTAAGTTTTGAAGAGGATATTTGATATAATTTGGATGGCCATTCCTGAGCCCAAGAAATTTAACTTCTTCTAATAATTTCTACATCAAGGTATCCCAATTAGCTCTCACTCAGTTCACCTTAGTTTGACATATCCCCTGCATTTTCATAGTAATTACCCAATGCCTATTAAGCACATATTTTGGTTTTGAATTTTTCTTAATTTACATGGTAATGGATTCACACCCTTTTCAGCCTTTCCACCATGACATGTTTACATGGAAAATGGTGCTTTTAAGGGACCCAACCATTTTATCCAAAACTATTTATTAGCTATGGAAATATAGAACTAAAGATAATGTCAATCAAAATTATATAGGATATGTTTTCTCTATGGCTAATAATATTAATATTCTCTCTAAGATCATTCTCTAGATAAATGTGTAAGTGGAGAGTTTTCCTAGAGATGTAACATATCTAGTAATTTCTTGATCATTGGGAAAACACAATTACATTATAAGTTAAGTTCTTTAAGACTCACATCACCATCATTACCACCTTAGGGATGTGGATTTGGAAAACATGGAAGAACTCGATCTCACATCAGACACCAAAATGTCTCCATGTGGTGGTAGTACCCCTCTCCTACTCACAACCCTAATAATAGTATATTTGATGGTGATTGTCCCACTAAATGGAGATATTTTGGTGGGGTAGAACCTTCAAAAGTTACATTGCCTTAGTTGTATCTATATATTTCCCCTTCTCACCCAGATTACTAATGAAGAAGAAGAAGATAAAGATGATAGGTTAATTCCACTATATTATATTGACCCACCTAATAGTAGATGAAGAGTGTGGGAAGATAATCATAATGATCCTATTCTCGCCTCCACCTTTTATGGTCATGGCCCCTATGGCTTAATTTTTTATTTCCCTTGTTTTCTCACTTCTTTTTTATTGAAAAAATGTTTAAATTTATAAGTGGCTAGCTATATTTTCTGGCTAATATGATGTTCGAAGTTTGATTCATCCATTTAGTATTTTTATGATTAGCTTGTACATTTTTATATCAACATATGAGAAAATATCTCAATCAAAAAATTAAAAAAAAATAAATGAAACATCAATAGAAACACAACCTATTGTACCTAAAACCAATCTATGAGGAAAATTTTACAAAATACTCAACATATTATAACCAAAAAAACTTATGAGCATATCGAGTTAAACTAATTAACTAAAGCATTATCTTTAGAAAACTAAATCTGTAATAGTATAGATTGATGGTGGAGAATGAATTTGAACATGACAAGACCATTGGAAATAGGAGTTGTTAATATTACACATTGATTATTTTGCATTGTAATAAATCCACTTTTGTCTATGGTATTTTCCATACCCACTACTTTAAATGTTTACCTTATAGCCAAAATTGTTTCACCTTTATATTTGTTATATTTAGTCAAATCTCTCTCACCATATATTTTCATGTTCCTCCACTCAAATGAAAAACTAGGATGTTTTTATTTCGTGGTGCCTACATATCACTTAGTTTTGCAATCAACATTGTGAACCTACATAAAAATTTGACCTTGCCACCTAATATTGAACTGTGACCTCCGCGTCCCAATCCATATTCCTCATCACCCGCATGTGCATTTGTTTTTGTTTAAATTTAGAGCCTATTATTCTTAACAAAGTACTAAATCTAGTTTGATCTAGAAAAAGTAAGAACACATTACATTGTTACCTTTTCTATCAAAAGTAATGACAATGTAACAATAACTAACAAAAATTACATTTTGTTGGGTCAACATGAATTGTGTGAACTTGTGTGAGGGATAGGATCATCCATTTTCTCTTTTCAGAAACATTAACATTTTAGAAAACTATAAACTATCGTGGTAAGGTTAGGCATTTATTTATTTTACTTTGAAATTGGTTATGATTAATGTTTTAGATTCACTCTTTCTGTTTCCACTTTACACTAGACACATTTCCCCCAAACTTCACATTTGTATAGGATCATTTGTGTCACAAGTAGGACGAAAAAGGTTCTCTTGGTTTTCTAATCTTATAATTTTACAATTATGCACTTGTTTTGTAAAAAGTGTAAATTCTTCCACCAAGTTGAATTATTTTAGGCCTATAGGTCTCCCAACTAAGATTTTGTGTAATTCAATCATGAGATACTTTTATTCTTCCACTACTTCCAATGGGATTCCTTCGAAAAGGAAGTTAATTTGATTCATTTTGCTTTGTGGTGAAAATATCATGAATTTTTCTTAATAGTGTTTACTTGTATTCCCACCTCTTGGAATAATAAAGTTATATCCCTTAAATGATATTTAAAGCTATATATTATATTTGGAATTATAATAAGATCACCCACATAAATAACTTTACTACATAGAGAGCTAGAACCCTAACTCGCCATCAAGCAACACGTCGCTGAGCTAGGTAGGTGAGCTGCAATTTTTAGTACTTGTTTTGTTTAGAAAATAAATAAAATATCCTCCATTCCCTATCACATGTGCATAGTGCATTCGAGTGGTTGTGGGATATTGTTAAGACACTCAAGTAATGCGGCCAAGGGATCAAACCCTCCATTCCTCAACAACAATTTTCTAACTTTGTTGGATTTTTAGTCAAGAGTACCCCAATTTTGACTAAACCACCATTCTAAACCCTCACTAAGCCATTCAGGGACTAGATATCTAAATTTAGCAGAGCACTGTAAGGGAAGAGTTCTGAAAAAGGATTTTTGGTTGTATTTGTTTTTTGCGAGAAAGTTGCATTTTTAGTAGTATAGTACTCAGGAGGCCACCGGGGCTCAAAACATTTTTGTCTTCCAATCATTTTTTCCACATATAACTCTCTTTTGATTTTTAATGTATTTTAATTATTTTATCGTGCTAACAATCCATTTTATCGAGAAACTTATAAACACACGCAATGGTAAACAATGCTCCGAATGCTTTCTACTCGGCTTGTAGCTACTCTGTGGTGATAAATATGCGTAGTGGAAGACACAAATTTGAACTCAACTTGAGTTTGAAGAAATTTGGCTTGTTGTAAATGGTTTCATAACCAAGTAACACAACAACGTTAGTTTGACATGGCCAATCAAAAGGCCAAGTTGATCATCTTATTCGGGTGTGTCGATGAAGTGCAACCACACATTCAAGACTCCATAATAGTCAAAGAAGCATGGGATAAACTCAACATAGTGTACGAGGCCAAGAACAATAATACTATACTAAATTTTTAAATTCAGCTACATACACCGAAATTCAAGCCAAATGAGAAAGTTGAGGCTTTCCTGAGAAGAGTTGTAATATTGAGGGCTTCACTTTTAGCCATGAGAGAGGATATCTCAAATAAATCCATCGTTCCCATTGTTTTGAGAGCCTTTACTCCCTCATATAAGATTTTTGTGACAACAATCAATTTGTTTAATCGAGGTCATCGGTTTTGAAAATTTGGCGAACTTGTTGAAATAAAAAGAAATCTTTGTATAACAAAGATGAAGAAAAAGAGTATGTAATTTCTTCTCATCATAAAGGGAAGATCAAATTCCAATCTTCCAATAAGTCTTGGAAGAGAATCAACAAGCGAAAATAAAAAGTGTCGTATTTACAGTTGAGAGGACATGATTTGAGAGATTTCTAGTATAACACATACAAGAAGAGTTCATCTAGCAATTCAAGACCTAACAATTAGAAATCTCAATAGGGACAATCCAACTATAAGAAAGGGTATAAGAAGGGAAAGTGGAGAAAGAAACACCATCGGCAAGAAATGTTTCTAAACAAGAAGATAACTCGGATGAAGGAGAACTCTCTTGTACACTTGCCAACTCCGGTGAAGCAACCACATGTACTAGTGCCATCTAGTATATTTATTTCAGGTGCCACTCAACACATGAATAGATGGAAGGAATGGTTCTAAAAATGAGATACAAACCCTCCAAAATCATGTCTCATTGGGTGATGAATCATCCTACAGTGTCTAAGGTATAGGGAAAAAATATTTACCTCTTGGTACACACAATTGTAGGTTATCTAATGTATTGTATGTCCCTAGTCTGATGAAGAATTTTCTATTAGTCAGTCCACTTCTAGATCATAATATGAAGATTAATTTGTATTGTAAAGAGGGTAAGGAGATTTTTTTGATTTGATATAAATCCATAAGATTGAAAATTGTTACAAGATATTCCAATGTGGGATGGATATTCTAGCTTGATTTTGTCCAGAGAGATGATCAAGCACTTGTGGAAAAATACACCTCCTTTGCACATTTTTCGCATTGGAGACTTGGAAACATCAGTTTTGGATATCTCAAAACACTTCACCAAAGTATGATATGGTGAGATGTTTGAAATATCTCAAGAAGGACAAATATAAATGTCTCAATTTCCTAGAAGAAAAACAACATAAAGCCTCATTCTAAAAGAGTACATATCAAGCTCTAGGTAAGCTTGATCTAGTGCACACCGATCTTTGTAGACCAATGCAACCTAGTCATTCTAGTTTTCAATATTTCATGCTTTGTGTTAATGATTATTCTAGAAAAATGTGGATATATTGTCTTTGTAGCAAGGATGAAGCTTTTGAGAACTTAAAACAAATCAAAGTGGTTTTTGAAAATGAGAATGTTCAAAAATAATCTCTCTACTCATATCGAGGGGGAATAAACTAGTAACGATTTCAAATCCTTTTTAGAAGCTTGTGAGATTCATCGAAAAATGCCTCCTCCACATACAACATAGAAAAAATGTTGTTGTTGAGAGAAGGAATCATACTATCATGGAGATTGTGTGATGCATGATCGATGATTCATGACTAGCGAAAACACTTTAGGTAAAAGTAGTGAAGACTGCCGCAGTGTATCTATAAAACAAAGTGGCCACTATTTCTCTTGATGGAGTAACACCACATGAGGCATGGCCAAAATAGAAACCATCAATTGCACACCTCAAATTATTTACTTTCAAAACAAGAATTCTCAATCCTAAGTTGAAGATAAAGAAGCTAGACATGAAATAAGAAAAATACATCTTCAATGGATATAGTGAAGAATCTCTTGGATACATACTGATGGATTCAAAGACCAGGAAAGTTTACACCAGCAGGGATGTATTATTTTTTTGAGAAGAAAGAATATGAGGATCCTTCTAAAAAATTGTCAGATGTTTAAATCACCCCTATTGTGAAAACAAAATATAATGTACCAAGTGATGATGAAAATGATGATGGGAATGATGGTCATGATTTTCCATAACCACAACCCACATGAACATCTCAATGTATGCCTAAATGGTATAATAACATGATTCGATATGAAAAATTAGATGGTAATCAAAACATATCCACTCCTAGAACATAGACTCACAAAAATCTCATGAAGATATTACCTTAATGAGTCAAGTTGTTGAATATGTTGATCCATCTACATTTTAGGAATCCCTATAATCTAAAGTTTGGAAAGATGCCATGGATGTTGGGTATCGTTGGTGATGAATAATAACACATGGAATCTTATTGATCTTCTACCAAGAACTAATCTCATTGGATGCAAATGGATTTCAAAACAAAGTACAAAGTAAATGTGACCATAGACAAGTACAAGGTGAGACTAGCAGTGAAAGGGGTATGCTCATAAGGATGGGATATACTATGAGAGACATTTTCTACCACAACTAAGATGAAGATGATCATGATGATCTTTTCTCAACTATACAGTTTGGATGGAAATCTCACCAGATGGATGTGAAAAGTTCCATTCTTAATGGATAATTATAAGTAGATGTCTACATGACTCAACTAGATGGTTTTGTCATACCTGGAAAAGAAGAAAAGGTATGTAGACTCATCAAATCATCATATGATCTTAAGCAACCTCTTTGGGCATGGTATATCAAGATTGATGAACATCTCATTCAGCATGAATTCTAGAGGAATTATTATGATCCCAATATCTACCTCGAGAAGAAAGGAGGGGAGATTTTCATTTTTGTTGTATATGTCGATGATCTAGTCATCACTGGAAGCACAGTGAAGATGATTGATGAAAGAAAGAAAAATATTAATCGATCATTTGACATGAAAAATATTAGGCTGATGCAATATTGTCTTCGCTTGTAAGTTTGGTAAAAGGATAATTATATCTTTGTTTCTCAATTGAAATATGCAAAGAACATGCTCGAGAAATTTTAGATGATGGACTGCATACTGATTGCCACACCTATGGAGATAAGACTTCAATTGTCTCATAAAAATCCATCTCTCGATGGTAAATACAACTCTCTATTGATAGTTAATCGAATTCTCATTTAGCTAATCTATATTAGGCTAGATATCAGCTTTACAATCAACTATCTTTCATGGTTTATGTAGGAACCTAGAGTTTTTCATTGGAAAACAACAAGGTGGATCTTGAGATATCTCAAGGGCATTATAGATTTTGGCCTAGAATATAATAAGAATATCAATTCTTCTTGACAGGATATTTGGATTTAGATCATGTAGGTAACATTGATGACAAGAAATCTACTTCTCAACTTGTTTTATTTTTGGGATCTAGTTCAATATCATGGGAAGAAAGAAACCAAACTTTTTTTCTCAATCTTCCATGAGAAGATAAATATTGTAGTATAGGTGGAGATATCTCAAGCGATATGGCACCGTCGCATACTTGAGGGACTTATACTACCACAAGATAAATATACCACCTTGTATATTGACAAAAAAGGTGTTCTAAAACTTATTCACAATCTAGTGTTTCATCGGAGGACGAAGAACGTAGAGGTATAAGTAAATTTCATATGTAATCATGTTTTATGAAACAATATTCATCTCAATTTTTCCCAACATATGAACAATGAGAAAATATTTTCACTAAGCCACTTTCATGTGAAAAAATTGAGTTGTTCAGATAGTTTCTCTCCTCTTCTCTTGATATAATGAAAAATTAAGGGGATAAGTGCACCAATTTGGGGAACCAAAAAGTGGAAAAAAATCCGAATTTAGGAAAATCATGTATGTGTTTTTAAATAACACGTACATGTTTTATTTTTCTTGGTTTGGTATTTCCCAAACCTAAAATACGTATGTGTTATAATGCGTACACGTTACCATAATCTATATAAAAATCAAATGCCTTTCTCATTTTCATTTTCCCCAAACATGAATTCTCCAGCAAAATTTGTAGTTGCATTTCATTTTCAACCATTTAGCTCCCAAAATCATCTACAAATCACTATGAAGGTTGGATTGAGGTGGAATCAACGATGGTGCCATAGAGAAGAGGTAGGGAAAATTGTTTTCTCTGAATTGCATTGAAATTTGGTAATTATATTGTAGATTTTAATTAAATACATGTTTTTTTATTGTTACAGTTCCACCACAACCACAATAAAACCCTGCAAATCCTCTCAACCCTCCTAGCTATCCTACAATTGTTGAACATCCTCCAAGTAGTCAGGAGGATTTAGCAGCCCATATAGTGGAGAATAAGATTGAAATTAATAAATTAATTAAAACAATGAGGGATCACCATTCCACAAACCCCCACCGTGCCTCACTTGCAAACACATTGGAGGCATTATTTTCTTAGGTTTACATGAAACAAGTCAAATTGATTAATGGACATCTTATAGAGAGACTTTTAGGGAATATTATGATAATAAATTATCATATGAAGTGTAAAAAACAAATTACAAAATACCTCATATTTTCATTATTTGCGGACCCTAGAACCAATTTTCCTATTTTGTTGTCATGCAAATGATTTCCAATCCACTAGTGCAATAATGATCCGATAAAAAGTACTTTTTAGGACCGATGGTGGATGGTATTTACTATTCCACCTTGCAATAACAATGACGTTCCACTATACTTTTTGAGGAAACTCTATTGCGATTTTATCCTCAACGAGATCCTGAACTATTTTGACTACTTTGAGTTTCAATTCCAAGGAAAAGGCTATGTACAAGAGAGACCAGGTGTACAACATGATCATATTCAGCATGTTAGAGTCCTCGAAAAAAATCCACCTCATCTTAAGACTATCCCTATAGCAGTGAAGAAGACAATAGAGATTGATACACTACATGTGTTTCAAGTGATTTCTGATACCCTTGTCCAACATACAAGGGATATTTCTGATACCACTGTTGGTGGACGTAGATAGAGTATTCCTCCAGGTAGTAGTAGCATGAGGTCACATCTTCACACATCTTGTGGTGACATATGCATGAGACTTGATGAGAATGATAGTTTTATGTAGACTGGTGTTGGTGGAGTTGTCGTTAGTGCTACAAATGATAATGTGGCTATGTATGATACTCTTTTCGGTGATACATTTTGATTTTAGACATCGACGACACCTTCACAAGTATTTTTTATTTTTTATTACATGTTACAAAAATATCTAAGTACTTGATTTACTTATATAAGTTAAAATTTTAAAATAATTGTATTTGAACTTGGTCAAATTTATTAACTTACACACACATACGTACATGTATACATTAATATTACAGCACGTGAGAGGGACATCATCATCCCAACCATAGGTTGCGAGCACCATGTCTATGTATACATTCACATAGGTAATTTAGAATGTTAATTGTGTAAAATTTTCACGTATGTAAATATATATAACTTTCACTCAAATATATGTCTATATATGTATGTTCTTGTATATATATTATATATTATCAACTAACTTGACGTGATATATTTTTATAAATTTGATGACCTCACAAGACACACCACCATCTCTACGAGGAGTAGAGAAAGGTGTTTTTTTGTGATATCATCGGCACAACAATTCACCGAGGTATGCAAAATATGTATTTTTCATTAAATATCTCATGTAATTCATATTAAGTTGAATTATTTTAATAATTTCCTTCATTTTAGCAACATGTAGATAATCAACGTGGCTACATTGTGTATACGCAGGAGTTATTTTGCAATAGTAAGCAACCATACGTACATATAATTCATAGGTGTGTGCGCAGTAAAAAATAGTGGTATATTGATAAAATTAGTTAAAATATTGTCATTACACATACATGTACTTAGTTGGTGAAAAAAAATTAGATTTGCATTCAAAATTTTTATTGTTAATATAGCTATATAAGCTAATTTTTATGTTTGATTTTGTAATCTTATGTGTTTATAGGGTTAAACCCCTTACATTTTTACTTCGAGGGCATGGAATCCTCAATCTCATCATTTTGACACCCTGGTTCGTGATTTAGTAGCTCCTATTGACTTAGCTGAGCATGAGATGCAAATTCAGTGTGACCGAGAGATTGCAGTAAGTGCATGTACATGCAAATAGTTTCATTAGCATGGTCTTATACATGTTGAAAAATTATACATTAAGTTTTGACAAAAAAATTGTATGTATTTACAGGTTTAACTACAGTTGAGTTTTGTGCTAGGAAATTATCTATTAGTTCTCACATTATATGAGCTACTCGTATTTTCTTGTGTTTTAAATAATACTTACTAGGTTGTTGTGTTACCTAGGTAAGTGGGTAATTTGTTACACCTGTATATTTGTTAAATAGGTTATTTGTTATATTCTTCCTATTTAGTAGGAAGATATTATGTTGTTGTAATGGCTATATAATAGCCAAATTCTTTGTGTAATATACACTAATATTATATTGTTGTGTGTAAATGCTTTGATCCCGATCCAAATCAATATTTGGTATCGAGCATTTTTTTGATCTCTTGTGATGAAGATCATTGTGATCCTTTACCATGAGAGTCATTTATAAGCTCGTGATTGGGGAGTTTGCATAGATCCCTGTTGTCATTCTCAGCTTTTATCCATTCAAGAGAACTGACATCGTCTGAAGGTGTGGTCATTTCCTATCAAGTGGACACTGGAGTGTGCAAGGAAGTACCACGAGCTCCATCCTGTAGCGGCCTTCATCATTGTTTCCTGTTGTATGTATTTCTCAACAATTTTTTGTTTACATTGGAACTATTGAGACTACTTTATTTTGGAAGAAAGAGATGCCCATCTTGTTCGTGGCTAGATTTGCATCTGATCTCAGACGTCAGGGTATAAATGAGTCACGATTTCCTATCAAATTATTTGTGAGGTAGATGCAAGTGTCGTATCGATTGTTATCCAAGTCCAAATCGCCATTCAAATACAAATATCGTGCATCATAAAGGATAACCAAGTTGATTTAATTTAATATTATGTGTGGTTGGTTTTATTATACATCACATTGTTGGAAATTTCCACTTCCCTCATATTTTTGCTTGAGAGATATCTGCATGCATATTGTGCTATTTGTATGCAATGGTTTTGCTTTTTGTATTGAATCCCATTAAATGATCTAGAAATTTTTAACTATTGAGACTTTGTTGTTGATGAGTATGACATGGAAAACAAAAGAGCAAGTTTTTACTAATTCCAACAAGTAGAGTACCATAACTCCTAACAGATACTCGTGTTTAGTTTCATCAAGATCAAACATAGTTTCTGGTTGTACATGAAACATTTGCATTGATCACAAAATTTTAGCAATCAAAGTAAAATCCATGCATCCCCAAGCTGTTACTCTGCATGTAGATGCATATTTCTGGTAGAGAAGCATTGCATGTTGGACACTTAACACGGGCTCCCAATCTAGCCTTCTCTGTGAGTCTCAGCTGTCTCATCTTGACTTAGCATCAGTTTTATATTCATTTTGAAAAGGTGTGTTTCATGAGTCTAGTCGAGGGATTGTTTTTATCAATTTATTTGTGTCTATTGTTGAAGTTCTATAGAGTGTCATGCTTAGTTAAATCATAAAGCTCTTAATTTATCTTTGTTAAGAGAATTCTTTGTTTAGGAATTGTGTAGTTCTATTTTTGTGTTATTTCATATCTCAATGAGATTATGTTATGTGTTTGTGTAAAATTTTTATGTCCAGTTTCAATAATAACATTGTTTATTATTTGTAATTGAGTTGTTATTGCTACCATTAGAGTTTTTTTTGTCATGTTTTTCACCATAAGTCATGTAAATCTAATATTTAATTGGATTTTATTATAAATCAATATAGTGTTTTCATTAGAGCCATTATTTTCAATTCGTCAAAAGTTGTAAAAAAAAAAATCTTACGAACGCATTTTTGGTGGAATTTGATGTTTAGCTAAGGAATGTAATTGAGCCTCATAGTCAAATTCAACCGAGTTAGCTATAAATACTAGAGGTAAGAGGCATCAAAGGTTAGAGGTCAATCAATGACCTCTCTTGACCACCAACGATGAGGCCGCATAGCATATGTGATGGCATATATATAGTATCGGTGTATGATTTTTCAAAGTGTGCTTCAATTTGCAATGTTCTTGGTTCAATAAGTGGAAATTTCACATTGAGGGGGAACATAATCTGATGTTCCATTTACAACTTTCAATTTTTAAAGTGTGAGCATATTTTCCTATATTATGAGAGATAAAAATAGTACTTGGCACGTCATGATGTGGTTGTAGGTAAACCACTTGAAAAACTTCATTTTTTGGTTTTTGGTACTCCAACTGAAAACCACCATTTTCGATTCATGGTTAACCATTTGAAAACCATCCGATGGTTTTGTGATCATCATGTAGTAAAAATCATCTAATCATGAAAGCAGGTGCAAGTATAAAGGTAGGTTTTCCCCATGTTCGCACTAAGGGGGGGAATGTTAGGAAATTATCTATTAGTGCTCACATTATATGAGCTACTTGTATTTATTGTGTTTTAAATAACACTTACTAGGTTGTTGTGTTACCTAGGTAAGTAGGTAATTTTTACACCCATATGTTTTTTAACCGGGTTATTTTTTATAATATTCATTTGAATATTCTATTTAGTAGGAATCTATTATGTTGTTATAATGACTATATAATAGCCAAATGATTTGTGTAATATACAATAATATTATATTGTTATGTGTAAAATTCTCTCGGTCGATCCAAATCAATATTTTGAGTGGAAGAGGACTCATAGTCAGCCATGGAGGATCCCAAGTCATCTCATAGATCTCCATCTACGTCTAAGGGAGGGCCTTCTTCGAGCAAGGAAAAGAGAGGGATAGATTTTGATGAATAGGATATATATGTCTTATGACATTTATTTTGTATGCCTATGTGCATGACATTGTATGCACGTTCGACATTGTATGTATGCCTATATGGCATTGAATTGATATTATATGACCTATTCACATTTTCATATTTATTGTGCACGTTTTTTATTGATAAACACTTTTTTACGGAGCTATGAACCGGATGGTGCCTAGGACCCCACCCATTATTTGCCCAATATCCTAAGACAAGATATTAAAATAAGACCAACCTAGACCGCGACTAGTGAGCCCGCACCGATGATGTAATTTCTACCACCATCGTTTTTAGAGCCACCAACCGCCTCAAACACCAATGCCGATGATGCAAAGTCTACCACCACCGAGAATAATTGCTAGTCGTAACCACCGGTGATGCAACATATGCCACCATCGATAACCACCCCAAAGGGATTGCGCCTAATGGGATTTGAACCTGGGTGGATCCGAACACAACCGTCCATCTTAACCGATCCACCCAAACCCCATTGGCTTAAAAATTTGGATGGTAAATGATTTTATTATACCAGAGCTATGAACTAGAGTGTTGGAGGAGCACTTTCTCTATATGGGACATGGGGTTGGGCTTGGGTCCTTAATGTCCTCCAAGTGACCCACATTCGGAGCACCTTACTATGTTTCGCTTAGTCCATATGGAGAAGTTTGAACCCTACCTCAAGGTTTCTCCATGGCCACCTATTGAAAGCATCCAATGAGATAAATGGGAATGGAACTTGGGTTGATGATTACAAACTACTTGTAACTCACCAATAGCCCAAGACCTTAAGTTCCTATATTTATTGTGCACGTTAATACTATTTGGAACTCGATATTTTTATGAGACCTTACATTTATGAGATTATAATTATATCCAAACTAATATGATGTGCACTTGACAATATAAGACATTATGGATATTTTTTCATTTATTGGTGTTGTATACTAGCATTTTCAATGTATAATATGCATGAAACTTTGGAAATCAATATTTATATAACATGTATAAAGAGTTATCTAATATGAGTAATTATTCGTTCAATTTATCAATGTGTATATGTTTAGAGAACCTTTTCTAGACCTAGGTTCAAAGTTTCAATTCAAATTAAATAAGATATATTATTGAATTTTTATAAATTGTTTGTGGTTTCATAATAATAATGACTAAGTATCCATATTCATTATTTATATGATTTTTATGTAGAGAAAATAAATAAATGGTCATTTACACAAGTTCAAGATGATTTAACACAACTACCCCAACCAATCTCTACATGAGAGGATCATTCACTAGGCTAAAATGGCTAAAAACTATTCTATTTGTCCAAACCTTGACTAAAATGGTACAATATCACCTTGTAATGGTGTCATTCACACTCAAATATATCTCTATAAAGTTCATCTAGTGTCAAATGACTCCTTAAACAAGTTCTATTTCATACAAAACTTACTCTTGTCTTTACCTTACTTGCACTTCTTCTTGCTCTTGGTATCTTTGTACTAGTTCTGTCTTCTCATGCACATACGCCTTCTTCAGTGTTTCTTAGTCTTATCCTCTATTTTAACACCTTAGATAGTCATTATGACCATCACTAACTTGATTCATAAGTCTCCAAACACCATTGTTGTTCATCTTGCCAAAACTGTCAACTATGCCCCTTAAGACAATGTATCTTGCAACAAACGCGGATAGAAGGATCAAGGATACCCAAAAAGTATTATAAGATTTATTATTTCACTTTTCCCATACCTAAGGTTATCCCAAAATATCAAACTCCAACTCCTGCAATTCCTTGGAGCTCACTTTTCACCTTTTTCTCTTAAAGCATTAACTAGCCTTATCCCACCATACTATGTAGCATATATCCAATTATATGAGGTTACCAAGGAAAAATAAATCATATTAAATCACATATTAATCCTATTATACTTCCCTAGAATTTTCAATGCTTAGCTCAAGATATAAAGCTTGGGTTCTTTGTAAAATGGCTTCTCAAACTAGGTTTACAACTGTGCATACAATCCTCTAAGGGACTGGTAAGGAAATCTCACTCTTCCACCAATGAAACTAAAAAATTATTCTTTTAATAGTTGAGGGACCTCTTCAATATTGTTCCTTCCAAATATTATGCAAGAATTCCTTGATTTCATGCTTCAAGACTACAAACCCTCCTAAACCTTGACTATGGTTCACTGTGGATCCCGAGAGGCAACATTTGGCTATAAAATGGTTGGTTTTTGGTTCCAAGACCTCAAACATGATTCTTATGATCTTCACCACTCCTTCTTGACTCCTATCTTACTAGAAAATCTTGACAATGAACTCAATGGCTTGAATCAACAATCCTTTGCTCACTCATACATTGGTTAAGGGTATCTAGAAACCCTTGGTTCTATAGTGGAAGATAGTGTTCAATTATTACTTTGTAAATCCTTCAACTAAGTTGGAATCACCTTACTGTAACTCTTCCTCAATACATGCACACACTCCACTTTCCATAATGATCTTAACTATTCAACTGAGAACACACAATACAATCATGCACACAGTTTGCATTTATCACTTGATCATTAAACCATGCAACAAGAGTTATCCAAAAGGGTAATACATCAACATTCCGAGTTGTATCACTTAGTTTCAATCCAATGCAATAAGATTCAAATAAAACATAGTTTTGGTCTTACACATAGTCTATTTATTCCATTGCATGCTAAAACATAGTACAAATTAGCTTACACACGTAGTTTATTCATCTTTTTAAATGAAAATTAATAAAGATCATATTGTAGATATAAAATCATGCATTTTAGACATGTTTGGCCTTGTCTTATACTACTATTTAGAAAGTTCTCAAGTGTACAAAGTACTAATTAATTCCCCATTTTTCCATCTTTGTTTTATATTTTACTTTTTCATTCCCGCATATTTCTCGATACTTATCACCTCATTTTCCAACTTCCTCAAGATTCTATCCCTAATCCCAGCCACCCCAACCTATATTGGGGTGCCTTGAAACTCCTCGGTCTCACCATGGTTACCTTGATCTATGCTTAGCCTCTTTCGCTCATTTTCGGGTCACTTCTAGCCATTGGTCTCCTTTATCTTTTCCTTAGTCGACATTGTTAGGATTAATTATGAAAGTATACTTGAGAGCCCTATAAATATAAAGCTTATAAGACCATATTGAGGGTCCTAGGTCTTTGCATTCTATCACTACTATCACTCCATCTAGGGTTGCATCTATTGCACCATCTTCATCCACATAGTTCCATACATTCTAGCTAGTAAAGTTTGCATCACATCCATTCACATAGGAGGGAGGGATTCTATCTATTCTATTCTACATATTCTATAGCTATCATAGCTCGCTACTACACAAAGTGTGACTAGCACGAGAGCACCTAGGGCACCGTATGCACACACTAACCAGAACTACATCAGGGTTCGTAATGTAGTGCAATGCTCAACGATAAGTCCACCGATTTTGTGGCTAAGGTCAGTTTGACCCTTCTTCTTCTTCTTCTTCTTGTGTAGGGCGTCATTCAGGTCATCCAACAAATCTAGTATGACATATAGACAGAGTTTCAAACCTGGTCGCAACACTGTCGAACACGGTTTTGAGCTTCTACACGATTCACAATGCCCATAATCCAAACCAGAGTGTCCCGGGGTCCTCCAATACCTTCCTAGGTGCTGTGTCATCTTGGGTAGTCCAGATCTACCCTATGTAGAGTTCCCGAGTGGTCATCTACACAATGGTTTCGGTTTCAGACCTATCACAACCTATGACAAGATTCTATAATCATCTAAGTATTGTTCTAGTTTTGGTTCCCACTCCCACTAATCACTTTAATCCTCCTCTAGTATCACATCGTGAAAAACATCCTCTCTGTTGGCAATTAGGATTTAACCTCCTTATATCACGATCTTTAGGCTCAAATTCACAAGTTGCAATAGGCCACCACACCACTCTCTTTAGATTCTACCTTGTTGTTGCATACTCCATTCTCACCTCATATTTCTACTTACTCTCTTCCTCCTAACTTTTTCACCCCAAAATTACCCATTTTTAATGGACACGGTGACCATGCAAGAGCATCTTTGTGCGTTCCATGTTGCTTGTCTTGATTTTCTTGACGATCACCTTTTATTAGCCAACATTTTTCCTCACAGTCTCTAATACTACACCATGCGTTGGTTCTATGATTTACCTATTCATTACATCACCTCCTTTACATATCTTGCCAATGCTTTTCGACATAATTTTCCATCAACCCTCCTTCCATCCCACTACTAGTCTCTCCTCCTAAACCTATTCATGTTACATCTTCCTCTCTAAACACGTCACATTCTATGATGATTAAAACACCCTTGACTCGTAGTTCTCCTATTCGAGTGCCACATACACAACCCACCCATTCTCGTCCTACACATTGCCATCATCCCATTCCTCATAATACTATCGCCTCTCACGACGATCACCACTTTTCTTTATTCCAAGTGGCTCGCCTACTTGTACATGAAAAATCCTACCTCTCTCCCCATCACCCACACAATTTACTACACCTCGATATGGTCTTAAGTATACCAATCACATGCATATCGGTTACATGAACCCACGCAATAGATTTCTCACATACCACCTTTGCTTGATCATTTTCCTAAAGTGTCACCATCCTCGTCACCAACCAATGGACCTCCATACCTAAACCTTAGTGGTTGACCCATACTTCTAGACACACACTCTGGGGGCATAACACATTATACATCGCCCCTCTTTTTCCCTCTTCTATCATACTTTTAGCATATTAAATCTCTCTCTCTCTCTCTCCTTTTATCCCACACATTTTTCCACCCTCATCACCCGATGACACACCCTAGTGCTTCGGTTCACACTGGACTATTGAGGGATTACCAATTCACTGAACCCCACACACTGCACTCTAGGTTCTACACATTTACATTCTATCACATACACCACATGTTTTTCATTATTGTACATAACCTGTATCTCATACATCCCTCATCTCTTATTCGTTTCTACATAATTCATCCTAGGCATACTACACTAGTCATCATTCTACATGAGTCTACTTCATATATACATACAATTATTATTTAAGCTAGGTCTTATTATATATGGGTCTAGTTTTTCTATGACATCAGGTCACATATACCACCTACATCTACACGTTGCCTTTATATACCTTACCCATTCTACACACTACACTAACTTTTATTAGGCAGGAGTCTAGTTTATTCATCATTATTCCATTATTCTTTTACTACTACTACATCTTCCATATTCTACCCGCTATACTAGATTTCCTTACATTTGGGTCTAGTTTTATATCTTATCATTACACATTATATTTCTATCTACACATTTATTACCTTACATTCCATATCCCTTATACATTCTACACTACATTTCCTACACACTTCACATTTCCCGCCTTGGTCATTTGTACTACTTGATGCACTCACCACCCTATGATGTACTCTATTTGCTCAGTCCATACTGATCACGAGGGTTTACTAATAAAAATGGACCTTCCCTATATGCAACATGTCATCATACCACATTCATCAGACTAGTGACCAAAACTTTAGGATATATTGTCACCCACACCTATCATCACGTAGTGGTATATACCGTAGGTTAAATAACCACTCTTTTTCACTTCTACATCATCCTCTTACATTCTCTCACCTCTTATCATATCATCCTATACTTGTCTCAATCCCACATTATTCCACTAAATTTTCACACCCTCAATAATCATGTAGTTGTATACATCTTAGGTTAAATCACCACTCCCTTCATCCAATTCTCATTATCATCTTACATCCTATCATCACTTATTCTACCATACTATTTTACAAAATTGTATTACATCATCATTTATCCTACTCATCACTTAGTGGTATACACTTTAGGCTACATCACCTGTTATGGTGTGGAGCCTGTTTTCATGTGTAGAAGTGTTGAAGATTGTATACTTTCCATAGTTTTTCGTTGGGGTTCGGGGTGTAGTCCCCGATAAAAAAATTTGGCCTCGAAAAACATGCCCAATATCTCGGGAAACGTGATCTTCTATATGGGTGGGATATTTGACCCATAGGTTTGTGGGACGGTTTTGGCCCATGGTTTTGGTACCCATAGTATTGTAAAAATACTTAAGCAATTTCTTATTAATGTACTTTTGATAGGTGAGACATATGCATTGTAGATGTGTGTGAATTTGGGTGTGAATTCTCAGAGAGTTTATTGAGCATAGCTCCAAATAGATCCGGGTATTGTATTGAGAGATCAATGACTTGTAATAAAATTTGAGAAAGTGATTCTTGGTGGATGTAGCCCAAATTGGGTGAAACGCGTTAATTACTGTCTCTTTGTGTTGTGTTCTTTTTTATCCTGCACTTCTATTTTAGATCTGTAATATTTTTTGCATATTAGTTTCTACTGTTGCGATTCTATGAGGGATTGGTCCACATATTTTATCCCTTATTTCCTAACATCACCACCCTCACCTTATTCATCACTTAATTGTATACGCTTTAGGATAAATCACCATGCTTGCCTCATCTAGAAACTAGTGGTATACACTTTAGGCTAACTCACCGCCTTACTCTTGTTCATTATATAGTGGTCTACGCTTAGTGCTAAATAACCACCTACCATTGTCCACCACCTACTACTATACACTTTTACAACTCCTACAAACTCATCACCCATCTTGTAGTGACATACGCTATAGGATAGATCATCACCTTCTTCTTCCATCATGTAGTGATATACGCTTAGGGCTAAATCATCACTCCATTATACACGTAGTGGTATACACTTAGGCTATAGGTTCCATGCCTATTTTTCCATACGTCTCCTCACCATACACCTCTTCTCTAGTGATATACTCTTAGGGATAAATCATCACTCTTCCATTCAACAAAGTCATGGTATACACTTTTACTATAGGGTCCACGCACATCATCTTCCCATTTCGCATTTCATCACCATCACATGCATACACTCATCGCAGCACACTAGACACAACCAAAACTACTCAACCATTTACCGATGATGCAATCTCATTTTTATAGTCCATTCTCAACTTCTAAGGGCACAACAAATGAACCTCACTACATACACTTCCATACACTCGAGGGGCACGTTGCTCCTATCATTCCATTCCATCCATCCACAACATAATGCATTGTCTTGGTAGCATTTACTTTTGTTTAATCATGTTTTACATGCTAATTATATCACAAATGTTAGCTTATTTTCCTATATGTCATTATCATACATAAATGCGTGTTCACATATTTTTTTAGTGTGATTGCAGATATAGGAAATTTCCACGTGGCATGGATGTTCACCTTCTACCCTTACTATACTAGTCACCTGGGGCATCCACACTCATCATATCCAAGTTTTATTGTTTCATTTTGTATTTAGCATATTTTACTACTTGCTCATACACATTTTTGACATATTGGTTATCATCCTAACATGCTAATGGGTGTCTCATGTGCAACACTTGTTTTACTGAGGATTCTATGTTTCTATGACTACTTGTATTTCTACTTGTCTCCTTTGATTGCTACTGTATGCACACTTGTCATTGTTTGTGGCCATGATGGCCTTGCATGTCTTATGACATCGTGAGTGATGTCCCATGTGTTGAAATCCCCTTTGTGTGGTCAATTTTGTCTTCTTACATGTTTACACTACTGTTCTTGGTGGGTTTTTCTATACTTTGTGTTTTTACCGATTTCATACATGGTCTTGAAAACTAACACTTGTTTTGGCTAGCCATCCCCTTTTGTGTGTGCCTTGGTATCTACCAAGAAATTTCCCTTTCCCCCTATAGGGATGATTTGGTTACAAGGTCAGAGTGTGGTAGGTCCTCTTTTGGGGCCGCATTCTCCTTCTAGGGTCATCGAATGTAACCCCAAAGAGGGGGGCATCATTATGGGTAATATACTAACACAACGTATCTATACCAGTTCAAACACAGTGAGTGAGTTCAAATCAGACCAAACTCCATACACAAGTGACCATAACAAGACATGGTGTCATCACGGAAATTTTGCGGAGCACTTATAGGATCGGGGGTTACAATGGGTGGCCTCTCTACACTTCTTCGTCTAGTGGTGTAAGATTTCCCGAGAAAATTAGTACATAGATCTCTTCAATAAAATTACAAAGTAAGTAGTTAAAATTGGAGGACACAGAGCATTTCCTCCCTAGACTTCTTGATCGGGGTGGCATGAGATTGCCTAAAAAAATTGCAAAATGCTATAGAAATCCTTCTACACCCTTTTTCTCGACATGGACCAGGTGCACATGTTCAATTTTTTTCATTTTCTATCTAAGCATACTTTACATTTCATGTATTTAACACATTTCCATACATAAATATTTGACTACTTGCGCATTTTTTCCTTGTAGGTTTGTCATATGAGAAATAAGTAGTGAAATTGGGGCAACAACAAAGAACGATGACAATGACAAATGACAACACACCGCTACAAGAACTTTCCTTTACATTGTAGTAGCCACACACACGTTCTGCCCTCGGTGCACTCTCATCACTTCTTTTTACATTTTTCATCTTTAGAATCCACACTCCCCCACATTTGAATCTAGTCCATCGGAGTGTTTTCTTCTACACTCTGCATGAATTCTAGGTATGCTTCTCTAACTACTTTATGTTACTAATTTGTTCGCTCTCTGGAACATAAAGTGGGGGAAAATTGTAGACATAAAATCATGTATTTTAGACATATTTGGCCCCGTCTTATACTACTATTTAAAAGGTTCTCAAGTGTACAAAGTACTAATTAATACCTCTTTTTCAAAAATTCATCACTTAGGGTTGAGTGAAACCCCAAATTCCCTGCACCTCTTGAAAACCTTCCTTAGATGTGCAATGTGATCTTCTGCATGCTTGGAGTACACGGTTATATCATCAAGATATACCAAGATAATGTCATTGATCAATCCCTTAAATTCCAGGTCTATAGCTCATTAGAAAGTAGCTCCAGCATTACATAATCCAAAAGGCATCTTGTTGTACGTGCATGATCCCCACTTGGCAGTGAAGGCCGTTTTGAACTAATTAGATTCTCTCGCCCGAGAATCTGATCAGTTGTTGAATATCCATCAAGTAAAGAAAACTTCTGAGCTCCTACCACCATTTGAAGGATTTGTTCCATAGATGGAAGAGGATAATGGTATTTCAATGAAGCACGTTAAAATCCTTGAAGTCCACACATAATTGAATTTCTCCATTCTTATTTCTCATAGGAACTAGGTTTTCTACCCAATAGGAATGATTGATTAGAATGATGTAAGCCTCAATAAGTTTGGTGAACTCCTTTCTCATTAGTGGCTCAATTTTGGGATTAATCGGCCTCTATTTTTCTGACTGGTTTGGCATTAGGATAAAGTTTGATGGTAGGTCAGTGCTAGACCTAGATCAAAGCCATGCAGATATTTATAACTCCATACAAAAATATCATTATATTCTTGACAAAGTTTGACAAAAGCCTTTTTCTCCTCTAGGGTACACACTTTGCCAATATTTAGGAACTTTTCATTTGCTACCTCAACTTCTTCAAAATCGTCCTCTTTGACTACCATGTTAGCACTTTATCTTCTAACTTGATCATTTGAATTAAAGATGGACTCAAGAGTAACCAAGCCTTTTGGTAGCTTATTGCTTTTCAATTGTATAATTTGGTCACTATATGCTTCCTACAACTTATCTTGATTTTTCGTAACAAACTTTGCTTCTTCTTGTAGGAAAAGAATGATTTGTTTATCACTATTGAAAACTTTCCAACTACCCACATTATCAAGAACTACAAGTCGTATGACCATTTTAACCAATTTCTAATCTTCTTTCATGATATCAACAAGTAAATTGTATTGTAATCCAATCGTTGCAAGCCTATCAACATCTTGATTTTGATTTCTAGAAACCGTGTGGATCTAGAAATCCTCAAATTATTAATCAAATCCTAGATTTGGTTCTTGTAAGATCTTATAAAATAATTTTTGGATGTGCTACATGCTCTTACTTGATGTACAACCAATTCACTATCACCAAAAATAGTCAAGGCTTTGATTCCCTTCTTTTGAGCCAGCTGAATTCCTTGCACAAGAGCTTCATATTTGGCAATGTTGTTGGTGCAATTGAAAAGATGAGAAGTAATTATCTCCTTTAGGAGAAATTAACATGACACCAACACCTGCTCCATTCTTACTTTGCTTGAGCCATCAAAAAATAATTTCCAAAGTCCTTTAGAGTTACTTTGGGTTTTAACAAGTTGTGGTATGATTGCACCTTCTTCGTGAATACAATATGTACCCAACCCCATTTCTTCTAAAAACAAAACTGCTTCTTCTTCTGTTAATTCCTTAGCATAGAGATCATATTGATAATGAAAACTTACCTCATCCATTATAGTATCAGAGATCTCTCCCACAAGAGTGGTTGGTTCATGACCATTAACTTCTTCTAGATCATGAATGGTATAATTCCCATTTATAGGACTAGTGGTATAGGGATCCACATGATTATGAAAAATTCGTTCTACCCTTATAGTCACTTTAGTTTTGTATCAATTCGAAGGATCATATGAGACTAATCCGCTAAAATTTAACCACTCATCTTGGTAGTGAAATATCATGATAGGAAAATGGCAAAGAGAGGAGGAAGATCGATGACCAATAT
Source organism: Taxus wallichiana var. yunnanensis (assembly GCA_018340775.1). Lineage (NCBI taxonomy): Eukaryota > Viridiplantae > Streptophyta > Pinopsida > Cupressales > Taxaceae > Taxus > Taxus wallichiana. The sequence goes on from CM031242.1 coordinate 878,366,199, forward strand.
GTCTTGTGTGAATGACAAACTGGGACATGCATGGATAGTAAAAGTTGGAGTCCTTTGATGATTCGATGTTCTAAATTGTTATACCATCTAATTGAACAATTCTCTAGAGGCCGGTGTATATTGGATTCCTAGTACGTCTGTAATTTGCTTAGGCATGACTGAACTGCTGACACCAAAATTAAACATGTAATTATGTACCAAATGATCACCAATGATTAGGGAAATATAGAATGGTGGTGGTTTATTACTCTTAGGAGCACTTATCCCTTCAAGTTGACACAAACTTGTAGTAGTTGTTGCCCCACGACCCAATGATAATTCAATTGTACCAAAAATTTTCAGAGCTTCATGCAAAAAGTTCCTTTGGGAAGGAATCGAGAGTGCATCCCACATGGTAACACTCAGGTTGGTCTTCTTCATCTATTATACAATATTGAAGGGGATTGCTCCTAATTTTCGACATTTCTTTGGGCATTATAATCCTCTTTTGGAAAGTGCTTGTTGGGTATTGTGATGCCTGAATAACCTTATTTCCTTGCGGCTTTGACTCACTGTGTTTCGTTAGTTTATTTCTGCATCTTTATCAACCACCACTTGTGGTGAGGCCATGAAGTGGATGCTTGATCAATTTTGGGATGTTAAGATTCTATTGCCATTTTTTTGAGTGAGTATTTTCTCGCCACTGATGAAGAATCTGCATTCAATCCACAAAAATCTTCCACTTGCCAATTTAACAAAGTGGTTTCTTCAGGCGCCTGCAGTTGATCTATTGCTTCTTGTGTAGATGAAATTTCTATTGATGTTGGTGGAGTAGATACACTTTGGACCATAAGGGTTTGGATAAGAACTTGATTGGGGATTTTTTTATTATGGGGTTGAGAACGGGGATAACATCGTTCATAGTCTTGAACTAGATTATTACGGATAGTGCGAGGGATCTATAAGAGCTAACAACAAGAGGATTCCTAATGTTCAAAGCATTGACGTTTGTAATATTATTTACAACTTGATTTTGTGATTGATTATTTCCTTGAAAATGTGGGTGGTTATCCTAGTACTATTGATTCTGGGATTGGTAAGGACGAGCATATTGAGACTATTGCCTCTTAAGTGCTATGAGTTCATTCCTAAAAGTTTTTATCAGTGACTTGACCTCAACTAGATTGTTTGAAGGGGCGGGTGAAGAAATAGTTGGTGCAACCATAGCTGGTTGGCTAGAAGTTAATGGAATAGGGGAAATGGTTGGCTAATTACTTGAGAGTTAAACAACTAAAGGCATGGGAGGTCTGGGTACAATCTTCCCTACTTGGATCAAAGAATTCTCAGCTCTTATTGAAACTTCGTAGGAATCAGGCAGTGTAGTCCCTCCCATGGAATGGATCATAACTGCCACATCGATGTTCAAGGCTTGTAAATAGTGCAAGAATGCATTATTAGGAGAAGGCTTTATGAGTGCTATAATTCTATTCCAAGTCTTTTGGAATCGGAAGTTGAAATCACTCATGTATTCCTAAGGAGCTCTCTTTATGGTAGTGAGTTGTTCCATGAGTGACAGGTGATCACTCTTTTCTTCAAATTGTTTGCAAATATTTTTCCCAACTCATCCCAAGTGGTTATAGTGCCAGATTTTAACCCACAAAACCATTGAAGTGATTTTCCCTTGAAGGAAGTGGCAAGGAGTTTGACCGCAATGTTGTCTTCTATAATATTATGTACTGCGCAAATGTTGGCTACATCAAGAATATGTTCCACTAGAGTAATATGAGTTTCCCTTGTGTAAAAGGGAAAACTTTTGAGTGCCACACTAGGTATAGGATCACGTTGAGCCAATTGGAGAGGACTGCTTGCATTGAAAGGAGGAAAAACTTGGTTCCTTGCAGGGCTTCCATACCAATAAGAGGTTGATTATTCCTGGGTGGAGGAAACATTTCATAAGGAGGATTTGAATGACCCCTACAAGGTGATGTTGTAATTGGTGATGTTGAAATGCCTCTTCTCCTTCTCCTTGGAGGAGACAAGGATAATTCGATATGTTGATAATTTCCTTACTTTGAAGAAGCTCTTGTCTAAATTCTTCACATAAGTTAACACACTAAGATTCAAAATCCAGAGGTATGGAGTCGTGGGTAGTTTGATTCGTGAAAGTATGAAGAGAAGTACCAACTCTACTCCCCCTGGCATGCATGCCAAAAACTATTCTCACCAAATCACTACACCCTCCAAATCTCTAAGTGATGAGTAGGGCATTCGGTGTGATTGGGTAACATGAGATCACCTCTCAAGCTGCGGGACTTGGCTCGAGGTGAACCTCCGGAGAAGGCTAACTTCATCTTTTGAAACTAAACACAACACTACTTCTAATGCAATAAAACAACTAACTAGACCTATACTAACATTTTCATGGGATTTAGGGAGAGATATTTGCAAGAAGTAAAACCTATACTAGAAGTGGTGATGCACCAAGAAAGGGTGTTGCTAGACGGACAGTTTCTCGGTTTTCCAATGAAGGAAGATGAAAATGAGAAGGATGATTAAGCACCAAAACTCAACCACATACAAAGCTTCACTCTCAAATAAGCACAAAACTTCCTAAAACCTGCAATGGAAACTTGAAGTTGTACAATATACTTGCATCTACGAGAAAGGCACAAAGAAGTAGCTAGATTGATGGAAGGACCAATAATTAGTCACATAACACAATTTTATTACTTCAATCACGTGCACAATGCATCGTTACATGAGGAAGAGGAAAATTTTCCATTACAATATTGGAAAAGAGGCTTGAAAGTCCCCACAATCCAGAATAGACTACCTTATAGAAGAGAGAGATGAACACTGAAAAAATGTCCAACCCTTTGAAATGAATTTCTAATTTTCATTTATAGAAAATCCAACTGAAGAGAAAGAGGGAGAAACCCAAAATTCTAGGCCCAATAATAGCACATGATGGCCTTCATGTTTAATTACATCATTAACTGCATTCAACCATCATGCCCCATAAATTCAACCATTTAAATAAAAACAATATTTAAAATGAAATATTTTAATAAAAATATATTTATAAGGCATCATTGCCTTTTGGAGTTTTCTCTTGGTTCATTGGTGGGAGTCATGAGTTAAAATTGTGTCGAGGGGGTCTTAGTGTAGTGATTTGATAAATGTGGAACTTTTCTTTATGTGGTGAGTTCCTTTTTATGTTATTGTGCACCTTGATTGGCTTCCATTGGTTGGCGGGTTCCACGTTGCACTCCTTCATCGGCGAGTTGACCATGGTTGCCTCATATTTCAAAAACCCACCATAAAATCCCCTCGAAAACCTATTCATCACCTCCATTACCCAAGAATCTTGGGCTCTATCATTTTCCATGGTCTCTTTGTAACAACTCGCCACATTTTCCTTAATTATCGACCCAAAAATTTCCTAATTAACTCCTGTCAATGAATCCCCATTTGTTGCATGAATCTCACTAGTTTTATTGCTTCTCTTGCCACATCATGTCGAGCTCTCAATATCTTGTGACATCATGTTAACCATCGAACCACACAATACATATTTGGTAGGCCCAAATAATTCAATGGTTCAACCATTGACTTAGCCAACCAGCTCAAGCACATTCTCGTATTAAGTTCAATGGCCAACAAATCACCAAAGTGACTCGGTCATGAGTATTTGACATGCCCCACTTAATTTGGAAATCATCCTATTAGCTCGGAAAGTAACTTGGGAACTGTCTTCTCTATCACTCATCATTCAACTTAGAAACTAAGCCCATGATTTTCCGAGTTGGCTCTTCCGGCTTGAAGCTCGATCGTTATTTTTCCATACCAAGCTCGGAGTGGGAATTTGGATTTTCGATGCCATTTTTCCAATGATCCAACTTGGTGAGTTGGCTCTCGATCCTCTATTTTCCACAACAGATCAAACTCCCCATGCCAAATATTGGAGTGTGGGAATTACGTGCCATTTCACCCACTTGATTGAAAATAAACCAAAAATTCCTTACACACTTACGAGTTATCTTGACCAAGAAAATGAGCTAAGTTTCCCAAGTCGTGTTTGACTTGAGTTTTACCAAGTTTTGTTCTTTTCTCCCTTAGTGAATTGCTCATTTCAGGAAATCTTCCACCCACAAATTCATCATGAGCTTCCCAACCGATCTAGGCTATGCGATCTCCTTAAAATAGATCGACTCATGACTCGGTGGTGTTCTACCGAGTAGCTTGATGAAAATCCTTGAGTCGAGCTAATTTGCACCACTCCCCTAACTCGGACCTAGACCAACGTGACTCGGTTTCACTTTTTAAGATTGAACCATTCTAAAATGGAGGCCTTTCTTTATGAGCTTACTAACATTCACCGACATTGATCCTCGTGATCTCTCTCAATACTTTGAGGTGAGCTCCATCCACGAGCCAAAATCGTATGTTTCCCATTGACGGGGTTTGAGGGCTCACGTGATTGAGCTATTTGTCTAGCTCAACAAGTCGAATACATCCTTATGTAGGCTGGCCAACCTTCCATGTAAGTCTCCTCAAGCCAAATCTCTTCCTCCATGCAACTTGATTGATTACAAGCTCTCGCATCCATGTTCTAACAAACATTATTCGCTTCACCTTCCAACGGAACCTTTGAACTATTCTAGCTCGCCCTCTCAAGAAACTCGTCATATCTGCATTAGTTTGGCTATGTCAAGCCAACCTCGAGCTCATTGGAACACCGCACCACCACGTATAGAACAAGAAATTGTCCACCTACCCCATCAAGCCACACTTCTAATTACTTTGTCTTCATAGACTTGGCTAACTGTGAACTTACCATTTATGAGTTTCATTCCCAACCTCATGCCAACTTGTGGCTCAGCTCTCTCTGTCGAGATCAATCCCATGATCAAATGCTCTTCACAAGCTTTGAAACTCCTTGTGTCTTTTGGTTTAGATTTACGTCATCCAAAAACATGACTCCACCTTTCTATCACTATGGCCTATGGATGATTATGACTCATTGAGTGATTTGGACTACGAGATATTCACAATCCTCTCATGAGTCTCTCCAATCATCTCTAGCTATCAAATATTCTTGTGCGCTCATTGTTCTATTAGTGAATTCTTAACTCACCGCATGAGCTTCATCTTGAGTTAATTTGCATTTATCTCATGTTCAAGCTGAAACTTTGAGCTTGTCCACATTATAATATGGGTCACCTCATTGTTTTCACGCTTAAGTTGCTTTCGTTTCTTTCACCGGACGAACATAGCCTGACCCATGAGCTCCTTTGCCATTACAAGCCCGAATTATTTAGAAATACCCTCCATCATTCAAACACCCAAGGCTCGATCCCTTCTTTCCGGCCATTATAAAGCTTGATTGATCTTTCTCCTACATGATAATGTGCCCCCATGTTCATGACTTGAGCTTGTCACCACAACGAGATTCTTTGATCTTTAACTTGTTCATGTGGCTTCATTTCTTTGAGCTCCTACTTACATGACACCTCTTATGAACCTTTACCCGACATTATACTCGAGCCATCCTTCCCATAAGGTCAACACTATGTAAATGAATCCATATCCAAATGCAAGCCATATCTTACTTGACCTAGCCTTAAAAACTTGTGTTAGTGAGGAAATTTTTCGGGTGGACAAATTTGTGAATCCTTGCCAATGCTCTGGGAAACTAAGTCTCTACTTAACCGGTGCAAGCTTACTATGTATGCATGCGTGAGAAAGCATGGATTTCTTTGGTGGCCTTTCAATGGGGATCCAACAGGGGCACTCCACTGACCCTATGGAAAATGCTTGCAGTTATCTACAAGGGGGGAATTTTCTATGAAGGTGGGAAAGGGAGTGAGAAAAGAGGTAGGAGAACTAATGTTGCAGGTAGAAAATTAGATTCCTACATGCACTAGTTAGAAATTTCAACACATGCATTCATGAGAAGAAACAACTCTGCAAATGGAAACAAGACAAGATAAGATTGCGAACTCAAAGTTTCTGAAATCTCCTCATCAAAGAGGCTACAAAATCCTTCTTCTTGTATTGATACTTAAACAGAAGTTGTACATAATGAGGGAATGGAAGAAATTTGAGAACAGAGGAAATTAGAAGAAAATGGCTCTCCTTTTCTTTCTCTAAGTATAATGCACTCACGAGTTTACAAGATCAATTACCATTGCTTTACAATGGCATGAAGAAGCCATTAACATATCTTGCAAGAAACAATTACCACTTCTTCTTTGTTAGCAAGAAACGGTTTACAATCATTTCAATCATTTACATCTGTTCAAATTTTTGATTTGCGAAGAAATTCCAATGGCGGAAAAACCAAACTTTTCATAATGTAATTATTACACTTGTTTTGTAACTTTGAATTTGAACTGTTCATATTTCCTTTGAGAATTTAAGCTAGAGTCGTCCATGTGGGAGAAATTTACTCATGTGGGAGAAATTTACTGGAGCGGGCGTGGAGGATTCCTTTTGCATTTTGTGACTTTATAGAGATTTGGCATTTTGGAACATTTTGGCCCGCTCACTCACTTTTGATATGGTCTTGACATGCGGCCTCACTTGAGTGGAGACAGAGTCGTGGGTCACTTTTACAATTTTACCTTTTTTTCCATGTAGGCTCAAAAAAACAAATTACTTCGGCCTACCCACTTGCTCGACCTTCGATGTGGGCTTAATATTTGACTTTTCCATTGGCGTGGGCAAGGTTGTAGGTCACTTTTTAACTTTAAGCCCCTTTAATGAAAACAAGGTCAAATTCTCAAATCCCTCCGTCGACCGCTTCCTGCTTTGACTTTTCAACGGTGGGCTCAAGATTTGAATTTTTCCCTCATAGCATGATCGGGGTTGTGGGTCACTTTATGAATTTTAGCCCTTTTTACAAAAAGGCTCAAAACCTCAAAGTTCTCTGCCGACCCGCTTCCCCACTTTGAATTTCCAACGACGGGCTCAAGATTTGACTTTTTCCTTTGTGTTTGGCGGGGTTGCGGGTCACTTTTTAACTTTAAACCCCTTTAATGAAAAAAGTTCAAATTCTCAAATCTCCCGATGATCTGTTATCACCAATTCATCACTATGATAATTCTTCACCGGGAACTCCTCGTGCTATGATTATTTACTAATGCACAACTTTTAGTTTGGTGGATGTAATATGGAAACACAACAAAAAACATAACACAAGAATACCATAGACTATGATAAGAAGGAATGATGATAAATATGAAATATCAATGTAAATTATAATATCGACATGAAATTGTTACAATCTCACCCATGAAGTACTTCAAGTGTTACTAACTTCACTTGCCTTCCAAAAATAACTATGGGAGAAACTTCACAATTACACCTCTTAATGGCTTCTTTAACACACCTTCAAAATGATGGCTTCCTTTACACACTCATACAATATTTCTCACTACTTCCTTCTATGCTAAATGAGGGGACCTCTCTATTTATAGAACTTTAGGCTTATCCATCTTATCTCTAAGATAGGATAAGAAATCTAATCTGACGAATTATATTCTATACCTTAACTCTTATCTCATACATGTAAGCTTATCTTTTAAGATAAGATAAACCTTATCAATTCACATGGGTTCCAAATTTTTAGACTTTTTACAAATAAAATACACAAAATATTTATGACCTCACTCCTTGTCCTTATTACCAATATAAAATTTCTAATTCCTAATCATGTAGACCCTACTTCTCTACTTACCCTAACTTTGACATTTTAATATTATCGGACCACTTATGAAAAATATTTACTTTTTACCATAACATTCCTATTGTACTTTTGACTATTACCGTACTATACATTATTGGTGGTGTCATACCAGCAGTGCGTTATCTTCTATCGGACGCTACTACTAATTATACTTAACAACATCCTATTCCTAATACATACATTAATGAAATAGAAATTACAAAGGAAAATTTTAGTGTCGACATCTTCCCCCTTCCTAGCTTCTACTTCGTCTTTGGAGTAGACTATTCCGGTGCTTGGAAAATATTTAACTTGTCATGGTTGACCCATTTCATAATGGGAGTGCCATCCAATTCCTCCAGTCGGTATGTACCATTTTCATGCACAACTTCTATTTTGTAGGGCCCCATCTATTTTGGAAAAATTTTTGTCTTCTTTTTTTGTATTTGGAATCATATACTAGAACCAAGTCATTCACATAAAATGGATACCAATGGATCTTTTGATCAAAGTACTCCTACTTCATTTTCTTCTTATAGCTTGTATCCTTCACTATTTCCCTAATTTCCTCTAAGAAATGAAGATGTACCAACCTTTCTTTTTTACCGAATCACTTTCATCCATCCTTTCATTTTTCATAACTCTCACCGGTGGAAATATCAAACTCAATAGGAAGAAGCTGGATCAATGCCATAAGACAAGCTGAAATGGGGAGTATCCTGTTGCTGACTTTGATGTTGCCCTATATGCCCACAATGTTGCATGAGTCCTTTTATCCCACTTATGTACTGCAAGGCTACATCTTTTGCTAGAATTTGACACAACACAAAATTTGTTCGATCCACCTATCCATTTGTGCTTGGCTTGTATGTTGTTGCCTTCATGTGCTTAATAGAAAACTTATTGACTAGGGCTTCTACCACCTCATTAATTAAGTGGCTTCCTTGATCTTCGTTACAATTTCTAATGGAAAACCAAATATGGTGACAATGCGTTCATATATGAACCTTGCCACTTCATCCATGGAAGTTGTTTTCAATGGCCTAACTTCAACCCACTTGGTTAAATAATCTGTGGCAACTACAATATTCTTATTTTGGCATGGGGTAGTTAGAAGTGAACCTACAATGTCTATTCCCCATTTTTTAAAGGGACCAAGTGGAAGAATAGACATAATGGAGCTGATGAAGTCTTACGGTTACCATGTGTTTGACAAATATCACATGTCTTACAATAATTATAACAATATCTAAAAAGAGTGGGCTAGTGATAACCTACATCCAAGATCCTTCTTGTTGTAAGTTTTCTGGAGAAGTGTCCTCCACATGTACCATTGTGGAATTATTCTATCATCTCCTTCCCTTGATCACGTCCAACTGTCCTCTTATACTGTCCATCGAGGTCCTATTCGAAATAATACTCCATGCAGAATAGAATATGGACGATGGCTTGAGTAATCTTCCTCTTAGTCTTTGCATTGGCACCATTAGGAAACTTGAATTCATTCGGATAATTCCAAATATCTATGTATTCACTAGGGATTGTGTCAAGGATAACAATCTTTGCATCACGGGAAATCATCATCATTACAAGATGAACCTAAACCATCATAGGCTCAAGAGAGTGCATCTGCGCATTGACATGCTTCTCTCTGGCCTATCTATAATATCAAATTCAAATTCTTGTAGCAAAATTATCCATCTTGCTATCCTCACGATGGGTTAGGCTTATTTATAATATATTTTAGAGCCGATGATCACATTACAACTATAAATTTCTGCCTAAGCAAGTAATTTCTAAACGTCTTTACAACAAAAATGATAGCTAGAGCCTATTTTTGATTCTGATGTATAATTTACCTCAAAGACTACTCATTTTATCGCCCTAAAGTAAACTAGATGATCATTCCCATTTTCATCCTTTTGGCTTAGAGTACTTCCCAGTGTTGCATCTAAGGCATCGGTATACATAATGAATGATTTACTCCAATCTAGATATTCTTTAAAACAGGTGAAGACACCAGGGCTTCCTTCAGTTGTTCAAAAGATTCATGCGCCTTATTTCCTGGTTCATAAGTAACATCCTTCTTCAAGAACTGGGTTAATGGCTATGCAATCTTTGAGAAATTCTTGATGAACCTTATATAGTAACCCACATGTCCTAAAAATGATCTCAACTTACTTCTATTCATAGGAAATGGTAACTCTTTGATTTTTGAAACTTTATCATGATCAGTACCAATACCATCTCTGGATACAACATGCCCTAACAAAACGCCTTTAGAACATCCAAAGACACACTTTGTAGGGTTTAGTGAGGCTTGTGCTTCATCTAACCTTTGAAATGTTGTCTCCATCTAGTGCAGGTGGTCCATCTTACTCCCATAGATGTAAAAATCATCCAGAAATACTTTGATGAAGTTCCCAATGTAAGGTTCAAACACCTTATTCATCAAACGTTGGAACATTTCGAGTATTAAACAACCTAAAAGGCATAACTTTATAAGCAAATGTTCCCCAAGGAGCGGTGAATGTTCATCAAAAAAACTATAGCACTCTAGCTAGATACTTCATCTAAGATCTAATCGAGAATGGAAGAGGGTAATGATCCTTCTTTGTTGCCTTATTGAGATTCCTATAATCAACACAAATGCGTAGCTTCCCATTCTTTTTTATTGAGATCACAATGGGAGAAACCCATTCGAATTCTCCAAAACAAATATGAATCTGCATCAAGCAACTTATCTATTTCTTCTTTTACAGTTTTGAAAAATTAGGATTCATTCTATATGGCATTTATTTTATGGGCTTAACACCATCTACTTACTCAATAGAATGTTTTATCCAACTTACTTGATGAGTTCCTTGTAATCAAAAGATAATAGATGTATGTACCTTTGAAATATTTGGAGGTAGGATTCCTTTTCACTCTCCATCACAACATCACCAATATTTATTTGTTGGAGATGATCATCAATTTCTTTTTCGAGATAATTTTATGGGTTCATGAGTCGGTGTGGAGTGGAAGGATATCTATGACCGAAACATCAACCTCACTTTCTTCATCTGCTATGTCCACTTCTTGGTACTAGAGTAATCGAGAGGATGTCCAATCATCAGTTTCATCACTTGAATCACACGAGGTTTTGTCTTATGATGCCGAGGGATCATGTTTATCTTCACCCTCTCTCTACCACGTTCAAGTGTCATGAAGCCTTCATTCCAGTAGTTTCTTGCATGAACTATCCTTAGCCATGGTCTTCCCAACAACATTGGGTACGCAACAATACCATTTTTCATCACCTGAAAGTCTACCACACATACAACACCCATAACAGATATTGCCACATTTGAAACTACACCTTCTGGTTTAGTTTTTCCCTTATTTAATGACCTTAACATAAGTGTTGAGGGGCGATCAATTTTAAACCCAACATATTCATTACAGACTCGGTCATTACATTAACTGTAGCACCTCCATCAACTAAGACATCATGAATTGAAATACCATTACATAATACCTCATCTTGTGGAGCGTAGGGATCTACCTCTACCTCCAAAACATGGACCTCAACCTCCTTCCTTCGTCGAGCATTGATTCCACTTTGCAGCTCCCGTCTCTTCTCATAAGACATAGCCAAGATTTGACTATATGTAATATTTGCAGGCCTTTTGGATAGATCTTCTAAGATGGAGTATGGTCTTTGTCCCTGTGAAATCAGAAAATCCTACACACACAACTTTCTTCTCCTATGTTTCTTACTAGTTTCTCCTTTCATCTTCTTAGGATCATTTCCATCTTGGTTATCTTTTTCTTTCTTTCTTTTTGTTACAAACACATCTACTTCATTATTTATGCTCTTATCTACTGCGCATCAAAAGAATTCACGGGGATTTTCCTTTATCATTGTCTCTCGTACGGATGTAGAAGCTTTATCTAGAAAATTATACTTATAATGACCCTTTTTATGACAACCATAACATACTGACTTCAGAAATATTTCTTTTGGACCTCTATCTCCTCCTTGAGAACTAAATTATTTTCCTTGAAGAAGATTAATAGTTAAGCTGGTCCATCTTCATGAGAAGATCTTCATACTCGGTAGATGTACTAGGAGAAATATTTGTGCTCATCGAGAGTGGTTGTGGATTACGGACCAAAGGTCTTAGTGTAGGCTCTACTTTAGCAACAATTTCTTTGGGCTCCTCTTCCATGCTTTCTTCTTGCCTTCTTACAATCTCCTTTGCTTTTTCAATAGTAGCTAGGCGGTCATACTTCACTCGTTGTTTGATCTCTGGCTTCATCCCAAGAATTAAGTGCTTACAGAGGAGATTATCCATGCCATTCATCAACCCATCCACTAATCATTCCTTCCGGATTTGGGCATCGAGCTTCCTCCTTAGCTCTAGAACATGAGCATGATAATCCCTTATCTTCTCCTTCTCTCCTTGGGATAGCTTTGTGATATTGATCATGAGATCTACATATTTCTGTTGTTCACCAAATTCTTCAAGAAAACTTTCAGTTAATAAATCCCATGAGTTTTTCACATTATCACCTAGTGTTTCAAACCACCTAAGGGATGAACCATCCAAAAAGGTAGGAAAAAATTCAGTCCATTGTTCCCTTCTTATAAGGCCATTACAAATACAAGATCGTTTAAACTCTTGAATGAAAGAGGAAGCATCTTCATTAGATTGAGCTGAAAAACAGGAATCTTCCCCATTTTCAAAAGTAACCACAGTGAAATACCAACCCACAAGTACAATCAACAAGACTTATGTGCACAAATAATTAGAATCACTATAATAGAAAATAGAAATGACCACGGTAAACTATGGTAAAACTTGACTTACTGTGGTAAAAACTAACTTTACTGTGGTAAACACTATTCACAGTAAAAAGTGAAGTTACTGCGGTAAATACTATTCATGATAAAAAGTGACTTTACTACGGTAAATACTATTCACGGAAAAAGTGAATTTACCATGGTAACTACTATGCACAGTAAAAACAAGGTTACCCTCCAAATGTTTTCGACTAAGTGAGAATATCTTCTAGAAAATCTACTAACGAGGAATGGTCCCGGCAACGGAATCAAAATGTCATCACCAATCCGGCACTATGATAATTCTTCACCGGGAACTCCTCATGCTATGATTATTTACTAATGCACAACTTTTAGTTTGGTGGATGTAATACATTAACACAACAACAAACATAACACAAGAATACCATAGACTATGATAAGAAGGAATGATGATAAATCTGAAATATCAAAGTGTAAATTATAATATCAACATGAAATTGTTACAATCGACCCATGAGGTACTTCAAGTGTTACTAACTTCACTTGCCTTCCAACAATAACTATGGGAGAAAATTCACAATTACACCCCTTAATGGCTTCTTTAACACACCTTCAAAATGATGGCTTCCTTTACACACTTACTCATACAATATTTCTCATTACTTACTTCTATGCTAAATGGGGGTGGGCTCTCTATTTATAGAACTTCTAGGCTTATCCATCTTATCTCTAAGATAGGATAAGAAATCTACTCTGACGAATCATATTCCACACCTTAACTCTTATCTGTACATGTAAGCTTATCTTTTAAGATAAGATAAACCTATCAATTCACATGGGTTCCACATTTTTAGACTTTTTACAAATAAAATACACAAAATATTTATGACCTCACTCCTTATTTTTATTACTAATATAATATTTCTAATTCCTAATTATGTAAACCCTACTTCTCTACTTACCTTAACTTTGACATTTTAACATTACCGGACCACTTACAACAAATATTTACTTTTTACCACAACATTCATATTGTATTTTTGACTATTCTTGTCTTTATACATTATTAGCGGTGTCGTATCGGCAACGCCGTTATCTTCTATCGAACACTACTACTAATTATACTTAACAACATCCTATTCCTAATACATACATTAATGAAATAGAAATTACGGAGGAAAATTTTAGTGTCGGACAGATCCGCCTCACCACTTTGGCTCTTTTGATCCGCCTCGAAACATTTGACTTTTTCCCTCATAGCATGATCGAGTTTCCGGTCACTTTATGACTATTAGCCTTTTTACATAAAGGCTAAAAACCACAAATTGCTCCACCGACCTGCCTCCAATTAGATATGTCCATGCACCCATGGATAATGGAGCCAAACTTTGATAGGGAAAAAAACACCCGTCATTCACGAGTGTGGAAAAATACAGAGAAGAATAAAACTCCACCATTTCGCGCCTGATTTTCAAATTTCTTTCGCAAACCAAGGGATTGAAAACAATACAAGGTTCGATGATCCATGGCCATAGAAATATTGACAATTTCATTCAAATGAGGACAACGATAAAATTTTCATGTGTCAAGACAGGAAAACGGAAAATTTATCAAAACGTGTAAACTGGAAAGTTTAAACAACTTCAAAGCATGAATTTCTCTATCTTTTCGGACTTCCAACTTTACTTGAACACCTATGGAGGGCGTGAGATCAAATTTTTTAAATTTGACTTAAAAAATGAGGCGGGGATTTTGAGGGTAACAACCAATGGTCAAGCTTCTTACGAGCTAGAAATATGAGCTCAACCTTATAATCCCCATGATGCAACAATGTCGGCTCATCGAGCAGCTCATTAAGCTTCTTGGTGAGCTATTTTAGCTCAATTTCACTTGAATCCTTTTAACATTAATATTTTCTCCTCAATTTGAATTCCCTGAGCCCTTTTCTTGAAATTAAAGGATAACATAAGCACAATAAGACCCCTAAAACAATGAATTATCAATCTTGATCATTTTTTCTCGTGTCGACTTGAAATGAGCCCGAAATCGTCAATTTTCAGACTTAGGAAAACTTAGAGGGAATAATTACTCAAGATGCCTTTGAAAATAATTTGAATGTCATAAACACTCCATAAATGCAAAATTCACATGTAATATCCTATAGGGCTTCATAAAGAATTTTTTTGGTCCCAAGATATGATGTACCCTTGTTGTCCAATTTTGCCAACTATGAGAAGTTGCATAATAGTAAATGCTTAAGGAGGCATCGTTTGAGTGCCCTACGGTCCCGGTACTTCTAGTCTACTTCATCCAGCGTATTCCCTTAAGAGCCATGAGAAAAAAAATGCTATAAGTTCACCCGATGATTTCTCGGTCTCGTGGGACTTTGAAATGTCTCGTATGATCCTAAAACTCGTATTAATACCCTCATGAAATATTTTCTCAATTTAATCGATCGCAATTCAGTCCTCTCGTTGTCCTATTGTTTGCAAAAGCATCAAATCGAAAACACACATGCATCGAGATGGCGTCATAAATTCTTAGGGAGGATTCATTTCGGTGTCCTATGGTGCCAATGCTTCCGGCTACTTCTTCAGGCATAGTCCTTTAAGAGCCCCGAGAGAAAAAAATATTTTAGGTTCATCGGGTGATTTCTCGGTCTTCGTGACACCTTGAAAGGTCTCATATGATCCTACACCCCCATATTGGTACCCTCTATAAAATCCCATCTCATTTCACTCCATCTCAATTCGGTCCTCTTTCTTTCTTATTGTTTGTCAAAGCACCAAATAGTATAATTTGAGTAAGTGTAAGGATTTCCATTGCTATATTTTACAAACAAAATCTCATGGCACCAAACCAACTTGGTAAATGGTGGGAAAGGATTTTTTGGTTCCCTCTTGTCCTCATGATTCCAGACTACTTCGTTTAGGTGTAAGCCCTTAAGATCCCTAGGAGTAAAAAATAATATAAGTTCACTGGGTGATTTCTCAATCTCCATATCACCTTGAAATGTCTCATCTAATCCTATACCTTCATGTTGGTACCCTTTACAAAATAATATCTTGGTTTACTCCATCTCAATTTGGTCCTCTCGTTGTCTTATTGTTTGCAAAAGCGCCAAATAGTCTAATTTGAGTTAGTGCAAGGTTGTCCATTGTTATATTTGGCAAATGAAATCTTATGACACCAAACTGAATTCACATATGCATTGAAATGGCCTAGTAAATGGTGGGAAAGACTTTTTTTATAGCCTTATGGTCTTGGTGCTTCAGGCTATGTCGGTCAAGCATAGTCTCGTAAGATCAATGAAGTAAAAATGTTATAAGGTCTATGTGGTACCTTCTCCTTTGACCCCACACCTCCACATTAAGACCCTCTATGAATGGTTGTCCCATTTTTCCCGGATAAATTTGGTCCTCTTGTGGTCCTATTATTTGCAACAATGCTAAATAGTCCAATGTTAGTCATTGTTAGGTTGTCTAATGCAATATTTTACAAACGAGAAGCTTATGGCACTTTGAATAGACTACACACACACATGTTGGGGTGGCACGATAAATGGTGGGCGAGACTAGGTTTTAGTGCCCAACAATTCTGGTGCTTCTGGGATACTTTTTCTGGGTGTAGTCCCTTAAGATCTCTGAGAGAAAAAAAGGATATAAGTTTGCTGGGTGATTTCTTGGTCTCCGTGACAACTTGAAAGGTCTTGTCTAATCCTAAACCTCCACATTGGGACCCTCTAAGAAATCTTGTACCGATTTTCCCTAGATAAATTTAATCTTCTCGTGGTCCTATTTTTTGTAACCACACCAAATAGTCCAATGTTAGTCAGTGTAAGGTTGTTTGATGCAATATTTTACAAACATAAGCTCATGACATCGAGCAGACTACACACATGTGTTGAGGTGGTCGATAAATAGTGGGTGAGGCTTTGTTTTGGTGCCCAAAATACTTCAATGTGAAACAAGTACTAGAAAACATGTTAAGAAGAGATGGTTCATACAATATAAGTGGTGAAATGAGAATTGTAAGAATAGATTTTTCATACAATATAGGTGATGAAATGAGAATTTGTGTTTATTGTTTCTTTCTAATATTTAATTTCCCTTAGCTTTTGTTAGCTTCGAGAATAATAAATTATCTACTAAGATTTCCAACCACGTGAAGGTGGAATATTTTTTGGCACCACTAACCTATGTAAACATGTTAGTAAGTAATTAAATTGAATTTTAAAACCTACAAAATACAAACAAAATCATTAATGTAAATATTCAAATTAAATTTATGTAGATGTATATCTAATCTTAAGTGAACGTACATTTGAAAATTAAATCCAATGAACCACAAGGATCGACTCTAATCTTGATAGTATCAAGAATTGCTTTAGGATCTGATTCACGAACCTTCCAAATATTATTGTTTGATGGCCTACCTCGATATTTGATCAATTGAATTTATGTTGTAAGAACCAAATGTGAATAATGAAGTATCTTTCTATGTATTTCATAGTCTTCAACCAAGTATTTTATTTTTGATAAGATATCATCGAAGCAAGTTCAATGACTACCATTGACTCAAGTGGGATACTCAAGGTTTTCACCATCAATGACTATGGAAGTAAAAAATAATTCCCTCTACACAATGAGATAATAAGTAGTTTATTCCATCTTCATTAAATTATGTCACAATAAGCTGCAAAAACATGCCATACATCACAAAGTAAAACTAAAGTCAAATTTAAAATACATTAAGAGATGATCAATTAATAATTTATAAATTTATAACATAATATACATATGTACCTTGTTGCACTAAATCGAGACTTGGTCAAACTTCGGGCGATGTTGTCATATGATCTAAAGATGTCATAAGTTGTAATGCTCATGGAACTTGATATGTGTCAAGTGTAATTTTAGGTCTACAAGTCCATTGATCCACCCTTGTTGTGACTCACGTTCAGTCCACACAAAATCAATGCATGATATATAATAACATAACATGCACCTAGTATGAATAGTGTAAGAACTTGCATTTGAACTATGAAATGAGTGTATATTACTTGATCTTGAATCGTCATGCAATCTTCATAGCTTGCCAAATGTTGTTCCTTTATCAACCAAAAATATCTATAAACCATTGAACTCTCTTGAGATTCATGGCCCATATTCTTGATACACCAATCAATAATATTTTTTACACCTGTAAATTTAGCACCATCTTTGAACTTTAATTATTCTCTTGCGAGGGCTCTTTTCACACATGCTCCTATACCATCATGCTCTCATTTCACATGTCCTACCTTAGTAAAACTCCAAACATGTTGTACACTTGTTTTTATGTGCATCCTTCTTAGCAAATAAAAAAATTGTGCATTCTTGAATTGAAATGTGCATTTTTCCGACCAAATGTATTGTTAATTAAAAACAATGTTCCTCTCATTAAAGTTCACATAAAAAAATGGAAACACTCTTAAACATATTATGTATAATGTGTTTAATCATCACGATGTAGAAATGATACTCTCTTAATATTTTTTGATCTTTCTCGGTGTTTTTTAGAGAGTGGATGAATTTTATATGCATGAAAATAACAACATGCACTGAGTTATACTATTTTGATTAAACCTCCATTTTTGGTTGCAATGAGTAATTCTTTGCGAATTAAACTATTGAAACAATAGTACTAAAGTGGGAATTTGTTCTTGTTTAACTTGAAATTTTCATCCAACCAATGAGCTCTATCTGTGTGCCTTGCATACTCATAAAAAATTTACTCTCTGAATTTGACCATATATTACGATACAAGTAATTGTTTTGTAACAAGCTTCACACCTCTTAGATTGTTTTCCATATTTTAATTGATATACTATAAATTTATATTTTCTAAAACCAACTAATTCTTTCCTATAGAATGTGTACTCTCCTCATGGATACAACTTTTAAATTTTGGTAAGCCACCACATACATTGCACATTCCATCCAAACATGCTTTGTTATAAAACTTTGTCAGTTGGTCTTTCAAAAATATCGTAGGAATAAATTCCCTTATAGATTTGGGTGGGACATTTAATCTACACTCTGCAATATGATGTTAGTATGCAAAACACAATGTAATTGACAAAAACATCATAATGTATTGAAAATTCAACATGATACGTATAATAAGTGGTACATGAGTGATTGATTTTCACGTTAAAGGGTTTTTTCATTTCAATTTTTTTTTTTGCTAATATTAATTTATGGATTTTCATTCTTAAAATTAAAGAACAATTGTGTTTGATTCGTATCCAAGAATTTTTTTCACACAATTCACGATTATGAGAAAGCTGTTATTATTTTTAATGTATCTCTTCTATTCGGTGACACCCTTGTGTTCTCATTCCAAAAATTTACAAGAAATTATTTTAGAATATCAGATGTATCATTGTATTCTCATGGGAGCCCACTTAAGAATGCCCAATAGTTAGTAATATTGGCTAACTCGAGACTTTTGTGTCTCCCTATTTCTTTTATTAGTGTTTTTATGTTTAGCTTCAAAGCTCTACTTGTTTTTCTAATCAAGCATTTATTAACTATTTTATCACTTACTATACAATTAGTAGGCACACGCCATGTAGCATTACTACCTTTGGTGTATTTATTTCCACCTACAATATGGTATGTTTTATATATATTTTCAATAATTGACGCATTTTGATCATCAACATTAAATGTTCTTTTACCCTAGGGTCTTCATTGTAGGTCTCATCTTAATTAATCTCATCAACATAACAAATAATTTACATATTTGTGCATTATTTAATTTCTCAAAGTAATTATCCCAAATTCCCATAGTGTTTCTTCTCACATTTCTTTTAGACATTTTGTTAGGAATTGGTTTTATAATGTTTTCATCAATTTCAATTAAATGAATGGGTTTTCAATGCAAAATGGAAGGAGGTGTTCATAGAGGTAAAGATTCATTAGTAAGGTTAATTTCTTCACTTAGTCTTTACATGCAAATTTTAGGATTAACATTTGGATTCTCAGGTAAAGGTTCAACATTTGGATCCATACCAATATTATCATTCAATTTAGTATCAATGTGCATTGCAAAATCATTATTCTCCTCATTTTCATTATGTATTTCATCCTCATTTTCTAAAACATTAGGTACATTTGATATAGTAGATGTACCTTATCCTCCACGATTTTTGCATCCTCTTCACTTTCTTTATTCTCATCTCTTCCAATTGCTCTAGTGTCTTGTTCTTGACCTTCTTCATATCCTTACATCATTTTTTATCCCCCATGATTACAAAAATATAGATAGTGGGGTAGGGGACAAGCTCAACTACTCAAAATTCACACAAGAATGTACATGAATGTACAAATTAGACAAAAGGGGAAAAACTCCCGTGAAAGAGGTGGAAATGACATTAGAGGGAATGAAGTATAAAAAACAATAACGCATACACGTTATAACACTCACGTGTTTTGTTGTTCCCTTATTCCAAGGCAAGCCTATTGGTTATGATCTAGTTTGGATCCCCAAGCTTGAGGCATGGACCTGCAAAACATAGAAAACAATGTGTTTTTGAAGAAAAATGGTAAAATATGTATTCCTCCATAATAAATACAACTAAAATGATCAACAAATTTGATAAAAATATGACTACGAGGTCAAGTAAACTTTCTTCTTTCTAAAAATATGACTTTTCAAAATTTCGACTAATATAATATTTTCATACTAATTATTTTCTAACTATGTCTTTTTGTATCTATTTTTTTGATTTTATACATGTCTTTCTTTCATCATGTATCTTTTTTTCGATTCATCGAAATTGAATAAAATTTTACATCCCCAAACTAGGACTAATTCTATACATATTTAAAGAAACTTATTTTTGATATTTTTGAGGTAATTAGGGGGAATGATTGGCTATCCATTATTTTTAAAAATTTGATGTTTTGTAATTGAAAAATCATTTAAAAAAATATTCACTAAAAAAACTATAAAAATTTATCCTAAACTAGAAGCTCCTATCTATCTTTCTACCAAAGGGTTTAAAAAATATTAAATATTGCTAAAAAATGGGGGTGAGGTGGCGGGTTGGACACGAATGATTGTCTACTATGTTTTTTTACCAAAAAAGAGCACCTATTAGTATTTTAGATCTTTAATTCAGTTACACTTAACCATTTTCAAAAACCTTATTAGTTTAGAAACTAGAATCAAAATTCTACAATTCATGTTCTTATAAGATTTTGATTGAGTGTAACTATCTCAAATAACTCGTTCAAGTTGAAGATTTTTTATTTTTAGAAAAAAATTTCCATTGAAGACCCCCTTTTGCCCCCAACTTGGTGCACTTACCCAAGGGGGAATGTTAGGCAAAACTCAATATAGTAGTAAATTTTCCTTATATGTGTGTTTTACATTTACCATAGTTATCATAGGTAACTAGTTTGTTACTTAGGTAATTAGGTGGATAATATTTAGTTATATGGTTAAATTATTATAATCATTATATTTATTTTTATTCACATCTATATGTTTGTTGGATCTTGTTTCACCTTTATAACAAATGTTGTTTGTAATATTTGACGTTTAATATATATAAATATTTCAACATATGGAAAGCCTTGTAACATATACTTTTCCTAATCAATATAATCATAAGAAGGTTGCCTTCTTGTTTCTCCCACAACATTAACAATACACTACTTTTTGTTCGGTGGTACGAATATGGAAAACACAACAAAATATAAGACACAAGAGTAACACATAATAAAATATGAATACTTGACTACATAAATGAAATATAACCAACAACTATGTTATTATCAAACTATTATTACAATCTCACCCAAGAACTTATCAAATTGTTACCAACTCCACTTTCCTTTCCAACAGTATTTCCAAGAGAAACTTCACAAATACACCTCTTGATAGCTTCTTTGACACACCTACACAATGGTATGGACTCTTTACTACTTGCATATACTAATCCTCACAACCTTCTTATGTGCTAAATGAGGGTGGTGGCCTCTCTATTTATAGCACTTTAGAGCTTATCCACCTTATCTCTAAGATAGGATAAGAAATCCCTTTTATCCAATCATATTAAATCTTATCTTTACATGTAGGCTTATCCCTTAGGATAGGATAAACCTTATCACTTACACATGGAATTCCACCTTATCTAGACTTTATCTCTAAAAATAAATAAAATATTCAAAATATATATGACATCACTCCTTTGTCATAATTACAAATATAATATTTCTAATTTATGACCATATAGGTCCCCTACTTATCATGACATGTGACACTTTAACATTAGGTTGTAACCTTTTACGTCAAATATTTAATTTTTACCATTGACTATCATTGTCAAAACATCACCTAATGTACTTTGATTATTACCATAGAGTATTTACTAGTTATATTTTACCTTGCACACTATAATTTATTAGAAGAAATTATTAACTTCTAGTGGACGTTACTACTAAATACACTTAACAACATATCATTAACAATATATACATTAATAAAATAAGAATTTTGGATGAAAATTCTTGTGTGGATAAACCCTATAAAAAGGTTAATGTTTGGTTTGAAGTTTCATTGTGCCACCTACACCACCGTTTGTGTAGGATATTATTTCCCTCGTATTTATTTACTTGGAATAAATCCTCATGCTTAATTAACCTTGTATGGTGTTCCACTCTTCAATTCATCTACTTATAATCCACATTCACTCTAGGAGACTTATTTCCAGGATATAATGTGGCATTAGATAGTTGTATCTTTGAGTGGGATTTTTAGTCCTACATTCTTTTCTTTGTCTCTCTCTTTTGGGGGGAGTTTTTTCCCACTGAGTTTTCTCCTTTTACTCCACTTTGTGAGAGTTTCATTGTACGTGGGTACCTCATCGAGGACATGTTTCTAGGACCCACGCCCACCTAAGCTACGCTTAAGGGGGTGTTGGTGTAGGATATTATTTTCCTCATATTTATTTACTTGGAATAAATCCTCACCCTTGGTGACTCATATTTCTTAGGTGTATTGAGCATCATAGGAGTTACTATGACATGTCTTACATGTCATAGTGTGTCATAGGAGTTACATTCCCATTCTAGAGTGTAACTCCCCTTCCT
This sequence comes from Taxus wallichiana var. yunnanensis, assembly GCA_018340775.1. Lineage (NCBI taxonomy): Eukaryota > Viridiplantae > Streptophyta > Pinopsida > Cupressales > Taxaceae > Taxus > Taxus wallichiana. The sequence goes on from CM031242.1 coordinate 878,388,862, forward strand.
ATTATGGGAATATTCTCATGGAGGAGTTACACAACACTCCTATTTATACACACCACTTGAGCTATTGAGAGGTTCTTGATTTTGCACCATTCTTATTTTGTGAGTTAATTTCATATTGCATTACTTATTAGATCTTCTTAGAATTCATGTAACTACATGTGTGTAAGCATTATTTATCGAGATTATAATTGAATTGTAAGAAATAGATCACATACATTTTATATTCTATCTTATATAAGCTATCTAATTCTTATAATATCTTATCCTATAATATCTTATAATATAGGATACAACCTTTATCCTATAATATCTTAAAATTACCTATTTATGCACGAAGTAATGTACCCAACTTACAATAAATATTAGGAAATGAAAACATTTAGATTGTAATTAAATTGTAATAAATAAATCACATATATTTTATATTCTATCTCATATAAGCTATCTGATTCTTATAACTACATCTAAATCCACTTTATAAGAGAGAGAATAGTTTTATTTTGTGCATTAGATGAAACTTAGTTTGGTCTCATCATTATTTAGAAATCTAAAAAATCCAAATATTTGAGTCCAAACAAATAACGAGGATACTCCTCCATAAAAAAACAGTGTATTCCTTCCACTTTTTCATCTCTTTATTTCACTTTATGAAAAATAAAATTTTACCTATTATGTAATATATTTGAGTTAAAGTTGAATTATGTATTATGGAAATTGAATACACTCTATATTTTAGGTTTCATCATGGATCATACCAACACCAACACAACGTGACACTTCAAAATAAATTTTGAGCGAAGATAAATTGAATCTAGTCACTCATGTAATTTTTCCTTTAAGCATGTAATTTTAATTTCATGCTTAAAGTGGGGAAAATGTAGAAACTCAAATTTGGAAATTTACCATTTGACATTGTTGGTTTTAATAATGCAATATTGATAGATGATCACACTCTTTCTATCCCCGCTTTCAATACATCATAATGTATCTTGTATAGATTTATTATTCATACATATTGATATGCCAACATATTATAAGAATTAAATGCATAAAATCCACTAAAAACTCCACCCGATAGGACACAACCTTCAATTTTTTGTTTTTATCCCTTCCAAAACGTCTACTTTGGTTATCTTGTTGAATCTGGTCCTAATCGACTTGCATGGATTTGGAATGACATATCCTCTATCTAATATTTTAACTTGATATTATTCATTGGATCCTTTAATCCTCTCGGATAGGATGTTCGTGATAATTTACCTTTGGAACCCTATATAAGAAAATTAAACTCACCTCATTTATGAACATGAAATTCTCATTAAATCCTATTGCAAACACTAGCACTAAAGGTACCCAAGGCTCCCTAAATATTTTGAAAGTGTATGCATAATCATTAGGGAAGAAATCACTACAAGTATGAAGCATTTTATCAAGTTAAGGAGTTAAGTTCCCCCTTTTGCAAACACATCCTCATCTCAAGTATTATCAAGATCCAAACTCATTTCCAAGAATTATCAAAGAGGTACCAAATTCCAAATCATAGTTACAATCATTTAGATACACATGTCATGTGGAAAAATGTGTGCTTTGATGCCTCTTTGAAGTAGTGATTATGTTGGTGGTTCAAGGATTGCACTTCAACCCAACTAATGTTTGTTTTGTAGGATCTCCTACCCATGGCTAGGGTTTGAGATCTTACTTAGAATATTCAAAAGATTCAAAGTGCATGAGAAATAAATAGGGTTTAACAAAGTGAAATATATTTGAAGGAAGGTAATTATATTAGAAAGTTACATAGTAGGATTTAGTAAGTGCATGGAAATGGGGGGCCAAAAGGGGGTAAAAAAGGGACACCTTTTTCTTGAAATCAGTGAAACTTAAACTTCATCGAATAATTTGGCATGCCTATGCTAAAAATTTGACAAATTGATAAGAATAAGTACTGTAGAGCTCAGAATCTAGTTTCTAAACTACTTTTTTTTTAAAAAAAAATGGTTGATATTAAGAGGGTCAAATGTGGTGCAACACAAAGTATGTCTATTTTTGTGTCAAAAAGATAAGAAACTATTGTGTGTGTGCCCCCATTTTTTGATATATATATATATATATATATATATATATATATATACATATATCAAATCCCTTCAGTAGAAAGTTAGCTAAGACCATGTACGAGGTCCCATTAATTTTTCATAATTTTTGGATGAATATATAATTTTTATTAATTTTCAAAGTGCACATATCCCAAAAATGAAATATTTGTGTGTGCACCCCATAACTTTGAGAAAAAAATCATTTTTTAGTTTTTTTTTTAGTGTGTGTAGAATGGAGTTTATAAAAACCACTTTTAAAAAAAATTGGATGAAAAAATTGTAAATTGTGCACCAAAATGTATGCATAGGTTTTTGTCAAGAAAACAAGGCACTAGTAAAAGAAATTATGGATGAAAGCCTTAAACTAATCGGATTTTAGAAAGAATTATATTGTCATCAAGGTAAAACGAGCTTGACATTGTAGTATAATTTATTTTTGAATATTATGTTTAATGCATTTTAATGCATGAGATATTGGGGTACACACATGAAGTTTTGATGTTTTTTTGTCAAACATGATTTTAATCACGTAAAACAGTCAAACCTTTGGTTTGGAAATCAAGAAAATCCAAGCCTATGGATTGGGAATTTCAAACCAAAAAAAAGGTGAAATGTGAGTGTGTTATAACGCACTCATGTTTCAATGTGTTATGTGGTATATGTGTTTGTGGCATGCTTTTATTGACTAAAATAACTAAAAGTAAAGTTTTTCTTTTATTATTATTTATATTTTATTATTTCTTATACTTTAAATTTATTTTAGTAAATATAAGATGTTAGGGTCACTCTGCACCTTATGGAACTAGTCTCACAACTCCATCTGTCATAGTTTAGAAGATAGTTTTTCAGATTCTAATCTGGTCAGTACATAGGTATTTTTCAAGATTTCAACATTCACATTCAATCTTTTAGGGTTTAAATTATACAATCGATATCTATTTTGTGAAAGAATATAGTCATTGTTTAGGTTTTGGGGCCTTTTGGATTGGTTATTGAAATTTGTAGGAGTGTTTAGGAATATTTAGGAAAGGTTTACTCATTCAAGGGAAATCTTCTCAACAACGGGTTTTCTAGGTGTAGGGAACAAACACTCTAATGGTGAAATTTGACTTCTTCGGATGATTTTGGGAGCTCGTAAGGAGTTAGGAGGAAAATAAATAGGCACTAGAAAGATATGAATCCTATACATGTTGGTAACATCATTTTTCTTTAATACTTTAAGGTTTCATGAATAATTTCAAGATAGTGTAGCTACCCCTTTCGGTTCCTAAAAAAATGGCCCTAAATTTGTAAGCACTAAAGATATGATCACTACATGGTGATAGGTTAATATTTTTAAACATTGATAAGTACCTCTAGGAATGGGTATTATCATAGATATACTATTGTTTACCATGGGTAAGGATCTCATGAGGATGGGGCCAATTTTTGTGAGTTGAAAACACCTTCCTAACACCCCATATTGTGTTTTTGAGTGATGAAACTTCTAACATGAACTTTAAACCCTAAACCCTAACCCTAAGCCCTAAACCATAAACCATAAACTTAAACCCTAAACCCTGAACCCTAAACCTATACCTAAACCCTAAACAATCAACCCTTAACCCTAAACCCTAAACCCTAAACCCTTAACCTTGAGCCCTAAACCTAAACCCTAAACCTAAACCCTAAACCCTAAACCCTAAACCTAAACACTAAACACTAAACCTTGATTAATTAACCCCCTAAACCTTAAACATTCAACCCATAGCCCTAAGCCCTAAGCCCTAAACCCTGAACCATGAGCCCTAAATGCTAAACCATAAACCCTAAACCCTAAACCCTAAACACTAAATCCTAAACCCTAAACCCTAAACCTAAACCTAAACCCTAAACCCTAATCCTTGAATAGTTTTGAGCTAATCAAACACCCTCTAAGATAGTTCAAGAAATATATTAAGCATCTGGAGGTGATGTCAGAGAATCTTGGAAGTGTTGGAGGTAATTTAAGAAGATTTAGGAATATTTTTAGGGCTTAGGGTTTAGGGTTTAAGGCTCATGGTTTAGGTTTAGATGGTTTAAGGGTTTAGGGCCTATAGTTTAGGTTTTAGGTTTAGGGTTAGTTTAGGGTTTAGGGTTTAGGGTTTATGGTTTAGGCTCTTAGGGTTTAGGGTTCATAGTTTTGGTAAAAATAGGGTTTAAGGTTTAGGGTTTTAAGGCTGTGGTTTAGGTTTAGGGATCAAGGTTTAGGTTAAGGGTTTATGGTTTATGGTTGAGATTTTAAGGTTTAAGGTTTAGGGTTTAGGATTTAGGGTTTAGTGTTTAGGGTTTAGGGAATAATAATAGGGTTTAGGGTTTAGGGTTTAGGGCACAATAATTAGGGTTTAGAATTTAAGGCTAAGGGTTTAGGATTTAGGGGCTCAAGTTTAGGGCTCAGGGTTTAGGGTCGATGGCTTAGGGTTTAAGTTTTAAGGTTTAGGGTAAACAAGGTTTTGGGTTTTGGGTTTTGGTTTTGGGTTTTGGTTTTGGGTTTTGGGTTTAGGTTTTAGGTTTTAGGGTTTAGGGTTTAGGGTTTTAGGGTTTAGGGTTTAGGGTTTAGGGTAAAATGGTTCAAGGTGATTAGGGTTTAGGTTTTAGGGTTCAGGTTTAGGATTTAGGGTTTAGGGATTATGGTTTAGGGCTTAGGTGTAGGATCAGACGATACCTCTCCAGGTGCATCTCCCCTCTTGAGGATCATATTCATATTCGATGTATCATCGTCGAAGAGGGCAGCTCCCTATTAAAATTAGTTATTCAGTATGGCATGGAAGATGAGTAAAGTAAATGAAAGCTAGAGAATTAGATTTCATTGGTAATTAGTACTAAGTATCAACAAACTAATATGGGATTGACTAATTGACTAGAGGGCATGATAATATTAGGACCATATTTCCTAGTCTCGTGCCTAGAACCATCATTGAGTCTGCTTGTGCAAAATAAGCATAACAATAAGGGTATGGCTAAGAACACAAAGGAGTTATCAATCACCTAGTAAATATTTCTTGTTTAGTTCTGAATGGGAGTCAGTTGGCCTATGACTTAGTGACCTTCCATTCATTGATAATTCCTTCTATGATAAACCCATGGATGCTTTCAAAAGTGCCTTAAAAAAGATAGGGGTAGTCATCAAGCCTAATGAAGGGGTGATGTGATGTGTCAAAACTATATATTCACAAGAACCTCTTCTTCCTTGAAAGTGCCTGGTTTGTCTCAGTAATGATGTCTCCTTGTATCCAAGGATCGAGGACTACTGGGGTCTGTGGTAGGATTGGACATTCAAGAATCATCGAGTGTCTGAATCAGAATTTCATTACATCTAGAGAAACATTCTCAAACGTTGGAGTAATGCATCTTGGAAAATAAAATTGAACCTTAGAAATCCTCTCAAATTTCAAGTCTAGGTCTAGTAGGTCGTGTTCTGGTCATGTTTTTAAGTTCTGGTTCTACTCATGGTCATCAAATATGGAATTTTTAGGAAAGGAATCCACACTTGAAGAATTATTCCCATTTAGATTTTGGTAATGCCAATGGCAAGTGGTAGTGCCTGTGGAATTTAGTTGGTGGAAGGCGGGGTTGTGCCCTTGTTGGTTTTTCCTCATGGCATCATAGGTAGCCTTTATAGTATTATCAAAGAGAACTCCCCATGCTTGTGTGATAAGTTTAAAATCTCCCTCAACTCCGAGAACTTTTTTTAACAGTGATGCAATCCCAAGGCTAGTTTTAATGGTATTAACAAAAAATAAAACAAATTTTATTGGAATTACTTACGAAATGCATTCCTTCGCTTGAGCTTATCTTTATAAATGCAATTCAATTTCCAAGTTCTCCATATTTGCCAAATTTGGGGCGAATTGACATTTTGGACCTATGAAGGTGTGAAGAAAATGGAGAGTTCATTTCTCCAACCTTTCTTGAAGTAAATTTAAATGAAATGAAATTTGGAATTTGGAGGTGACATGTGGTAGACATTGATTATCCTACCACCAATTTTGAGTGATGAAACTTCTAACATGAAATTTAAACCCTAAACCTAAACCTAAACCCTAAACCATAAACCATAAACTTAAACCCTAAACCCTTAAACCCTAGACCTAAACCATAAACCCTAAACCATTAACCCTTAACCCTGAGCCCTAAAACCTAAACCCTAAACTGTGAACCCTAAACCTTGAGCCCTAAACCCTAAACCATAAACCCTAAATGCCCCTAACCCTAAACCTAAACCCTAATTCCTAAACTTTGAGCCCTAAACCCTAAACCTTGAACCCTAAACCTTGAGGCCTAAACCCTAAACACTCAACCCTAAGCCCTAAGCCCTAAACCTTAAACCCTAAACCATAAACCCTAAACCTTAAACCCTAAACCCTAAACCTAAGCCCTAAACCCTAAACTTAAACCCTAAACCCTAAACCCTAAATTTTAAACCTTGAACACTAAAAATTGAGCCCTAATCCCTAGACCTAAAAACCCTTGAGCTGAGTATTGATCCCTATGATCCCCGAACCCTAAAATAAACTTGTAACCCTGAACAACCAAAGACCTAAACCCTAAATAAACCCTAAACCCAAACCCTTAAACCCTAACCCTAACCCTAAACCTAAACCCTAAACCCTAAACCTAAACCCTAAACCCTAAACCTAAACCCTAAAAGCCCCTAACCCTAAACCCTAAACCATAAAACATAAACCCTAAACCCTAAACCATGAGCCCTAAGATCTAAACCCTAAACATTTAGTCTTTAACCCTAATCCCTAAACCATAAACCATAAACCATAAACCCTAAACATTGAACCCTAAAGCCGAGCCCTAAGCCCTAAACCCTAAACACTAAACCTAAACCTGAACCATGAGCCCTAAATGCTAAACCCTAAACCCTAAATTGAGAATAACAAGTCTAGTGGTATTTTTGGGTCTGACATATTAGGATACCAAGTAAATTTGATCATTTTTATGCTCTTTTGAATAATTCTTTTTAGTTGTAAGCTGTCGAGAATGAAGATTTCATTCGAAGAACAAAGAGCTTGATATGTCTAGTGCTTGTGTAAGTTGGAAATTTGAGAGGATTTCTGAGGTTCAATTTTATTTTCCAAGATGCATTACTCCCATGTTTGAAAATGTTTCTCCAGATACAATGACATTCTGATTCAGACACTCAATGATTCCTGAATGTCCAATCCTACCATAGACCCCAGTAATCCTCGATCCTTGGATACTGAGGAGACATCATTACTGAGACAAACTAGGAACTTTCAAGGAAGAAGAGGTTCTTGTGAATATATAGTTTTGACACATCTAAAACTCCTACAAATGTCAATAACCAAACCAAAAGGACCCCTAAAATCTTGAAGGTTGAATGTTGAAATCCTGAAAAATACCTATGTATTGACCAGATTAGAATATGAAAAACTATCTTCTAAACCATGATAGATGGAGTTGTGAGACTAGTTCCATAAGGTGTAAAGTGACCCTAACATCTTATATTTACTAAAATAAATTTAAAGTATAAGTAATAATAAAAAATTATAGTTAAACATTTATTTTAGTCAATAAGCATGCCACAAAAGCATATACCACATAACAACACATAACACGCCGCATACCACATAAGGTGAAATAAAGTGGATTAAAATATGAGGTATTATATCCATGTATGAATATATTTTTCTTCTACATTCTTTCTAATTCACTACTATTCAACAATCTCCATTGCAACATACGAACAATGTTAATTCATACATTACACAACAACTATCACATCAAAATAATTCCAAATTAGCTTTACATTTAAATGTCTTCCTCGATGTATCTTATATGGCATGTGCATATACTAGAAAATATGACTTATGAGATTTTACACATGAACAAAAGAACACGCTTCATTGATATTATCGATTGATTTACCTTTTTATGTATATGCAAGAAATATTTTTTTACCATGCGCATATAACATAAAATTATTATTTATTCATCAAATCAAGATACGATAGTACCATTAAACCAATAAGAGTTTCCTTACGGTATGGGCTACTTAAACACTAGTGGAAAGGTGCATGACAAGGAAAATGTGCTTTTAATTGTGATTAAACATGATTTCTATCAATTTCTCAACCAAATTAAAACGGACTATTTTTTAAAAACAATATTTGAATGCTTTAAAACTCAATTTACTATTACTCTTCATTTATTTCTTCAAAAATGTTCCACCACTAATTTATTTGAAATTATAGTAAAGTTTAAATTTTAATGTAGAACTTTGAGTCCTAAATAATTAGACTACCAATTTACATAGGCCCTTTTATTTAGAAAAGAGAAATTGAGATTAAATAAGATCTAATGTTCTATATGTTTGAAAGGATAATTAAAATGAATATATATTTATTATTTATACACAAGATAGTTAATCAAAACACATAACCACCATGGTGTTATAAACACACATAGGATAATAGCCTTGTGAAGAGAACATGTAGAAGCATAGAAAGAACAACAATGGCAGTGCTGAAAATAAAGTTGGGATGTCAAGGATTTGAAGTCTCAACACAAGGACTAGGATGTATGGGCATGTCTTCCTTTTATGACCCTCTCAATTCTCGACGAAGAAATTATTACTCTCATTCATCATGTAGTATCCAAAGGCATTTCTTTCCTTGACACCTATGATAAGTGTACTTAGATGATTACAAAACATGAGATGTGATCTAGGTGTATAGTGTTTCTTCATATTAGAAGTGACCTAGAGGTGCTTTATTTCTAGAACTATAACTAAAAAATAAGAAGGTATGGAATTATATGACATGTCTTAGAGCATGGTACTTTTTTTTTCTCAAGCATTATGGTTTCATATGCTTATTTTATGGAATACTTGCAACTTTTTGTGTAGATGTAACAATCTAAAATGTCCTTCAAACTTAAACCCTAGGTGTTTTAGATGTGCTAAACCCTTTGTGTGATGTGAAACACCCTCAAACCCTAATCATGGATAGAGGACCCTACAAAATTATTAGTGTTTAGGTTGAAGTTTACCTATCCCTCCTATGTCAACACTACTTCAAAGAGGCCTCATACCACACACAGTTCAACACCTATCATGTGATATCTATATGAATGTAATTACTTTAGAAACGTGATATTTTGAAAATTAGAGACAATGTCTTGATACACTTAAGCTTGCCTTGTCTTGTTTTTTGGAAGTGTAGACACCAAATTTTTGTATCACCCCACATTCTCTCTCTCTCTCTCTCTCTCTCTCTCTCTCTCTCTCTGTGTGTGTGTGTGTGTGTGTGTGTGTGTGTGTGTGTGTGTGTGTGTGTGTGTGTGTGTGTGTGTGTGTGTGTGTGTGTGTGTGTGTGTGCAAGCTTATCCATGTGAATCCCATCTCCCACAAACCCAACATATTTAATTAATCAATTTTGATTGATTAATTGAGCCCCTTAAACCTCATTATCTAAATATGCCAATTAAGTCACACTCATCCACTATTACACCCATCGTACAAATCAAGAACCCCACATGTTCCCCACTTAATCAAACTCAATTCAATCAAATCAAATCTAACACCCCACCTAATAATAAATCCCCCAAAATTATTAATTCATGAACCCCACCCATGAAATTAATAATTATAAAACCCAAATACATCAAACTCGACATCCCATTCAAATATTCAATAGTGTAAAGTAATCCACATGGGATTCACTATTACACCTAACATTTCAAATCATGTCCCTAGTTAATATCACATCCATCTTTTTTTTTGTCAAATCATGAGCCCCATAGTCAAATCAAATCCTAATCATGTCCCATTAAGCAGGGTTACTTTTGTAAACCTCGGTTACTCGTTAACCTCAAATTTAACCCATATTCAAGCTATAAATATAACCCTTTCCCCCTCTTAAGGATAATACAAAAATTCTAAAACAAGTCTTGTAGCTTGAAGCTGGAAAATTTTGAAGTATTTGAAAGTAAGGAAAAACTCTACCATCATCCCCATAGTACTCTAGTAATGCCATCTTGATGTTCATTTCATCACCATATCAGATCACCAGCTAAGTACCTTCTTCATTCCATTTACTTGATACATTGAATTCTCTATTTTTGCATGTCATCTGATTACTCGTCATTTATTTGTATCTTGTGAACACAGGGGTTGAAAACCACCGAGGAAGTGAATGCTTCTCGGATCCGCTCCATCGAGAGACCCCATAAAAATATCTAAGCACTTTTTCTCTAGTATCTTTGAGTTGCGGGTTTGCTAAGATCAAGCAAGGAACTCATCATCCACTTTGCGCCTGCATCAATCATCACCATCTCCAAGGTACTAAGCCCTTGCATATTCGAGGTTGTTTGGTGTTTATTGATTTCTAGCATACTAACGGACAAGAAGCAAAAAACTCCAATCAAAATTTTTGGCATGCCGGTGGGACCAAATCCAAGATTTGGTCATTTCATTTGTTTTGTTCCTTTACTCGTTTCGTGCAGGTATCACAAATATACTGGTTCTCTGTATCATCATTTTCAGATATCGGTGACAAATATTTCATCTTTTAGACTCACTTGTTTGCAAGGTTTGGTGTTATTTTCGTTTGTATTAGAAATCTGTGTCATCTTTGAGGTAAGTACTCTTCTTGTTTTTGATCGGCTTAGTAGTGAACTTGTTTATAGTTGGTATCAAGCTTATTTTTATTATTAAAATCACAATAATAATACTAATAATTAAACAAATTTGCTTATAGTTGATATCAACATTTATATTTATTATTAAACAAATAATAAAAATAACGTGAATAAATCAATCGAAAATTAAAAATAAAATAATAGTTGATTGTCCTAACCTACCCCTCCCACTTATTTCGTAACTCTTCATTCCCAACCAAGCTCTCATCCTCCCTTCTCTCTCTCCTTGGCCACTCGGACATTCTACCTTTTCCCACACACCACTTCCACACGATGTAACTTCCATATCGATTTCTACTGCCTCAACACCACGTCTGACTCCCACTATACATCGATTTCCATACGCAGATTCACAAATTCAACTGTCTCCCACCTGCTTGACAGCAAACAAAAGTTTACAACCAAAAGGGACATTCCCATTCACTAATATGGGAAAGCGTCTTTATTAACCAGAAGTTTCCATCCAGAAATAGATGCTTTCAACTGTTTCCAGCTCAGTTTCAAATCCACGAGAACTTTGTGTATAGCGACTGCATCTTATAGCAATTGATTCACGATTCTTTAGAACATATTTATAAAATGGAGCATGTGAATACTGTCAATGAAATTTATCTATACAGTCTATTTAAGTAGCGGCTCATAATTTTTTAGAACATATTTATACACCCCGCGTGGAGTACCATAGCCAATCATATATTTCCCGTTTAGATTTTCTGTGATTCTCATTATGGAAGAGCCATGTCCATGTATGATTTCTCATCATATATGTGAATAGCCACGTCCATACCAACCAGTTTCAGATTCAATCAATCTTTGTAGGTAGCGACTGTATAGTCTCTTTATAGTAATTGACTTACAATTCTTTAGAACATGTTTGTCTTTGATACACAATGCTAATGAAATTTAATTATACAGTCTATTTATAACGACGGATCACAATTCTTTATAGCAATTGACTTATAATTCTTTAATGTGAATGAATGTGTAATTTAGTGATTTCACAATCTCTTTGTAGCAATTGACTTATAATCCTTTACACAATACAATAAATACCGCCCGCAACACCGTAGTTAATTGCACATGTCCCATTTATTTTTTGTGATTTGCATAATGCATGTGAAGGCCCACATCCATGTGCAGTAGGACCAATTATGAAGTATCTAAAGTGAACGAATTTGTTGTCAATAAAGAAGTTGGATAAGATATTTATTTTTCCCATCCCATCGATCAAACGACTTATCTCATTGTATAATCTATTGACATCTTGATGTTCAAATATATTTTTTTTGTTGATAAAAATTTATTTATGAAATTTGTTTAGATTTGATAGATAACTAAATAAATGCAACATACATATTCATATTGTTTTGATAACGTGGTTTATCTTTTAAGAGTGTAAATATCGTAAATTTATCATTTTATAGATGATTTTTATAGTTTGAAGTTGGTTTGTCATCGTCTAGTTTATATCGTAATTGATTATTTTGAATTCATTATCACATTGTATTGTTTGTAGTTTTGTGTTACGATTGAGCATTGAATATTTATCTCATCATTTATTTCATAATTTGGAAGTTATTTAATCATTATTTCATCATTTATTTCGTTATTTTATTACTTATTTCATTATTTTATTATTTATTTCATTGTTTAGTTTATAACTTCATTTGCATTCGATTAGTTTCAATAGTTTGTTTATTCTAATACAAACGTTGATTTGTTTCTTAATCCCCTATGCTTAGGGTTTTATTTTGCATATAAATATTAGAGCATGGTTTTTATCCTTTTTATATCTTTTTAGCTCATATTCACTATTTGCCATATTTGTTTTTGTAGGAAAAATCTAAACTACATTGTCAAAGATTAAATGCTAAACCAAAACGCACCACATGTCACCTCTTATCAACCCCATATGTGATTGTGAATCATACAATTTTAGGGTCCTCGGACATTCCTAGTCACCAATTACCACCTTCAAACACCGCTCACCCAGACACCAAGAAAAGTGCTTCCCTGATTGTTTGGAGGCTACACTTTGCTTGCCTCAACTTGCAGATAAAAAGGAAAAGCTCTATACAGGTATTCCTCGTTTTTCCCTATTTTATCCTTTCTACATTGTAATTTCCCTTTCTGAGTGATTTTTCATCGACGATTCTACACCTCATTTTGGCTTAAAATAACGTGCATCTTGCTTGCTTACGTAGAGCTTGAAACCCCTCAATCATGTCAATCCACTCAATTGATGGATCATATTACACCTACATCATGTCATATCAACCCTATCCTTGCTTCATCTAGAATACCCATCCAATCACCACAATTTACCAACATTCACACTTCATGTATGTACCAACAATCAAATATGTCAATCCAACCTCAAGCATCCTATCAAACATCTCCTCCAGCTTTAACATACCAAGCTTCCTTATATCCTTATCTCATTTACTCCTTGTGTTATCTACAACCAAGACCATCCAATACCTCCTATACCCACACTAACCATAACTATAGCCTCCATGCCTATCACATCAATTACTGCTACTCCTCAGACATCTAGCATGATCAATACCTCGTGTTTTCCTCCTTCTAGCCCCATTTACAAATACTTTCTCCATAACTCTAGTTCTCAATTATGTCAACCACATAGTCCTACTCTATCCCCATCACCTTATGCCAATGCCACCCCTACTTCATTTACTATACTTTATGTACCTCAACAATCTCATCCATCCTATTATGCCCCTACTTCCCAATATTACACAATCTCACAACCAATTCGATCTCTACTCCTAGATATCTTCGAACAAACCTTCTCAAATCCACCATCAACAAATCCATTTCTACCTTCCACACCAAACAATTTTGATCCTTATTCAATTAATACGGTACATAAAGCACCTCTTTCAATACCCATACCCACATCCACCATTGATTCCACACCTGAATATACCTCATCCACTCCATCATCCACATCGATTCCATCCTTACCAATAATAACAACCATAGATCCAATCCCAGTTCTTACACCTACCACATCAATCATTGAGACCACATCCACATCGTCCTCCCCTCCTACATAATTTGAAGAACCTCTAAAATAAATTAAACTTACTCCAACTTCAAATGATCCTTTTACCTCATCAAAACAATCAAATCATTCTCCACCTTCCTTAGATTCCATCAAACAAATATTGCTTCATACGCCTATATCAACACCACCTTCGGATCCTCCGTGGAAATTATTGTTGTTCCTCCTAAGGATGCAACCTATAAAATAGAATTCACAACCACTAAAACATTGTCCCAAAAATCCCTTTATACATTAAATTAATATTCATTCCTCTAAATAATCCAACCCGATGCCGATTCAACTAAAACAAAAATAATCCAACACTATGAAAACCAAAGCGGCTTCAGCCATCAAGACATCAACATGCTCGAAATTTTTCCTCAACATCTAAATTATCTCAAACATCCACTTCTTCTTCAAAGATAAAGATATTTTGCACAGACAAAGCACCTCCTAACACTTTGGTTGAATCATGTACGTAGGTATTTCAACACTTGTTATAAATTTCTACAATCACACTTCCACCTATTAGGTCCTTTGAACCCAATAACAAGAAGCCATCATGGTTTAATTCCACCCTTTTTGTATATGTCATCGTACCCATGGACATGATATTGGACATTGCAAAGCATTTCAAGCCATTTTTCATGACTTCATTAAGGAATGATACCTCCTTCCCAAACCAAACCAATCTCTTCCTTCCACTTCAACTTCCACACCTTTGACCTCATCTGTCCAAATGCAAATGTCCCCTCGTTCTTCAAAAACTTCCACAACCATGTCACCTCTAAATGAAGAATATTTTAAAGAGGATCTTCATTTTCCATCAAATTTATTCAAGTAACTACTTAGTCTACTTTTTGTTATCCTAAACCATCGACCAACACTAAAATTGCACCCAAAACACCAAAACCACAACACAATCCATCCCCATCCTCAACATCCATATCAGTTCCTATATCAACATCCCAAACATCCACTTCTAAATCCAAGCCAAAAAATCATCTTAAAACCCATAAGAGTTATCTTATTTTTTACACTTTGATCGGGTCCTATGCAGATATCCTTCGACATCTAATTCAAACATCTATGATCACACTTTCTCCCATTAATCCCTTTAACCCTCACAATAAGAAGTGATAGTGGTTCAATCCCAATTGCATTTACACCTATCATCGTGTTCGGGCCATGATATTGAGCAAGTGTAGGGCCTTCCGGACCATCTCAGTAATGCCCCCGGGCATCGACTCCTTTTCTGCTACCTGCCCTCCACTGCCACCTTGGCCTCCTCCCAACCACCCGACCTGCCAACGATTATGACTGTCATGTCTGTCCTTGCGTGAGGAGTCGGTGGAGTCGTTTTTCTTCACCATGATCTTTTTTGTTGATTTCCTTCTTGAATGCGTTGAGGTGGAGTGTTGGGCGCAGTCTGAATTGACGTACCAGCTAGTGAGATAGGCGTGGAAACCACTGGAGAATACATGTTTTTTTTGTTGTTTCCAGGATGCGTTTGGAGGGAGAAAGGCACGTTGTTTCCTTGTCGTGGCCTTTGCCGCGCCATCTACCAAAGCCCGAGTGAAGTGGGCGCGTTTCCTCCATTTCCTTGGGCACTGCGAGGTGTGTTCTTGTCGGTGATCTCGGCCATTTTGGCGGCGATAAGTAGCCAAGCAGACAGGTTGCAGAGTAGTAGAGGCGTTTTTGAGCGCTTCCCAGCAGGGTCGTCTAACTATGTTGCTTTCTGTTCAGTATAGAATGCATCCTCAATTCGGGATTCTCCTTCAAGCTCATGGAAGAGGATCTCATGGAGGCGGACCTGTTTCAGACCAGAATATTCATGAAGCACGATTTGCTTTGCAATTATATGGGCTTCTTCAACGAGTCACTGAGTTGGCAGGCATAAAGGTTTCTGTTGGAATTATCACACCTTACAAGCTACAGCTGAAATGTTTTGCACCGAAAGTTTGATGTTGTCCCCAGATCTGATGAAGGAAAAGGTTTATATATATATCATTACGGTAGATGCCTTTCAGAGCCAGGAGCGATGTAGTCTTTATGTCTTGTGTCCGAGCTTCAAATCATGGGGTTGGCTTTGTAGCTGTTATTCACCGCATGAATAACCATATCTATCTCCTAACAGCTTATTTCATCTGGTATTTGCATGAATAATCTTTTGCATTATAAACTGGGTCGATCTACAGTATTGGGTGAAATAGCTCTGGGTATTGTATATCCGTTTGAAGATATTATTGCTGTGTGTGGCTACTTGACGATGGATTAATGTATTGTTGGAAATGTTTGTGTTCTGCTGTTTTGGATGAATAAATGTAACCTGTATTTTGGGTTCTTGTGGTTACTATTAATTTGTAATACCCATTCTAAAATCGGGTTTCTATTATTATTGTAATTCAAAGCAGCTGCATTGAAGCAATCTAGTGACTGGTCAGCCTTATCGAGGATGCTAAGTCTAGGGACTATTTCTGGTTATGGAGTCTGTACCAAGAGATTTTTTTGTTAAAGCCATCTTCTTTTGCTTCGTCTCAGACCAGGGCTGCTCCTAATATGAGAGCACCAAGGTTAGGAGGTCCAAATCAGAAACAATCAGATGCATGTTGAGATGGCGTTTTAAACCAGGCTCAAAGAGGAAAGTTATACGTTGGATACTTTGTGTCTGTCAAGTGGTTCTTTGCATTACTCTTTGGTTTTGGTACAGGGTTTGCAGCATTTTTTATCAATATGGCAGTTGAGAATTTCTGTGGCTGGAAATTTGCTGCTACTTTTGCTTATTAAACGTATGCCCTGGTTTTCTTGTGGTGACCTGCTCACGCCAATTATTGGCTGGCTGCGTGAGGATTTGGTGGAGAATATAGTTGGGTTTGTGGGAAAAAGGAAAAGGGGGTCTACAGTTATAGAAACAGATTCAGATCTTCCTTGTATATGGCAGTCATGACGATGGTTGTGTGGGTCTTCTATGGTGGTTGTGATGCTCTTCAGAGCAGAGTGCTTCTATCTTCCCAGAGTTGCTCCCGAGGATTCCAAGAAGGCATGTTTCAATCACCCCTTTCCTATGCCAAGCATGGCCGATAACAGGGTATGGATCTTCAGCAGGCTGAGGAAGAGAAGTTGCGCAGGTTGTGTTGCTGTTGCCCGAGCCCTGGTCGACGTGGTTGTTGGTTGGAAGAATGCTAATCAGGCATGTTAACTTTACTCCTTGTAATAGTTTTCTACTTTCTTTCAGTATCTTGAAATGAATTTTCTTTCCTCTTGAATGGCGCCTAGACAAGATGTTTTCGTGGTTGTTTATATCGCTCCCTGATTGTGTTGGTTGTTCCTTTAAATCTCGTTCCAATTTCGTTGGTTTTGCTTGGAATGTTCTTTCCTCTCTTATAGCTTACTCTATTTATATTTGTCTAAGTGGGCTACTGCAATTTTGAGTGATGCAATCTAGTTCGTAGGGAAGGAAACATTTTAGAATTTCGTTTGCTTATATGACTCTCTTTTAAAAGAATTTTGTGATGGTGTTTATAATTGAAGGCATACTATATGGAAGGTTAAGCCTTCATATCTCTATTTGGTTGAATAAATACGTATTTCCTGTTTAGGGCTCTCCTGTTTTGCTAAAAGGTACATTAATAGTGACGTTGTGTTCTAAAACTTGTTTAAGCCTGTGGGCATTCCTTACTTTTTGTTTGATTAGAAAATGGCATTTGGGTTTTGTTTTAGAACTGTACATGGTTGACTGTCATACCCTTCTAGAGGACGAATAACCTGACATCTATTTTGGCCTCTACGTGTTGAGAGATTTACTATACCTACTTCCTGGTTCAAACTCTTGTTTGATTAAGTAAGGGGGAAACATTGTAAGTTTAATTGAATGAAACCTCTCCAATTTTTATTTAGGGTCGCGAGCAAGCTATTAATAGCTGGACTGAAACAAAAGTTGTAGGTGAATCCATGGTATTGGACTCGTGAACTCGTTTCCTGTTAGATGACAGCTGATTTCAGTGATAATATAATAGGTGACTGTTATATTTATCTGTTTGATATTTGCTAGACTTTTCCTTGATAAGCCCACATGGATCGGGTAAAATTTCCATCTTCTATACCATTGGCAAGGAGTTCATAGAACTTCTAGGCCTGACTGCCCTGCGTAACCTTCCTGATGGATATGTGCATTGGTTCTTATTTTGTGCTTGTACTCGTGGTAAGGTCTTTTGAGTCTGGGGCATCGCTGGTGTATTACCCACCGTGTATCGAATCCCTTTGTTTTCGAACTCGAATATCTTATGCTTCGAACTTGGTTACTAAAGGTCCCATTTTGTGGCCTTGTTAAGGAAATCAATTTTTATTTTTTTATTTTAAAATACTTTTGACTTTGTCGGAAATATATAAAAATTACTAACGACTTTTGGGTTTAGCCTTCCCTTATATTATGTAGAGAGGTTGACGATTAGGATAAGGTTGTTGGTAGAATAATGGCCCTTTTTGTGTCTCTCTTGTACGCTTTGAAAGAGTGGAATTGTTTGGTTAACTAGTCCTACGTTTAAAAAAATCCTACATGAAGGTAGTGGTAAAGCTCCTTGGTTAAAACTGAAACTATAGTTGTTTTTCCTTTAAGGGCGTCGAACCCTAATTATTGCTATGAAGCCTCCCCTTGGGAGAATTGGATAACGTCGTTTTGCTTCGCGCCTACGATCATAATTAGTATGTTTTGTCTTCTCTTGGACCCCTTTAGTTGGATGGAGTAAGTTTTGGATTCCAATCACGTAATCCATAGGATTACATGAAGGAGATATCAACACTCTTGACCTTCTTGTTCCTAACCCATAAGGTCTTGCCTTGATTTATGTGATTTTGTTCTTACTGGTATTTTGACTTTCTCCTTGTTGGATGGTTTAGATTTCTTTCTCATGCGAATAATTTTGGAGTTGTGGGTTGTGTTTTAATCCATTTTTGAATTAGAACTTTCCTTTCTTGATATTGTTAAATGTTAGCTACTCTGTTGCGATGTGTAGCCTTAACATGCTCAGTTCTCGCGAACTGATTCTAGCTAGTATTTGTGCAGATGGATTATGCGAGTAGAATAAAGGAAAGAGTTGTAAAGGTTTCATCAGTGAAACTTATGAAGTTCTTTGTAAAAGTGTTCTATGTGTTGTAAATTGTGTAACATTGCTTGCAAAGAGTTTATATGACCTCTTGCCTGGAATTGTTCGGAAAATTCGTGAAGAAGTTGTTTTGTCTTTATTTTGTAATTTGGCTGGTAACTCTTCTTATTGAGAAATATTATTCAATCCTTTCACTGGCATAAGCATTGTAAAACTTTGATCTTGAGAATTAAGTGTTGATTTAAATCTTTCTAAGACTTTGTATTGATGTGTTATATGTAAGCTTTAATGGGGTGGCTTTTCCTTACAGAAGTTACCTAAAAGTTTTATTCAAAGAAATATGTTGTGGAGGAGATCCCCTTGAAAACAAACAATGCCTTAAGTAATTAATAGTGAGACTATCCTTGCAAAGTGATTTTATATAGCGTGTTATCCCTAACTGAACTAGTAAAAAAAAAAACTACTCTTTTTGGTGAACGCTTAAAACAAGCTTAAAGGAAAACAATGGTTAGTTTCTAATAAGATTTAACAAGTAAGAGAAGAAAATTTAGAAACCACTCAATTTATCTCTCAGCCTATTTAAAAGTAAGTAGCTTCCTCTTGATAAGCTCTTTCAGTGAAGCCTAGGTAAGAGCGTTAATAATTACGTATAAAACCTCAAGCTCCAATTAAACCTCAGTAAGAACTAATGATGTCTCAAGGATGAACTCAATTGACCTTCTTCCTTTAACTTTATCCAAGGTACCTCGTAATTTTCTCTTAAGTTGTTGAACGTGGACCCATGTTGTCATATGGGCATGAACAAGTTCTAGTAGCGTAAGTGTTAATAGATGGCCTTGTGAAATCAAATTACCCCTTTCTCCAAATAAACGAATTAAGCAAATAAATGTCATAATAGAGAAGTTTTAAAGATGATTACTCAGTGTAAAAAAAAGGAATAAACTTAGCTTGGTAAGATGAATTGTATGAATCATATCTTGAGCCTCCTTGAAAACGTAAGCTAAGAATTGCAAGATGTCCTTTTAAGATAAATAACCCTCAAGAATATCTCACCTATTTGTTAGAGTGTTCGTGGTTGGACTTCTATGTTGTCTTGTCCAAAAAAAAATGTATTGTCCTTGATAGGTAACGTTTCCTGCTACCCTTATGGCCATCCTTGTATCAAGTTGTTCACGGTGTTAGTTGTATCTTGGTGACGACATGTTGCGTCATGTTATGCGTCAAGCAAGTCAAAAAAAAAGTTATCTGTATTTCTTTGTGTTGTCGTGTGTGTGATTGGGTCGTTTCACCATCATCCATGACCTTATTGAGGAAGATGATTTCTCATTCGGGGGAACATCCTTCCCCATCCATAACTAATACAACTCATATTTCTACATCCTCATCCATCGAGTTTCTTAAAACTCCCCATCCACATCTAGTTCTCCTTTACCTATCATACCATCTATAGATTATATCTCAGTTCCTCTTTCCACACTTCTACCCATGCCAATCACATCAACTATTGTGACTGTGACCACATCATCCTCTTCTTCCACATCATTTGAAGAATATTGAAAAACACTTCAACTTGCATAAACTTTGAATGCCCCTCCTATCTCATCTACAGATACTTCCACAATAAACCAACCTTTTCCAGACATCATCATGAAAAATCTAATCCTTCCACCTGCGTCAACTACAACACAACCTTTAGACCCTCCAGCTGAAATCATTATCATCCATTCTAAGAATGCTCCTTCAAATCCAAATCCAAGAAACTTGGTACACATCCATAATGATCTCTTGTCGTCCCTAAAAGAATATAGACATTCCTATAACAAATTCCAAATCTACATAATCTATTTTGGGGAAACATCAATCTATTATAGGGCCACCTTCTCCATCTAAGGCATCACAATCACTCCACCAACCAAAATCAAAACCATCCAACATTCCTTCAAGATCTAAATCTTCCTCTAAATCTTCAAGTATCACTAAAAAGAATCAAAATTGTGGAATGACATGACTCAATCCTCTAAGAGATCTCAGACAACCACATCCAAGAATTTGCATCCCAATCCAAGTCTAAAATTCCAAAGAAAATATATATACTAACGTATCAATCAAATCTTATATAGAAGCCCTTTAACACTTATTAAAAATTTCACCTTTACGCTTCCACCTGTCAAGGCATTTAACCCAAATAGTAAGAATCCATCGTGGTTTGATTCCCACTTCATTTGTGCCTACCATTGTACCCTAGGTCATGGCTTTGAATGTTGTAAGGCCCTTTAGAATGTCATCCATGATCTCATTGAAAGAAATGACCTTTTTAAGGATTGTCCCTCTACCATTTTATCTGTAATTAACTCCACATCTATCGAAGTTTCTAAGTCCCCTCCTCCATCCCCCATTAACATCTCTCATTTGCATATTATTCCTCATACAGAGGGTCCTCCCTTATTCATCAACATTGTTTGTCTATGATCCCAACTCATCTACCTAATCCAAATCTAAAGTATCATCAAAATCCAATCTCTTTCGACATCCATTAACTCATCCACATCTAATTTTCCTATAGTGATATAATCTCTTTCACGGGGGAGTAGCCTCCCCTCATCCTTGAGCATATCATCCACATTAACTATCTAAACAACCCCCTTGACACTCGGGAACTTCACTCATTGACATTGTTTTATTTACCTCATCCAAATCCATCCCATCTAAACTGACCCCGTCCAAATCTTCATCTCATTTTAAGCCCTCCTTTGAGGCCGTATTTGTCCTTCCATTGAGGGACCATTTATTTTAATCAAAGTCCACCATTGTATCAATATTTGTGCCTCTTTTAGGCACCATCTGGTTCATCAAGTCCATTGTTGTGGCCAATTTTTTCCTTCCATTGAGGGACCATTTATTTTCATCGAAGTCCTCCTTTGAGGCTATGTTTATCCTTACATTGAGGGACCAATTTTTTTATTTTCTTATCAAAGTTCACTATTGTGGCCATGTTTGTGTCTCTCTTGGGGCACCATATTTTCCACATAAGCCCACCCTTGTTGCCATTTTTCATCTCACTCGGGTGCATATGTTTGTCTTTTTATTCACTTTTGAAAGGTAGCACATAGGTTCCATCTTATCTATCTTGTGACATCTTATCTAATCTTTAACTCTCATCATGAAACCTGTTGTTGTGGTCATTTTCATCCTTCCCTTGGGGGACCATTCCATCTTATCTGAAATCCACTGTTGTGGTCATAATTTCCCTCCTTTGGAGGACCATCTACTCATCTCGTTAGGGACGCATATTTTCACTTCCTTAAAGGGTAGTGCATAGTCCTTTTTACCTTCACTCATCTATCTCATTGTATCCCATCCTACCAAGTTCTTATCTTGTCTCGAATGCAACGTTAATCAAGGAGCCAATAGGAAATTTTCTCCAAATGGATCGGACCACATGTTATCATCTATCATTTGGCTTCCCTTGATGGTAAACTGAAACTAAACCTCTTAATGCATTGCACTTACAACCATTATATTGTTAGCACATGCACCCATGAGCAGATAATAATATCTTTAGATCCTTCCTTCCTCATTATCCCCTTCCATCTATCATGGTAATGATATGAATTATGTGGTCTACCATTATTGCTTTGATATGACCCTAAATATGAGTACCACGGCTTTTCTCATAACATATTCATTATGGATAAGTTCTCCAATTTGGTGAGAAATCCACAATCATTACATCCATCACCCTCTCATCCTCCTATTGTAGTCATGCAAAGGGTCTAGGGGTGTCTCATGTACATTCATTATCCCCTCCTAAGTGGTCTACTTAGCTATTCTCAACTCTCCCCCATGTAAAGCTAAAATTCATGTATGAAAAAATCAAAATCAAAGTTATCAAAAATAGATTGATCCCTCGAAGGACAATTGTTCATGTAAAAAAAAAAGAAAAAGGAAAATAAAAAGAAAAGCATGCAAATCAAAGTCAAAAGAAAAATCACAAGAAATAGACCGATCCCTCGAAGGATGGCTATCATATATATTATTCCTTCCATCCATATTATGTATAAAGTATATCATACCTTTAAAGGATGGCTACTCTTTTATTATGGAATTTGGAAGGTTTCTCACATTGATCAACCTTCCTTTTATCAACATTCTCAGAAAGCTTCCTGCATTGATCAACTTTGTTCTACTATTGATCTTCTCCTTTCCCAGAGCTAGGGCATAGACTTAAGGAACACCACCTTTGGAAAACCCTCTTCCCACATACAAGTTACATCTCAAACCCTTTTTCGTGTCAACATTAGGTTTATGAGAATCTTTCATTCATATCTCCCTCAAGGTCTTTTGGTATAATTAACTGTCATTGGTTATGTACAAACACCTGTTATTGGCTGCAAGTGCAATGCCTTGATTCATACCCTTTCTTGTTTACCTCCCATCTAGTTCAAAGTATGGTTTCCCCATAGGCCTTGTCACTATGATCATGTGACACATATCTCATTAAAGTCACCTTTTATCACAATCACATTCTTCAAAATCAAATTTCAAATCATAAATCTACATCCACATATTTACTCCTAAGAATGTCTTCTATTAACGTCATTCATAAATCCATGAAATTCATTGCTATTTTTAAACACTCTCTCTAATGCACTTTTCGGTTTGGGAATTCTACTTGATCTACGTTGCAGTTTGTGAATTCTACTTGAGGATATCTCTCAAGTAGAATTCATTTTCTAAGCTCCTCATCCCCCACCATGGCCAACATGACCTTTCTCCATCCATCCTCTTGCATCGCCCTTATCTTCTTATCAATTATCCACCCATTACCCCTCTCACCATTCATATCCTTATCTATCACGGAACCCAAATATCATATTTTTCACCATTCTAGAATTTTCATCCCTAGCTTGGCACTTCTACTTAACTATCCGCATAACATGACAATCGTATTCAATGTAGACTTGTCATTCTAGACAAAGCCTCATTCTAAATCACGTATGTTGGCCATTCCTTCTCCTAGTCTCCTTTACCAACCAATTTTATCCTAAAATTCACCCGTTACATTCTCCTTGCTCTTCTCACCCTTTTCGTCCTTCTCTATTGTCCTCTACCCCTAATAATTATTGTTGGTTTTTTCCCCTAGTGTTCTTTTACTGGCATCGCTTCCTCCATCACCTATTTCATCATTTCGGTCCCCTTTCATCCTTTCACTTTCAGATTGATAATCTTACTTAATCACCCCTTCCATGCAGGAATCTTGGTTGAGACATACCCTCTTCCTAAGATCTTTCCATTGTAGAAACTCCTTCACCCTTTCCCATTCCCTTGAACAACAATCACCACTACAAATGTCTTTTTGTTTCATCTCTTCCGCTTGACACTCTTGCATCATCACTCTCACAACATGGGCATCCCAATTAAGGATACCCCTCACACTCTTCATCCTACACTACATACATTCCTCCATCCATTTATGTTACACTCATTTGTTTCCTTCTTTCCTTATCATCCCCCCTTTTCATCTCTTGTTCCACTCAGAAATACACCACTCACTCTTTTCTCATCCTTCCTAATATCCATCTTTTGCTCGGGCATCTTACTTACACACTTTTATAGTATGGTAAATGTATTTAAGGGTTCCCCTTCACTCCATCTTCTCGTACACTCTTCCCATCAACCCCGTCAATTATCTACTTCTTTTCATCATTATTCTTCTTCTTCGGCTTGGTGATCTTACTTAACCATTCTACGGCATGGAGATCTTACTTAAGAGTCCCTCTTAAGGATGATATGTCATCTTTCCTTTCCCCATCGCTCCACATTCCCACCGTCCACATTTAATCTTCATTCCCTATAAACACATCCTCTTCCCTCCTCTTTCTTCCTAGAATAAATTATCTCTGACATCCCCAATTTTCATCTCCATCATCCCTCGCTTGGAAATATTATTTAACCACTTCATACCATTTATTACCATGTCACGTTTCTTCATCTTTCTCTCATTCATTCTCATCCACTGCATCATCTCTTCACCTTTATCTTCGCACAAATACTTATCCCTCGGTTCTTTACTCTTTCCATTCCATCTTCTTGATTTCTCCCACATATCTACCCTCATGCTTACCCTCCATTGTTGTTGATATTCACCTAACATCCTTTCATCATCATCTTCCATTTTTAGCTAATAATTTCAAAGCATATAATCCTTGTCCCACTTAGTAGTTTTTCTTCTTTCAACAAACTATCTCGATCAAAACATGACCAAACACATATAAAATGACCAAACATGTATTTTTAAGAGGCTATAAATACCAGGTGCAGCCATATTCCCTGATTTTTAAATTTTTCTAGTTTTTTAAATTATTTCCTCGATTTTAAAAAAATTATCTCAAAAACATCCTTTCATCATCATCTTTTTTGTTTGTAATTATCGGTGGACTTATCCTAATATTCACTCATCCCCATTATAGCCATATTCCCTCTTTTGACCTCCTCCATTCTATATCCATTCCTTCCTTCTCATTTCCTCCGATAATTATCAGAGGGACTTCTCCTAACATCCCTTAGTGGTCATTTCTTCTTCCATTCCTCATTTACTTTTCCCCTTTCCTCACTATTCCTCCCATCTTTCCATACCGATCATTATCGGTGGACTTCTCCTAACATTCCTTCACTGGCATGGCCTCTTCTAACCCCCATTTCCTCTTCCATCACCTCCCTTTTCCCCACTCTCACACTTTCTTGTCACTTCTTACCCACCTCTCCATCTTCCCTTCACCCTCTTCAATTTCCCTACTATTTTCATCATACACCCTCTCCCTATTTTCTCGTCATCAACTTATCCTCATCTCATGCATCTCCACATATTTTCCAATCCATGTTATTCCTCCCCTCCAAATTCTCTTTACATTCCTTATACTGCTCACTCTTCACTTCATATCTCCCCTTTTGGTTTCCTTCTTTCTGCATCATTTTCTCTGTTGTCCTCTCCTTCTTTCTACCCCTTTTTTCTTTCACTTCCTCTGTATCATCTTCATCCCCTTTTTCCCTCGCACTTTCTTCTTACTTCCCATTGATAACCTAGCTCACCAGTGTTATCCCATATGTTTTTATCATCCCATTCTTCACATGCATTTTCATGCGGTCTGTTTCATATTCTTTGCTTGGGTCTTTCTCATAACACCTTGGTTCAATCTTCTTCTATTTCACTCTATCATCTCTTCTTTCCCTATCATTTTCACCTTCCCACTACCAAACCTCCTTTATTTTCTCTATCACCCCTACATTTTCCATTGTTATGTACATTTTTCTTCCATTCTCTCATCTTCTCTATAGCCTCTTGTCCCCTCATTGTTTCTTTCTTTCTCTTCTCTATTCTACCCCTCTTTCATCTTCTTTAACTTTTTCATCTTCTTCATCCCCTTCATTTTTCCATCCTTTTCTTCATTTCTCCTGATGTTACCCCCTACCCTTATCTCTTCTTCTTGTTCACCTCTCCTATCATCCCTATCTAATATTCTTCTACCTATTTATGTCTTCTTCATTTTTTTATTTCTTTTGTGTTCCATTCTCTCTCTCCCTTCATCCCTTTCATATTTATTCACTCCTTCATTTTTGATCTCCATCTCCCTTAACCCTATCTCTGTCATTTTATTGTTAACTTCTTGTTTTTTTCCTTCTTCCCCTATCATCCTATCTCTTATATCCTTCTCCATCTTTCATCCTTTTTTTCTCATTCATTTTTGAATTTTCTTTCTCTTCTCATGATCTACCACTACTCTGTCTATTCCTTTTTTCTTATCTTTCCACTCTCAATGTCCTCTAACATTCCTCCTCTAACTCATCACCCTCCATATTTTCACCATTTCTCTCCATCATCTTCTACATATTTTCTATTTCTTGGTTTCCACCTTTTGCTTTCATATTGCACATCTCTCTTCCATTTTCACCCTTTACTTCATCCTATTCTCTCTTCTCTTTCCCTTTTCCTTTTCCTTGCTCCTTCACCATCTTTTCTATCATTTCCCTATCCTCTCCTTCTTTTTCCTTCATCATTTCTTTCTTTAGCCATCTCCCCTCTTTATTATATATGTTGCCTCTTTACTACTTATGGAACATATTTTTTCTCTTCTATGCTTTCACTATCTCCTCTAATATTTCCCCCTTCTCATCTCATCTTCTTCTTGTTTGTTCTTCCTCCTTCCCTTATTCTCCTATCCCTTTCTCTATTTTTATTTTCTCTCAAGGCCTATCACACTCTCTATTTCTTATCCTCTTATCTTTTCCCACTACCTTCACACTACATATCTTTCTCCCTCTTCTATGCTTTCATTTATCTTCTCTCCTTTCTTATCATCCTCTATATTATTCTCTTCCTCTTCTTTCCATCACATTCAAGCACATGGTTCAAACTCCTTGTTTTCAGAAAATGATGGTTTCTCCATCCTATTATACCCTATTCTCTTCCTTCTCTACCACGTCTGATCTATTCTATATCCCTATCTTATTCAATGTCATCTTCCTCCTCTTTATAAAATTTCTCTCCTCCTTCGGGAGCGGTGTCGTCTCTTCCATTCTTGTCAACTCTCTCAAGGAGGCCCATCACCTATATCCCTCATCATATCTTCCCTTGAAATTTTTTCTTGGAGGATACCATAACGATCATCACCTATCAATCTCATTCTCTTCCATGAATGTTTTCTCTTCTCTTGTTTCTTTGCACAAATAGCTTGACTCTTTATTCTATTTGCCCGAAGAAGTGAGACTTATTTCTATTCAATGCTTACCTATGTGTTACATATTTTACATCATATTTACCCCCTTTGGGGCATGTTTTTAAGTAACTCTCTCAATTGGATCCTACCATCCACACTTCATGGCTATATTCCGACCATCTTAGGATATGCTTTTATCCTTTTATTTTTGTCTTAGTGGTCATACTTCCCCTTTTGGGGCATATTATCTCATCATCCATCTTTTTTTATCCTTTTTCTTCTTGGCCTTTGTGTATCCCATTGGGTACTATGCCTTTTCATCCTCTTTCATGGTGAACGCATGATTTTTCATTTGATTCCTCGTGTATGAAGGATTTCACACACTTTTTGCATTTAGTTGTGCATAGTTAGATGTTTTCTTATAACCCATTGGTCATTGCGGTTTACATCCATATTGCAATGGTCTTCACCCACTCACCTAATTGCATAGTACATAGAATATTTGCTCATCTCTATTGAGACTATAATTTTCCTCTACCAATGTGATATTAGAGTCACCACCATATTGTTCATTGTTATTGGGATCCTTTTTCACCACGGGGCATCTTGCCTTTGGTCATGTTTTTATCCATCCTCGACCCCTTTGTGGAAACATGATTTCATCTATTGTCCCTTTTTTTTTTTGTCTCGTGGCTTGCTATCACAAAACACTCAACAAAAAGGGGCAAATGTAGACACCAAATTTTGGTATCATCCCACATTTTCTCTCTCTCTCTATCTATCTATTTATCTATCTATCTATCTATTTATCTCTTAGCAAGCTTATCCATGTGAATACCATCTCCCACCAAAACAACATATTTAATTAATCAATTTTGATTGATTAATTAAGCCCCTTAAACCTCATTATCTAAATATGCCAATTAGGTCACAGTCATCCACTATTACACCCAGCGTAAAAATCAAGAACCCCACATGTACTTCACTTAATCAAACTCAATACAATCAAATCAAATCTAACACCCCACCTAATAATCAATCCCTAAAATTATTAATTCATGAACCCCACCCATGAAATTAAAATTATAAAACCAAAATACATCAAACTCTGATATCCCATTCAAATCTCAATAGTGTAAAGTAATCCACATGGGCTTCACTATTACACCTAACATTTCAATCATGTCCCCACTCAATATTACATCCCTCCTTTTTTTTCAAATCATGAGCCCCACAGTCAAATCAAATCCTAATCATGTCTCATTAAGTAGGGTTAATTTTTTAAACCTTGTTACTTGTTAACCTCAAATTTATCCCATATTAAACTTATAAATATAACCCTTTCCCCATCTTAAGGACAATATGAAAATACTCAAACAAGTCTTGTACCTTGAAGGTGGAAAATTGTGAAGTATTTGAAAGTAAGAAAAAACTCTACCATCATCCCCATGTGGCTTCGTAATGCCATCCTGATGTTAGTTTCATCACCATATCAAATCACCTTATTTACAAATGTACAGAACATTGTTTTATGGTCAAACTTGGATATTACGAAAGTGTTTTCCACAAGGATCATCAATTACACAAGGACTGAGGAAAGGGAATAAGAAGATGAGCAGAATAGCAACATTCAGAATTATAGATAGCAGAATAATTCTTCGTGTATGCGAAGCTTCAAAGAATTTAAGACAAGATCATTTGCGTTGGCTGAATGAGATTAAATTTAAAGACACAAAGTTCCATAAATAACCTTCTTCAGATTTATTAATCAAGGACACAAAGTTCCTTCTTGGTTATACAAGATCACTGTATTTGCAAAACTGAACAGTATGCAATCAGAGAGACTAACGAGTTAGGAACAAAATGATCTTCACAATATTAAAGGAAAACACAGAGATAACAAGAATTAGATAGACAAAGAATGGAAAGCCCTTTTGTATTGATTTCTTTAAGATCTATTTACACTTTCAGCAAATATCCAAGTTCTTCCTCCTGCAAAATGGCGTGGAAAGGCCATTATATAGCTTACAAGTCAGTTACTCTTCGTAACCGTTTCTTTTAACTAAAGAATAGTTAAGGATCGCCAGTTGCAATACCTTAACTAATTACAAAGAATACGAAAAGAATGGGAAGAAGAGAAAAGAAAGGAGAAGGAGGCGGTGGCAGGCTCTTTGGGAGGGACCCCTTGTCTTGAGAATCCATTTGCTGAATTTCTTGATGCCTCGGCTATGTCTCTGCCACGTGGAGCGCGTGTTGGCTGGAGGTGAGTCAAAATCCCGAGACACTTCTCCATCTCTTTATCAAACTCGGCGTGAGTATGATAATCTTTATTTGCTTCTTGATGGCAGATTGAAGAGAACAAATTTCCTTCATCTTTTCCTTAGAGATGGAGCTTTCCTTGAATAGATTATCTTTGACAAAAGCTCAATTGAGCTTTGATTTCTTGCGAGGACGAGGGGAAACACGAGTTTTCATCTGAAGATGACAATGTATATCCTTGAAAGCAGCACGGCCGAGTGTCTTGAAAGCTTCTCCCTTTACGCATTTGTTCTTCATTTCTCCCAAAGCTTCCTCCAAAACTACGATCTTCCACTCCATGCTTTGTAGACCCGGGATTTTGATAGATTGTCCTTAGCATCATCGAAAATCTTATTCGCGATAAGATGTTCTCATCACATCTGTCCCATAAGGCGAAGGTCTACTTATCTGTTGCTCAGATTTTTAGTTCTTTATCCATGGTATTGATAGTGGAGGAGAGCTTGATTGCACATTACTCACCTTTTCGTGGAGTTTGAAAGCTTCATCGATGAAGTTTAATCCGGCAACAAGCATGTCATCCACCATGGCTTGATAGCTCTGCCATAGACAGAATACTTGTGCATATCTTTGATACTTTGCACTTCATCTTGGCTTAGAATTACGGGGAGGTGGAAGAGTAGTCGATGGGGTAGGGTCAAGACTTTATCCTTAGATAAAAGAGACTTGATGAAACTGTGAGAATGCGGGCTTGTTCTTCCATTTGTTGATAGTTTGCTGCCCTTTCTCTACCCTTCGATGACTCTTGTATTTTGTTTCTGGAGGTTGTGAATTTCACCTTCGGGAGTAGACTCTCCCATAGGGATTCTTGAAAGCTCAAGTCGGATGCCGGCAAGTCGATTCGGATTTGTCTCTTTGTGAAGGCTTAGCAATCTCCAGAATTGCTGACCTTGGGCATCGAGACACTATTGCGGAAGTGGTTACGGCTTTCTTGGCACGAGAAGGAGTGGTGCCCAACAAGGCTGCTGGCATGACATCGAAATTTGGTCCCAAGCTTTGAGAGGAGGATTTTCTCTTCCTTTTGTCGACCAAAGGTTGCACCCAAGCAAAAGAGGAAGAAGAATCTGCGGGAGAAGCAAGGGGACGAGAGGGGGAGCTCATGACACTCGGAGTGCTGTGCATTTGTTGACTCAGTTGAGATGTGAGTAGAGCCTTTGGAGGCAAATAGCGGTAGAAGAATCGGTAGCACTGGAAGTTCGGTGCTGCTCTGGACCTCCTTGTCCTTATCTGCTTTGGATCTTCGGGAACATTTGCAGGAGTTGGCATCTCACTTTCTTCACTTTCACTTGAGAACAATGATGTTCTCTGGCCCTATAGGCAACTCTGCCTGTTTTCTTGGAGGGTCATTCTCTGCAGGCTCCTTCTTTACCTCTTTGAGTTTCTTCTTATATACCTGGGTAGATGAAGAGGGAGTAGATTCAGTAGGTCCTTGTGTTGATGAGGCAGGAGGGGTTTGCATTGGTGTTTCAGACCTTGGAACTGATGCCTCTCTTATTGGTGTCGAATCATCCTTGGAGGAGGATTCTCCTGAGTGCCTCTTGAATTCTCGGATCTTCTTACTGAACCAGACCTTAGTCCTGACTAAGACTGGAGCAAGAATCTCAGCCAGATCATCCCTCTCTTTCCTGTTCCAATCCAGGTCCTCCAGAGGGGTGTGCTTAATCACATTTTCATACTCATACGAGTATAGGTCAGAATTGTCATCCTGGAGACCTTCAGGAACTTGGTACAGACCGAGTTCTTGAATCAATTGCAGGGAGAACCTGCCACAATGCCTTCTCGGCTTCAAAATCATGCACGAGTCGGCCCGGTAGTCTTACGTATACCCTATGATGGTAGATTATCTTGATGTTACATTGATAAACTTCTTCAAGTCAAAGCGGGTTCTTGGCTTGAAGAAATGAAGCGATGATAGGGACGGGGCTCTTTCATGTTACGAGCATCGAGTTGTTTTGCATGTGTAGTTTCCCGAGAGAGATGGGAAAGTGCAAGCAGAAAGAAATCTTCTTGTCTCTGCAAGTTACGTGCGACTTGTCTAGTTGCTGCATATTTCTATCAAGGCCATTTTATCATTGCGAGAACATGGGAAGCCGTAGAGGAGTGCTTTCATAGCTTGTGAAGCTTTGATATAGGAAAATTTCTGAATTGGATGAAATAGGCTCCATCTTTGCGATATCGGAGTTCATGGCTTCATCGAAAACCTTCTAGCGTATCACCTTGAGCAATCGACCACGTACATGGTGAAAGCATCATTGACCCTTACGAAATTCCGATTCTTTGGTCTCGGGGTGAGCTGGGCAATAGGCATACTGCTGGATCATCTTTGTGTGCATCATATAGGAGAAACCAAACCCTTTGCCTTGATCTTTGCTAGGGTATACATCAGGTATGAAGTCATATAGAACTTCTTTGTTTCTTTGAGCGTTGGATAGCTGCTCGCCAAATTCATGCGATGATCTCTGCCCGATTGATGTTTTGTGTTCCCTCGCACACATCTTTGATGGCGGGCACATCGAGAAATGAAACTCATTGGTGGAGGGCAAACCCATAACCCGAGCAGCGGGATTATGAAGTCAGACGATTCCTCATTGAAATCTGCTCGGAAGAGGTTTTGGTTAGGCGAAGCACCTTTCTTAGGGTTCTTGACAAGACTTCGCCACTCGCGCCTTATATTTGTCCTTTGTCTTGATCGAATAAGGTGTGCTTGATCCGGGAGGCGACTATAGCATTGTCCAACTCGGAATCCTCGAGAGCGGCGCCGTATGGCGGCAGCGTCGGCAGCGATGAGTTCCCCATGTACATTTGTCAATTCGCTCGAAGCGGGGTCGAAGTGAGCTCCGCATGAAAGCACAGTATCAGCACACTGTACTGAGATTGGGAAACCACCGGCAAAAGCCAAACCGCTATCATGAATCGTTTGTGCTATTGGTGTAGGGTTTGCATCTGCCATTCTTGCCCAAAAATCACCGAAGTCGAGATGACGAGCTTCGCTGTCCCCAATATTGCTAACAGCAGACTCAAGCGGAGAAATTTGCTCCTGTCCCTGAAACTTGATCTTCATATTGATAGTCTCGGAGCTGCAACCTAGACTCGGGAAGGAATTTGCAAAGGGAGGGGATATTTGCGCAGGTTTTCAAATTGCAAGGGTTCGAGCAAAGATAGCATGGAAGCAATGCGAAAAATGCAAAGGGGAAATGCTCGTTATATAGCCGTTTGGAGAGAGGAATGAATTTAATGCGCATTGAATACATAACCACCAATTTGAATAGCATCATACTCGGGTGAGCGGGAAAAACTAAGTGTGAATGACACTTGTGTACGCTTGGGACATGTGAGGCGAATGCGCGAAACTCTGCGGCTCGGCGATTCGGGTGAAAGCAGGGAGAGGATGCACAAATGCTTTTTGGAGCGATTGGGACGAAAAAATGCGCGAGTCTGCGGTTCGGGTGATTCGGCGAAAATGGAACAGTGGGCCCGTTTGGACTTGGGACATTCGGGACAAAAAGTTCGAGTCTGTGAGTTTGGCAGTTCGGGTGAAATTGAAACGACTTGCATTTTTCGATTTGGGACAAGGAGCTCTGAAGTACGCGACACGGGAGTTTCGGCCGAAAATTGGAAAGCTCGCACTTTTTAACTTTGGGACATTTGAGACATGGAAGTGTGAAGTACGCGGTTCGGGTGTTTCGGCCGAAATTGGAACAACTCGCACAAAAAGTTTTGGGACACTTGGGACAAAACTTTCCGAGCGGGCGAAAATGGGGACGGCTTCGAGGATTTCGGCCCGATCGGGGAGAGTGCACTTTCGTACTTGGGACAGTTGGGACAAAAAGTTCCGACAGGCCCGAAAATCACACAAAATGACCCAAAACACAGATTTTTTCAATTTCACGACTTAGGCACTTCAGAGAAAAACACTTAAACTCAAAATTTTGAAATTTTACTCTTATCAGAGCGGGGAATTTTGAGTGGACAACAGCTGGCTCCTTCTGGGGATGACTTGGTATAAATTCTCGGAATGAGACAAGGCAAGAACTTAGACAAACTCGGTGAAGCAGACCAGTGCCTTATCCATTGGGCAAAGGAGTCAAAAACAAACCAATACAGAGGGCAACACACACAACAACAGAAGGAAAACACACCAAAAGCAGAAAAGCAAAAACACTATACAGAATATACAAAGGGACTCCCTAGTCACCTATGACTTGAACAACTTCAAATACTGCCCACTATAAGGAAGTGGGAGG
The DNA here is from genome assembly GCA_018340775.1 of Taxus wallichiana var. yunnanensis. Taxonomy (NCBI): domain Eukaryota; kingdom Viridiplantae; phylum Streptophyta; class Pinopsida; order Cupressales; family Taxaceae; genus Taxus; species Taxus wallichiana. The sequence goes on from CM031242.1 coordinate 878,423,092, forward strand.
GGAGAACCATCCATGTAATCAAGATAGAAAGAGTTCTTACCAGCAAAGTGTCTTATCTTGAAAGGTCCGAGCCACAGGGAATCAAATTTTCCATGGCTGCCACGAGGTTCATGTCTTTTGTCCCATGTGACAGTATCTCAACTTGGAACTCTACGAACCTAGCTTTCTTGTCAAAGCAGAACCTTTACCTTCTCTTTGGTGAGCAGATATCCTATCAATGACCTCAATCTGTCCTCGTTCGGTTTGTGCGGGTACATGATTCTTTTATCGAGCATCTTTGAAACTAGTATCCTCAATGGCCTTCATCGGGTGCGAAGGTGGCGGTTCCACATCCTTTGGTAATTGAGCTTCTACTCCATACACCACTTGAAAAGGAGACATTCCAATGGCTCTTTTAGGTGTGATCTGTCTGCCCAAAAGAGCATCATAAAGCTTCTTATGCCGGTTTATTTGAGACTCATTGACCGACTTCCTTATGATAGTCACAGATTTTTGTTGGTGGATTACCTTGTCCATTTCCACAGGGATAATAATCGAAGAATGAGCGGAGAGATGCCATACCCGTGTGAAATCCATTATCTCGGTTGAGGAGAAGTTGAAGCATTATCATTACAATCTTGTTAGGTACACCATACCTTACCAAGATGTTCTCTTTGATGAAGTTGCATACCACTTCAGAAGTAGTGCTCTTGACTGGAATAGCTTCCACCCATTTGGTGAAGTAGTCAGTGGCGGTTAGCACATGAGTGTGACCAGCACTAGAAACAGGGTTGAGTGCACCAATGAAGTCAGAGACCCCCTTTGTTGAAATGGTTCCTCAATCACTGGCGGCTTGAGAGGCGAAAGAGGCCAATTTAGGTCTTCCCACAAAGGTCTGACAAGCCTCGCATTTATCCACCCACTTGGATGCATCTCTGAACAAGGAAGGCCAGTAATATCCTCCCCGGAGTATCTTGTGAGCTGTGACTGTTGATGAATAGTGCCCTCCACATGTCTGATCATGAAAAGCTGAGAGCAACTTTCTCTGTTGTTCCTTGTCCACACACTTCAGAAATCTCCCATCTAAACCACGCTTGAACAAGGCATTTTCCCACAGTACATATTGCGTTGATCTCAATTTAACAGTCCTCTTTTCCTTGGTAGTTAAATGAGAGGGGCATTCCCCATAGGTGAGAAAATGGGCGATGTCAGAATACCATTCATCGACTGAACTAAGGAATAGAACAGTAGGAATGTCAGCTTTCTCCTCCAGCAACTCATGTTTGGCTCCTTCAGCAATGAGCTCACAAAGACCTTTTCCACGAACCAGCTTGGTCGGTTTGATATCAATGTCATACTCCTGGACTTTAGCCACCCAGTTTCCTCTCTTGGACCCAAATTCTTGCTGTGTAAGAATTGACTTATGATTGTATCGGAACTGAGCACCATAGAGTGAGAGTTGAGGATATAGAAAGCAGGCCTTGAGCGGCCTTGACTACTGCAAAAGCATGCTTCTCCATCATGGTGTATTTTAGCTCATGATTCTTCAGGATATAGCTCATGAAGGCAATTGGTAGCTCATGTTTATCAGAGTCTTCTTGGGTTAAGACAGCATTGCGAGGGTATTATACGTAGCATAGCGATAGATGATGAAATCTTTCTTTGAAATCGGGGACGAGGCCAAAACTGGAGTTTTAGCAATAGCTTTCTTGATACCCTCAAAGGATTCCTTTCCTTCAGAAGACCAACCAAATGTTTGCTTCCCTTTCATCATCTGAGAAATATTCAAAGTTAATTCAGCAAAATCAGGGATGAATCTTCTTAAAAAATTGATACAGAAGAAGGAATGCACGCCTTTTTCTTGGTTGGGAGAGGAATTTCTTTGGATGGCTTGAACTCGTTCAGGATCAATCTTAATACCATCCTTGGAGACGATGTGCCCTAATAGTTTTCCTTCTGTAACACAGAAGACAGATTTTTTAGGATTTAAAGAAATCCCATGCTCTCGGCATCTCAGCAGAACCGTTTCCAGGTGGTCGAAGTGATCTGCTCTTGTCTTTGAAAACAACTTTGTCGAGTCATCAAGGTATATGACAATACATTTCCCTTTCAAGCTTCCAAAAGCCAGATCCATAGCTCTGGAAAGTGGCACCGGCATTAATCAGCCCAAAGGCATTCTCTTGTAGGCAAAGGTACCCCGAGGAGTGGTGAAGGCTGTCTTGTGTTGATCTGCGATGTCGACCTCTACGATTGTATCCGAGAATCCATCAAGCATAGATAACATTTCAGATCATTCTTTGCTTGCAATATTTGATCCATCATAGGCAAAGGGTAGTTATCTTTCGAGAGAAGCTTTGATTCGGAGTTCTGAAATCAACACGAGATCGGATCTCACCATTTTCTTCCTATGAGGCACTATATTTGCGATCCATGTCGAATGGTGAATGGGAAAAATAATTTTAGCCTTCAACAACTTCTGGATCTCCTGAAAGATGGTGTCAGCTATTTTTGGATTGTACTGCCTCTGCTTCTGCTTGAAAGGCTTAATTCCTGGTTTGAGGGGAATAGAATGCTGCATATCTTTTGGCTTGAAGGCTTTTAGATCTTCATAAGAATAAGCAAGAACATCCTTATACCTCCTTAGAAGATCAATTGCTTTTCTCCTCTCGTCGGTTGTGCAACATTTTCCAATATTTACTAGCTTGGGGTCAGTAGAACTCCCTATATCAATCTTATCATACTCAGCTGATTGCTGAGGTCCAGTAGAAGCTTTAGATTTCACATATCTGTCATGTTTATCAAACAACTCCTCCAAACTCACCAAACCTTTGGGAATCTTGTTTCCTTTGAGTTTAATGCACCCTTCCTGATCTGTTTCTTCTCCTTGGGTGACAGGATGGTCAGAGGACACACTCTCACGAGGCAGGTTGTCACTTCCCTCAAAATACAGTTGTTCGAAATTACCCTTGAGTTCCAGGAAGGAAAGCAAATGCTGGTCATCGTTGAAAACTTGCCAGTTATTGGTATTGTCAGGTACACTAGGCCGGTGGACCATTTGATAGTGAACTTATCTGAGAGAATTCGGGATGGGGAATCGATAGTGATCTGAGACGGCCGGTGAATCAGCCTGCTTTGTTCTTTTCTCTAGGTATTGCTTGATGGAGAAAGCATCGAGGAATTCAATTGAATCCCAAACACTGATTCAGGTAATGCTTGACCTCCCATTTTTACGAAAAGGCTTGACTTGCTTCACAATCAGCTCTGCATCACCACGAGCCAGAAGATTTTTTACACCTCGTTCTTTGGCCACTTGCAGTCCAAGAATGAGAGCCTCATACTCTGCTGTATTGTTAGTGTTTTCGAACTGCAACTTAAATGAAAAAGGGTGTAGGCATCCTTCAGGTGACACTAGCAGGACACCAGCTCCAGAACCAGCTGAGGAACAACTTCCATCAAATTCTAAAATCCAAACACCATTGGGATCTTTGGGTGATACTTTGGAGGGTTGGATTTCATCAGGGGACAGAATCATGTAATTACCATGACCCATGTCCTCATAGAGTATTTGTGCCTTAGGATCATCCGTTTTCTGCACAATATACTCAGATTGTTTCTCAGGCATCAGCTTCTTCATGTGTCCATTGACAGGTATGAGTGCATGTGACCAATCCATTTGAATCTCTCCACCCACATCTTTACAGAAGTTCCTACTTAGCAACATTCCATAAGAAGGAGGAATGTCTGCTACTAGGATGGTAGCCAAGACTTTCTTTTCAGGTAAAGCAGCAAAAGCCACTTGTGCATCTTTAATCCTTCCAACCAAAGGCACTTCCTTACTTTCCATGGAGTAGCAAGATCCATAGAAAATGCAGTGAGGTCAAGCCTAAAGCATGAGCTACTTTAGCGGGCATCACATTATATCGAGGCTCGGAATCTATGACACGATTCTGAGCCTATGGCCGGCTATAAGAAGTGTTACATAAAAGGCTTGATTTTGTCACCGGGCGAGGTGGCAATGCTACAGGACTAGGTGTGGTGCGAGAAGGAGGAGTGGGAAAAGGCCTTTAGAGGTGGTCTTGGAATGGGAATTAACAAATTGGATCATCTTGGCAAAAGCTTTGGGATGGGTTTGATAGTATTGACACGAAATTTGAACCTTGGTCCTTTTAGGTGATCAACAATATCAAAGGATCGAGAGGTGGATGGACCATCATCATTTGGAATTCTAGGCTTATCGACTTTAGGAGAAAAAAAGAAGGAACTTTGCTAGTAGGATTGACGGGACTTACCTTTGGTGCGAGATGAGGTAGGGATAGGAGATCCTCTTTTGCAATTACGAGGAATAGTTCAGCATTTGCTCCTTAGATTTCTTCATGGGTGTGTTACTTTCTCCTTCTGCCTTGTCTGTTCTCGAGTCATGATAGCAAATGATTCACTGTTCATATCTGCTACCACTTCATCATAGTCATCTCCATCATCAGTGCCTTCGGTGGTAAAGAAATTAACCCGAGATCCCTCAAGTTCTTCCGCCTCATCATCAAATTCCTCCAGGAACTCCTCACGAGCTTCATCGTCCACATCATCATCTGGCTCTTCAACTTCACCAGGTTGCATTCACAGGAACTTTAACAAGGAGGCCCTTAAGTGCTAGTCTTGTGTGAGGAAGCGAGAAAAAATGATTTCTGGGCTGAAAATTTCTTCTTGGAACATCTGCATACGGGGCATGCTGAGCCAATTGTTTCTTTATAGCTACTAGATCATTTGCAAGTTTCTGGACTAATGGATCAGTATTGGGTCCAGAGGTGGAAGAGGAAGAAGCAGCAGATTTAGATTTGGGAGGATCTCTTCTCAACTTCCCTGACATGATCAAGTCATCCTCGACACTAACAGCCAGTTCTTGATCCAGAACTAACGTTCGAGATTAGCCCTTCTTAGAGCATAACTGACTTTGGGCGTTTGAGCATTTAGAAAGAAACATTTTTGAATTTGATCAACCGGTCGAGTATTTACAGGAATTTTGTTGATCAGTCTGTTGAATCGAGCCACAAATTCTCTCATGGGTTATGATGGATCTTTCTTTATCTGAGAAATTTGGGCAAGCAGGGCATGCACATCTTCTGCCCGGCTTGAAACGGCTTTCGAACTGAGTTCTCATTGTATTCCAGTCGGTGATGGCACCAGCCGGAAGGTGATAGAACCAATCAGCAGCATTATCTTGTAACGTCTCAACGAGCGAGCTTTGCGAGGCGTCTTCATGTTCAACTCCCAAGACTCCACATGCAACTATGAAGGCTGTGATGTGTTCATCGGGAGTGTACTTTGCCATCTCCTTTAAATTTGGGAAGTTCTTCGGTTACCTCTAGGTAACTCATGTAAAGGTGATTAAGGGCCGAGGGCCCGACACGTTGACCCCATGGCAATTGTGCCGCCATTCTTGGAAATACGGCTTGGAGGGGAACTGTAACACCGGCTAGGATCAAAGCTCGTAGATTGGGACTAGCAGGTTCTGAAGGAATACCACCCGTAGGACTTCTATCTTGAACAGGTGGAGTGCTCGTCGAACGAGTTCTTCTATTTGAAGGGAAAGGAAAACCCTGTTGCTCCAAAAGCTGGCGAGAATCTTCGATACCAAGGGCCCTTCTCCCTCGAGTGAAACGCGGAGTCGCCAGATCAAAGGATGATCGAAAAATTGCAGTACTGGAATGCGATTTTCCCCAGCGGAGTCGCCAAAAACTGTTGGTCGTCAAATAGGACTTTTTAGAAGAGCAGTCGATGGGACAAGAAGTCCCTCCTCTTTAATGGGAGAGGTTCCCTTATTCGAAAAAACTTATTTACAAATGTACAGAACATTGTTTTATGGTCAAACTTGGATATTACGAAAGTGTTTTCCACAAGGATCATCGATTACGAGGACTAAGGAAGGGAATAAGAAGATGAGCGGAATAGCAACATTTAAAATTATAGATAGCAGAATAATTCTTCGTGTATACGAAGCTTCAAAAATTTAAGACAAGATCATTTGCATTGGCTGAATGAGATTAAATTTAAAGACACAAAGTTCCATAAATAACCTTCTTGATTCATTCATCGAGGACACAAAGTTCCTTCTTGGTTATACAAGATCTTTGTATTTGCAAAAGCCAGATGCGGTATGCGATCGGAGAGACTAACGAATAAGGAACAAAATGATCTTCACAATATTAAAGGAAAACACAGAGATAACAAGAATTAGATAGACAAAGAATGGAAAGCCCTTTTGTATTGATTTCTTTAAGATCTATTTACACTTTCAAAGAAAAATACCAAGTTCTTCCTCCCAAAATGGCGTGGAAAGGCCATTATATAGCTTACAAGTTAGTTACTCTTCGTGTAGTTTCTTTTAACTAAAGAATAGTTAAGGATGCGATTGCATGATACCTTAACTAATTACAAAGAATCGAAAAGAATGGGAAGAAGAGAAAAGAAAGGAGAAGGAGACAGGTGGCAAAGCTTTCTTTGGGAGGGACCCCTTTGTCTTGAGAATCCATTTGTACTGAATTTCTTGATGCCTCAGCTATGTCTCTACGCCACGTGGAGGCCCTGGCGTGTTGGCTGCGGGCGAGTCAAAATCCAGGACACTTCTCCATCTCTTTATCAAGCTCGGCGTGAGTATGATAATCTTTATTTGCTTCTTGATGGCAGATTGAAGAGAACAAATTTCCTTCATCTTTTCCTTAGAGATGGAGCTTTCCTTGAATAGATTATCTTTGACAAAAGCTCTGGCGAGCTTTGATTTCTTGCGGGACGGGGAAACACCGAGCGTTTTCATCACGAAGATGACAATGTATATCCTTGAAAGCGGCCAAGCCGAGTGTCTTGAAAGCTTCTCCCTTACTGCCATTTGTTCTTCATTTCTCCCAAAGCTTCCTCCAGAAACTCGATCTTCCACTCCATCGTGTAGACCTGGGATTTTGATAGATTTTCCTTAGCATCATCGAAAATCTTATTCGCGATAAGATGTTCTCATCACATGTTTGTCCCATAAGGCGATGGTCTACTATCTGGCTGCTCAGATTTTTAGTTCTTTATCCATGGTATTGATAGTGGAGGAGAGCTTGATTTGCACATTACTCACCTTTTAGTGGAGTTTGAAAGCTTCATCGATGAAGTTTAATCCAACAACAAGCATGTCATCCACCATGGCTTCAATAGCTCTGCCATCTCGTAAGACAGAATACTTGTGCATATCTTTGATACTTTGCACTTCATCTTGGCTTAGAATTACGGGAGGTGGAAGAGTAGTCAATGGGGTAGGGTCAAGACTTTATCCTTAGATAAAAGAGACTTGATGAAACTGTGAGAATGCGGGCTTGTTCTTCCAGCAATGTATTGATAGTTTGTTGCCCTTTCTCTACCCTTCCAATGACTCTTGTATTTGTTTCACGGAGGTTGTGAATTTCACCTTCGGGAGTAGACTCTCCATAGGGATTCTTGAAAGCTCCAGTCGGATGCCGGCCAAGTCGATTCTCGATTTGTCTCTGTATGGGCAAGCAATCTCAAGAATTGCTGACCTTGGGCATCGAACACTATTACGGAAGTGGTTACGGCTTTCTTGGCACGAAGGAGTGGTGCCTCCAACAAGGTCAGTTGCAACGACATCGAAATTTGGTCCCAAACTTTGAGAGGAGGATTTTCTTTTC